>LR738712.1:132109762-132170231 GCA_902687465.1 Secale cereale
CGGTATCAATCCGGAGTCGGTGAAGAAAAAAAAATCCGCAGTCGGTATCAATCCGGAGTCGGTAAAAAATCCGCAGTCGGTATCAATCCGGAGTCGGTAAAAAATCCGCAGTCGGTATCAATCCGGAGTCGGTAAAAAATCCGCAGTCGGTATCAATCCGGAGTCGGTATCAACATACGATGGCTTGGTTCTTTCGACAGTTTTTGAGCCTGGCAGCTCTTTGAAAAAGCCTTGATTACATAGTTTGATTTTGAAAAATTGTGTTTTTTTGGTGTTTCTTGTGTTCTATAATATTTTAAACCGAGTGGGGCAGCTCCAGAAGTTGACCACCTATTTATAACATCATAAGTCTGGGTCATGAACACCAGCGAGAATTAAGCCGGCGTGTATCATAAACCGGATCGATCTTCCTGATACGAGTTACGAATTGCTGGACAAAGAAATTCATGGACAAAGTTAGGATCGAAGAGTTCCAAATACTTGTTAAGGTAATTTTTAACACCTTGCCGGTTGAAGGTGTTTTATCTGCATACAATTAAAGGTATCTAAGTTATTTATCAAAGATATACTTGTTTATCGTATCAAAAGAGCAAGTTAATCCGTCCGGTGGTCATACCACTAGGGCATATTTTTTTCATCTCTTTTTTGAACAGGGCAAGAGATTCGCAGCAATCAACAAATCAGTAAAAGAATATTTATAAAATGGCCAAAAGCCGGATCACAGTGCATTGCAACTTCAGTCTAAGCCTATTACAAGGCATGAAAGCCAGATAGCCAGAAGCATTGTTTATGGGTTACAGCAATAAGTGTTCAAGATTCCGTTCCTCCTTGCCGGGATGATTGGCCACCATCTGGTTCCGGAACGTCTTCTTCCTCGTGAAGCGGAGGGAAATCTGGTGCACGCCAGTCAATCTTGGCCAAAGCACGAAAATACACTTCATCGTTGATCAACTCGGTAGGTTCAATATCAGGAGCATAAGTGTGAGGACGAACCGGCGGAATTAAATTTGACACATCATAGACCGGACGTTCTACACGCTCGTTTTGAAGGTTATACGCAGGATGATACCGGGATAAATCAGCTTCCACCGCTATCTTGCTCGTGAGTGGACGCATTTCCTTCGTCAGAACATACAGATCTTTTTCACCAAAAGCTGAACCGTCTTCCTTTGTATCTGGAAACCCGGTCAACACTTCGGCCGGATCAATGTCTGGAACCCAAGCCTTAGCTCTTGTCAAGGCCAGAAGAGCACCTCCTCGAGCAGCCGATTTCTTCACCTCCTCAAGACGGGTTGGAAGAATTGATAAACTGTTCAAAGTAGCCTTGATAGTGGAAGGAGCCGGTTTACCATAAGAGGTAGCACTGATGATCCTTTGCGCCCCAGAATATAATTGCTCCACCAAAGTATAACAAGCTTTCAGTTTCTTCCGTACGTCGTCTCCAAGATGGGAGACGCGGCGTCCTACATACAACAAGAAAAAGTTAAACCGGTGCAGGTTATAGATTACAAAGATAACAAACGAAAGTTACAGTTTATGATTACCAAAGATAGCAGAGATCATCAAATTAACTTGGTGTTTTAATCCGGCCAATTCTTCAGTGACCGGGTTAAGAGCTCCTTCGGCATCTTGAACACGCTTTTCAAGATCCTTCCTCTGGACTTCAAAGGCCGTCCGTTCCTCATCAAAGAACTTCTTCAAGTCTTCAGCAGTTTTCAAACTTACGTTAAGTTCTTTTTTCGCCTTTGAAGCAGCCGCTTCGGTCTCTATGAGCCGGGTTCGAAGTTCGCTATTTTCTACAGCATTCCGGTTTAACTCAGCCTGCAGACAAGTTCAAAAACACAGTTAGCAAATACAAGTCTCAAGCACACAACAAAGTTGTATACTTGACACTTGGGGGCTAATGGCAGTTGAAGTAATCCGGCAAAGATGAAATGCAAGTCTCAAGCACACAACAAAGTTGTATACTTGACACTTGGGGGCTAATGGCAGTTGAAGTAATGCGTTGGAGACAAGATTTTTTACAAGTATCAACTACATAAGCAAGTTATCTACTTGATACTTGGGGGCTAATGTGTTAGACAGCAGTTCAAGCTTACAAAAAGTTCCGGATCATCTACTATAAAGCAGATAAACCGGAACTTGGGGGCTGTTATAAGGTAAAGATGCGTTGAAAAAAAAAAAAAGCAAGGGCAGAACAGGAAAATTTACCTCGTATTTCTCTCTCATGAGGTTCACCAGCCTAGCTTCATAATCACGGCTGCTGTGAAGCCGGTTCAGATATCCGGAATAAATATCCTGGGGACTCAGACTGGAAAGGCTGGAGATATCCGCACTTAAATCCCCTTTTTCCTTAGTTACCTTCTCCGTTTTGGCAGTGTGTTTTGCCAAAACGGTGGGTTCGGCTGGCGCAACATAGGTAGCGCCAGTAAACACAACATCAGGAGAAGAAGGTGCATTGGGAGGAATAGTTTTATCTTGCGCCGGATCAGGAGAGCCCGGATTAATTTGAGGAGAGCTAACCCGGGCTGGGCTTGGTGGATCTTGGGCAGCATCAGTAACAGGAATATCAAGAACAGGTTCTTGAACCGGTGTAACAGGAGTACCTTCGGGAGGAACAGCTGTCGACGGTTCGATTACCGGCTCAGCAGAAGGATCAACAGCGGGCTTCTTACTCTTAGCCTTTTTGCTGGGTTTCGGTTTACTGGAGAAATGAGCAAAGACAGGTCAGCATTATAAAGAAAAAGGAAGGATTTAAACCGGAAAGGTGAAAAGAATTACCCTGGAGCTGTCTTCAAGGGTGGAAGCTGTGTTGCAGTTGACTCGCCCGATGAAGATAGTGGAGTTTCCTGATAATCAGGATCAGTCGGTTTAAGCGGTTTTCTAATAAGGCCGGCCTTGGGATGAAGAAGTGTTGGAGAAAGTATCACCTCAGCACGGCGTTTCCGAGCCGGGGGTAAAGAGATTCCAGAAGATTCCACTGCTAAACCGGAGTGGCGAGTGGTCCGGCGCAATGCTTCGTGCTGTTGCTTCTTCAAATCAAAATTGGGATCCAACTTAGCATAAGGGTGAGAAAATTGGTACTTTCTAACAGTCCGACGGATCTTTTGAGGAGGGGGTTCTGAATCGGAAGAAGTAAGGGTTACCTCAATCTCCACCGGGTTATCACCTTCGAGTGGATCCTGTGAAAAGGGCATCATTAGAGATAAGGACAAATATATTAAAGCAAATGTAAACCGGAGTAATGTATACCTCGGAGTCCGGATCATCATCTTCAGAAGGTGAACCGGCGTCAACGACTGCCTTCCTTTTCTTGTTTGCAGGAGTTTTCCGGCGAGTTTGTTTTACAGGTTTGTCCTGAAGTTTCCTTCTCCAGAAGGGGTTATCAGCCTGAATAAAAATCAACAGCACGTAAAGAACGGTTCAAAGAAGGACGGTTTATGAAGCGCGGGGTAAGGAAAACTTACATCAGGCTGTGTGTTCTTCTTAAAGTATGGAGCCAAGCCAACCTTGGAGCAATCTGTTGAGGCAGGGTTGACGATCTTTTTGGCCGATTCTATCACCTCCGATTCAGAAAGTGTATCTTTAGTAAATCTTTGAGGATCTTCCGGTTCACCAGAATAATTGCACATTAAATCGGAGCGCCGGCTTAAGGGGAGAATGCTCCATGACAACCAGCAGCGAAGAAAATCGGTTCCAAGAAGTCCATTAGCCATGAAGGCTCTCAGTTTGGAAAGATGAGATGAAAATTGAATCCGTTCAGTGGCACTCAACCGCTGCGGCAGAGGATGATTCGCCGGGATGCGAGTCTCACGATAACCCGGCAGCGGATTTTCACCTTCAGGAGATGTGTCTATGCAATAGAACCAAGTCTTGTTCCACTCCTTGGGGTGAGTGTGTAAAGCGGCGTGTGGGAAAACTACATCCCTCCTTTTTTGAATGCTGATACCACCAAGCTCTTGGTGAGGCCCACTAGTGAACTCAGTGCGCCGGTTCGCATGAAAGAAATCCCGGAACAGATCAACTGAAGGCTCTTCTTGTAGATACACTTCAGAAAAGACTTGGAAGTCACAGATATTGGAAACAGAGTTTGGCCCAATGTCTTGCGGGTGCAGTTGAAAGGTGGCAAGAACGTCCCGGAAAAATTTTGAACCGGGGGGAGAGAAACCCCTGGACATATGATCCATAAAGACTATGACCTCTCCGGACCTGGGAGCGGGAAGGCGTTCATTACCCGGGGCGCGCCATTTCAACTCGGCCCGAGGACCTAACGTGCCAATACTCGACAGCTTGACTAAGTCTTCTTCAGTCACAGCTGAACGAACCCAGCCACACGAAACGTATTGCTTGGCAGACATTTGAACAAAGTGCTGAAGAGAAGAAGGTACAGAACAAATTATGAACATACAAAAGATTTGGGACCTGTATATGTGTATTGCGCAAGAGGCAAGAACTATCTAGCAAAGTTAAACCGGCAATCATAAATACAAGATGTATCATTTCCGGTTTAAAAATGGCAGTTGAAGAGGAATAACTACGTCATGGCATCAGTCTACATCATTTCCGGTTTATGGTATGGTGATCTAAACCGGAGCGTTTCTAACGAATCTACTGAGGAGAAAAAACAGGTTTCTAAGTAAATACTAAGCGGGAAAGATCTGAGTATGCTGAAGAAAAGAAGTTAATTTACAGCAGAGTAATAAACGATAAGAAGAAGACTACGCAGACTAGTTATATCATACCGAAAGGACAAGTTTACATGATGGACGGGAATAGCAAGGTTTTCGACACATCTACAGCGGGATAAAAATGGAAAAGGATCTACAAAGAGTTATCACGAATCACAGGTTCAGAGAACGAACAGCATGAAGCTCGCGAAGAACCCTAATGGCGGAACGGATAAGTTACAGGGCTATTACAGTAAGAGCCGATCCAATGCTAAGCGAGAGATCTACAGATAAGGGGTTAAAGGTTATGAGAGTCCTATGGTGTAAATATCTATGAAGGAGCGGAGCTTCGTCAGGAGCTCTAATGGCAGAAGAACACGGGCAAAGCAATGGCATATATAGATCTATGGAGAGGAAGACGAACGTACCAGGGACGGTGAGAGTTGGCGGCGGAGAAAATCTGGTCAAAGCCCAGGTTGATGCAGCGGCCGGTCAAGGACGGAAGATTCGGCGGTCGTCGGTGGCGTTCTTGAGCTCGAGCAGCAATGAAGTTCTTGCGGGTCAGGAGGCAAGAGGAGGAAGAAGATGCGAGAGAAGATAACGAATGGAGCGGGGCGGTATTTATGGCCAAAGGTCAGGTCTGAAACGGCAGGCGCGAAAATCGAGGAGACAGAAATCGGATAAAGATCCCGTGATGCCTCGATATTCGGGATAATCCTTAAAATACGCTACAGTACAGCTCACAGCGTTAAATGCGGAGATGATGTCATTGTCAGGCTTTAATGATTTTGGAGGATGACGTCAGAGCCGGTTTACAATGAGATGAAGACAGAAGAAAATTACAGAAGACGATGAAGATTGATATGAACAAGTTCAAATCATTCTGGGGCCTAATGTCAGGGATATGGTTAATAGGTATAAACCGGACATTATAAACCGGAGTAGTAGTATCGTATTTAGTTTTATTATTCTAATAGATATTATGGCCCAGAAGGTTGTAAGGCCCATGTATAGGAACACGATTTGTAATCCGCCAAGAGATGTAACTTGAAAGATAAGAAAGAAAGGACAGAGACCGAGGCGGACACGATTATGAGCCGGCCTCGGGACTCTGTAAACCGGACCAGGCGTCACCTCTACATAAAGGGACAGCCCGGCAACGGTTCAAGGACAGGCAACAATCGATACGTCGAGACGCAGGCAAGCGATTCCGCTCCCTGTAAACCGACGACCAAGCAATACCAAACCAACTAGACGTAGGCTTTTACCTTCTCAAAGGGGCCGAACTAGTATAAAATCCTCTGTGTCCTTTGTGCGCCATGAACCCTTTCAAGCTAACCCGTGCGATGGTTCCATCATCAAGTCCGTTAAACCGGACATCTGCCGTGTTAATTCCACGACACGTCCCGAAACCCTCGAGGACGGAACCCTTTTTCGCGATCTCATCTCTGTTCCGCCGCCGCCGCGCTTCCAAGATCGGGAGCACCAAGAGAACTCTTCCCGGCACCCTGTCGGAGGGGAGGATCACCACCGGGAGCCTCTCCACCACCATGGACGCCTCCCGGATGAGTTGTGAGTAGTCTCCCTTGGACCATGGGTCCATGACCAGTAGCTATGTGATGTTCTCCTCCCCTTCTTGTGCTTCACTAATTAGACCTCGTGAGCTGCCCTACATGATCGAGGCACATATGTAATCCTTATGCTGTTGCTATGATGAGTTTGCTGGGATCCGATGGATGGTGAGAGTATGTTCAGATTGTGTTTGAGTAATATATTTGATTTACCTCTTTTATATTTATGTTCGTGAGTAATTCTTGCATGTTCACCGTTGCTATTTATTGCTTTGGCCGAGTAGTAGGTAGTGACTCCAAGAGGGAGCGTTATGCTTGATTGTGGGTTCATGCCCCTCGATGACTAGTTTGAGTGACAGAAACATGAGTCTAGGGGATGTGCTGTTGCCACAAGGGGGAAAACAATGGTGCTCGTACTCGCGGGTGCAAGGATTGTTTACTTTACGCAAAGTTCTTTTAATGTAGTTGTCTGTTGCTTTTTTACACTATGGGTGGGACTCGCAACTTAATACCAGCGAGTGTTCTGGATAGATATCTCAAGGTGGATGATTAGTAGTAGATGCAGATGGATTTCGGTCTACTTGCCTTGGCGTACCACCCATGCTTTGAACCTCTACCTTTCTTGCAACATAGTTTGCATTGGTTTGCGCACATAATTCTGTCAATTGCCCAGCTGTAATTCGTTTACCTCACATAGCTGTTTTATCGTCTTTTGGGAGAGAGACATCACTAGTGAACATCATGGGACCCTGGTCCATATTACCATCACTGATCACATCCGCTATTTACTTTTAGTCTTTACTTACTAGTTGCAGCAATACCTATCACTATTATCTCTTGCGTTTAATCCTTTGTAAACGACAAGGCCGGAGGGATTGACAACCTCTCTGTACTCGTTGGGAGCAAAGTTATTTGTATCTGTGTGCAGGTCCGATTGATTGCTAATATCTGGCGCCGTTAGCAGTTGACACCTTCTTGTTGAACCTTGGAGTCTCAGGGGAATTCGATCCTTGGTATCTTTGCCAAGGGAAAACTACCGCTACACTGCATCTCAAACCTTCCACTTGGGGTAACCAACGAGGGGCGAGAAGCCATCAAGCAAAGTTTTCTGGCGCCGTCGCCGGGGACTCCACTCTTCAAGATAGGGGAGTTGCACGCCATCTTTTACCTTTGCTTTTTAGTCTTGTTAGTTTACCTTTCAGTTTTGCTTTAGTGTCTTCTATCAAAAATTACAAAAAAAATTATTATTTGCTTTTCTGCTAGTAGTCCTTCCTGTTTAGTCAAGCATGTTAGGATTTGGTGCTTTGAGGGAATCAGAAGTTCTAGATTTCCATCAAAGGAATGGAGAAAATATGAAGAAGGCATGGGACAGAATTTCTGATGCACATAGGAGAATTATGCCTTGGATACCTATAAAAATTGTGCTTAGAAATTTTTACCATGGTCTTTTTAAATGGTGTAACACTCTCTTGATATTATAGCTGAAGGAGATTTCCTAGAGTGTGATGAAGCTAGGGCTCTTGAAATTATACAGGGTCTATCCAATTACTTTGTTTATGATCATAATTTTGATACTGTCATAGATAGACTTGCTACTATTGAGAAAAGAATGGATGCTCCAGACTTGATGAAGGTAGAGAAACCCAAATCCAATAAGAGAGATATTTTGGAAATAGACAATGATTGGGAGCCTTTTATTAGGATTAGCATCTCTAATCAAGACTTCCTTGCTTATTGTGATATTGGATCTATGGTTTCTACTATGCCAAAAATTGTTCATGATTCTTTAAAATTTAACATGGATAGATTATCATCTTATCATGAACACACTAATGGAGATATTTCTGAAATCCAGGGAAGAATAAAAGACGTGCCAGTTAAATTCCTTAAAGGGATTGCAATGATTGATTTCTTCATCATGAAGCCAAACCAAGGAAATATAGTGCTTGGAAGGGACTTCCTCCGAGCAGTTAAAGGCTTCATCGATATAGGTAAGGGACAAATCCGCTTACGAGGGAAGGCAAAAGGTGTGTACCCCTTTCCTAGAAGGAACAATAGTGAACTTGTTCAGGAACCATTTGAAGCAATTTATAACTCCGATTATTATGATGATTATTGATTCCTCTTTGCATTATGCCTAGCTTAAAGGCATAAAAGAAAGCGCTTTTGGGAGGCAGCCCACAATGAATAAATTTTTATTTTGCTTTTGTTGTGTCTTGATGTTGTTACTACAGTAGCATCATCATTCTATCTTTACTTTTCAGCTTTGTGCCAAGTGTAGCCTCTGATGGCAAGAAAGTTCAAAAGTTGTGACGTGCTGTCCAGGAAACAGATTCTGTCATTGGACAGAAAAATTCGTATAAAATCACCAGATCATCTTTTTGGTATGAATTTGTTCGACAGCGTGCTCTATACAATTGTCTTTCGGGCGTCTGTTCTGAGTTTTTTGATTAGAGTTGCAGAAGTGCCCCGAAAAAATCATTTACTACCTGCTGGTCTGTTTTTCACAGATTCTGTCCTGTTTTGCCTTTCCTTCATTTTGCAAACTCTGAGCTTGCTTTTTCTTTGCAAAAACCTTTTGGCAATCTTGAGAAACAGTAGACCTTCAAGAATATCCTTATTTCCAGCAAGGAACAATTATTTTATTATGGGTACTAACCTCGCTAATCAGATTATGATGAGTTATGTATGAAGGGAGTTTTCAAGTGTGCGAGGGAAGATGATAAAAAGATTCAGGAGTGTCAAACGCTCAAGCTTGGGGATGCCCCCATGCACCCCCAAGAAATATTCAAGAAGACTCAACCGTCTAAGCTTGGGGATGCCCCCGTGCATCCCCTTCTCCATCAACGTTATCAGTTCGTCTTTCGTTCCACTATATTTTTATCACTTCATGTGTTATGTGCTATGCTTGGAGCGTCTTGCTTTTAGTTTCCCTTTTAGTTTTCTTTAGCTTTGCTTGCTTTTCATAACGAGTTGGAACTCAGCTTTCTTTGTGTGGGAGAGAAACACGCTCCACTTCAACCTAGAACACAACATAGAATTTTCATGTTTATCTTTGCTGTGTATGTTCTTGGTCTTTCAATAGCTACTGTCATGCTTAGCTCTTAGTTTTCATTCTTATCTTTTTAAAGAGCTTTTGTTTAGTTGGTCGCTGGAACTCTCTTTAGTTATCATGCTTATCTTGTTAAGAGAGTTGGCTTCTGTTGCACTGGTCGATATGTCTATAATAAAATGCTACGTGCATAATGGTGCTTAGTAGTTCATGTTTTCTTATGGTTAGTCTCAAATAGACGGGGGGTTCCCAATGTGTTATTGGAGTACCAACATGATTTGTTTGCCTATGATGTGGTATGATTTAGTGATATCTTCCTTCAAGAATTTATTTTGATTGACTTGGCGTATGCTCACGCATATTTAAGACTGTAAAGAAAGTCTGTCAAGTCTTGATGATCTTTTATTTCTGAGTAGCGATATAACTTCCATGCCTGATTCAACGTTGCTTTGTCGCTCTGCATGATTATGACCGTCATTGCTCTCTTAGTTGGTCGCTCCCAGTCTTTTGCTAACCTCCACCTGTACTAAGCGGACTGACTGCTTGTGCATCCAAAATCCTTTAAACCAGTTATGCCATATGAGTCCACCATACCTTCCTATACATGGTATTTACCTGCCATTCCTAACGAAGACTTTCATGTACCATCTCGAAATTATTCAATAAAGCATTTCTATTTTGTGCCTCTGTTTTAGCTCATGAGGAAGTAGTAGTTAATTCATGATCTTTTTACGTTGGACAAGCTTCACCCCGGGATTGCATGTCTAATGTGCAAACCCATAATACGAGAAGGAACTGGCATAGAGTGCGCCCGGCTCATTAAAAAATAATATAAACAAACAAACCCTCCTTCACGCTTTGTTCATGAGAAATCAGAAAACTTTGGCAGTGATAAACAAAGGAGATTAAGAGGATGTGATCGTCCTCATTCGGGAGCCGTTCCTCGAAACTTGTCCATCTCAAGAAGTAATTGAGTTATCTGCTAGCATTCGTTGATGAAACATGCATATCCAAAAAAATAATTTTTACTTCTGTTTTTAAAACCAAGAGCTCTGGTACATGCTTTGTCTTTGTTTCCGACCACGGGTTTTCAACCTTGCCAACAAAAGCCACGGTTCGAGAGTCTCCACCTTCTTTAAAGCACCAACTACTGAGAGCATGATTGTCATTCTGAGTGTAATGTGCATTGTCCCAAAGTACCATTGTCTTTTGCATGATTATGATATCGTTTATTCTGAAATCATTGTATCTAGTCATCACTTAAACCTTGGAGGTGCCCCTGCATTTATGTTTTGCTTCACTAAAGGAGGCAAGCGAGATACCACTTTATCATATTTGCACACCATACTCATTACAAATCTATTTGATGTTTCAGTATCATGTCGTAAAACTTTCAGTTCTTTGTGATTTTCTCGTGAGGCAACTTAATTACTACAGATTCATTGTCTCAGTAAGCTTTTGTCATGTGACTATGAAAAGTCCTTATATGGTTAATAGCATGTCACCACAGAAATTATGCTTGTTATCATTTACCTACTCGAGGACGAGCAGGAATTAAGCTTGGGGATGTTGATACGTCCAAAACGTATCTATAATTTCTGCTTGCTCCATGCCTCTTTTGTGTGATATTGCTATGATATTTATACACTTCCATACACTTTTGATCATATTTGGACTAACCTATTAACTCAGTGCACCCCAGTGCCAGTTACCCATCACGTAAACTGCCAGAAAAATCCTGGAAAAATTATATAAAAAATCAGCGCTCCAGAAGCTTCCCGGCGGCCAAAGTAGGGCCGGAGGGGGGCCACCAGGGCTCCAGGCGCCTTGGTGGTGCGGCCCCCCTCCTAGCCGCACCGGGGGGGCGCCTGTGCCCCCCAGGTCTCCGCTGATGCCCCCCTTTGGCATATATTTAACACGCGTCACGAAACCCTCGAGGACGGAACCCTTTTTCGCGATCTCATCTCTGTTCCGCCGCCGTCGCGCTTCCAAGATCGGGAGCACCAGGAGAACTCTTCCCGGCACCCTGTCGGAGGGGAGGATCACCACCGGGAGCCTCTCCACCACCATGGACGCCTCCCGGATGAGTTGTGAGTAGTCTCCCTTGGACCATGGGTCCATGACCAGTAGCTATGTGATGTTCTCCTCCCCTTCTTGTGCTTCACTAATTAGACCTCGTGAGCTGCCCTACATGATCGAGGCACATATGTAATCCTTATGCTGTTGCTATGATGAGTTTGCTGGGATCCGATGGATTGTGAGATTATGTTCAGATTGTGTTTGAGTAATATATTTGATTTATGTAATGCCCCGGATGTAATACTTTCCCTTTTGGGCATATAATATATCTCCGGCTTCATCTATTTCCATTCCGGGTACTTTGCCTTTTGGGTTTTCGTCGTTTTGTTGTGTGAGTGTGTGGCATTCATTCATATCATGTAGACATGTGCATTGCATTGCATTTGTGTTGTCGGTTGCATCCGGTTCCACGCATTCCTTCCCGTTGTCCGTTTCGCGTTCCGGAGCTCCCTCACGTGTCCGTGGCGTCCCGTAGGCCTACTTTGGTGTTTGGGCGTGTAACGTTACCGGTGTGCCGCGAGGTTGTTGTGTGTGTTGTTGTTTTGTTGTGTGCAACGCGCCTCTCAAATCTCGTCGCGTTTGGACTCCGTTTGCTATCACAACAGTTATCCGTGTGGGTCCAAAGTGCCTTCACTTTGTGTCCCAGAAACATCCCTCCAGCAGTCCACTACCCTCTCCTAGGCCCATCTAAACTACCCTCGCGATCGGATCCGCCGGATCGCGATCGGAGGGCTCCTAACACCCCTAAATTCCCCCAAACCCTAAATTCTGCTATATATTAGACCCTAGTCTATTTTAGGCATCCATAGCTTCTTCTCCACCCTCTCCCCCTCATTTTTTTTCCTTTTCTCAGATCTGGCCTCCCCCTCAGCCACTTGGCCAGTTCCCACAGGAACCATCAGATCCGCCGCCGGATCCTCTCCTGGGATCGCTCGCCGATCAGGTCAATCGATCCAGCCTTCGAGTCAACGGCCAGCCGCTGGGCCCTTCGCTCGATCGACCGCACCGCGCCAGGCCCCTCGTCGCCTCGTCGCTCCCTCCGCGCCCGCTTCGATCGAGGCCTCCCGGTCACCGCAAGTCGCCAGGCCGAGGCCTTGGACCACATCGCCGCACCGCTGCTCCCTCCACACGTCAGCGCGCCGCCTCCCGCAGCAGCCCGAGAGCCCAGCCAGGCTCCAGCGCGCCCCTCCTCTTGGGCCTTCACCGCCGCCCGAGGCCCGTGCGCCGCCTCCCCGCACTTCGGCCTCCACCACAGGCTCCAGGGCCCAAGCGCCCACCGTCCGCCTCCCCCAGGCCGCGCTCCCGCGGGCCACTCGTCTTCGGCCTCCCGCGCCAGCCGCCGGGCTGGGCCGCGCCGCGCCTCGCCTCGCCTCCAGCATCGGGCCTCCGCAACTGCTGGGCCGCCGCACCGCCTCTACCAGGCCAGCCAAACGCTGGGCCATCGCCGTCCTGCCCTGGGCCCGAAGTCGCCAGCGCCGCGGGCCCGTCCAGCCTCTCCGCCGATCTAGCCCGTTTGCTGCAGATCTAGGTTATCTCAAAAACCTAAGTCCCAGATCTAATTGTTGTCTGATGCTATATTCAACTACTGATATCTTTTAGTGTAGTGCTCCGTTTCGCGCAAATAGCATGTCCAGACGTTCGTGGGATCGTGCTCTACGTTTTATCTTTTGGTGTCATGCATGTAGAAGTCATCTAGGTGCTTGTTTTGCTGTTGCAAGAGTGCATCGTGATATAAACTGCTGTTACGTGATGTTTTTATGTCATCTTTGCCATGTGATAACTTTTAGCTCGTTTGTCCGAATGATGCAAATGACATGTCCACGTGTTCGTCTTGCCATGCTCTACATGTTGTTGGTGATAGGTTGCATGATAGATTTATTCTTGCCATGCTTATCATCGTTGCAAAGTGCCATGTGGCAGTGATGTTGTTTCACTTGTTATGAAATGCCATCTTGTTGAGCTCGTTGCTATCGTTGTGTTTATCTCAATGATGCATGCTTGTATGTTTCGGAATCACCATCATGTGTACTTTGATGAGGTGCTTACCACTTGCCATGTTTAGTTTCGAGGTGACTTAAACATGCTCTTTTAGATGCCATGATGAAATTGCTGTTTTAGGACTTAGTGGATTTTCACCAAGTCTGAAATCTGTAACGTTCCGATGCCATGTTCGTGTGATGTTCTAGGGCAAACCATGATAGTTTTGGAGTGGATCTTGATTGTTCCTTGTAGTATATATTGTTGGCTTTCCATTCATGTTCTCACATGTTTATTTAAGTGGTTGTAGCATGTTTATCTTTCGCTCCAAAGTTTCAATAAAATTCTGCTGCCAGAATTTTATTGTCAAGTTCAATATGTCCGAGCTTATTGCTATTGATCAGTGGCTCCTTTGGGGGTGCACCTTTGGACTTAGTTGCTGTAGTATATGTCTAGTTTGTGATCTAGGTCTTTGCCATGTTGTTTGACTGCTGTAGCTTAATTATTTTGTGCTCCGTAGTTGCTATGTTGCTGTAATTTTCAGCTTTCGCTCATTTCTTGTTTCGGGCATAACTTTTAGCCCGTAACTCCGATTTCAGCGAGTCTTATATGAAACTTGATTGATTTTCTGTGTAGATTCATAATATCATATTGTTATCATGTTTTGAGGTGTTTTGCTTGAGTGCTATGTTCCGTGCTCCGTGTGCATTCTTAGTGCATCCATCATGCATTCATCATTTTCGAGTGCGCATTGCATCTTGTTGATTTGTGCTTGGTGTGATTGTATTGTTTAGAGCCGGAAGCTGAGTCCGAGTACGAGTACGAGCACGCGGTTTCCAACGAGGTTGAGCACGAGGACCCTTCTTACGATCCGAACGACTACAGTTCAGGCAAGATGACCGAACCCCGATAACATTACTATCTTTTCCTATTGCTAGTAGTCTCAATCTATAGTTTTGCCTCGATGCCCATGTTCTTCCTGTCAGCCTCCTACTTGTAACCATTGCCATGTTTAACCACCCTACCTATGCAAAACCGTTGCTTGGCTAAGTACGCTTCGCCCAGCCCTTCTTATAGCATTGCTAGTTGCAGGTGAAGATCGAAGATGCTTACTTCATGTTGAAGTTTTGTTGGGTTATATCACACTATATAATTGCTAAATGAAATCATCTATGTATTGGCAAAGGTGGAAGGCTAAGCCTTTTGCTTGGTGATTTGTTCCACTCATGCCGTTAGGAACAGTATAAACCGGTGTTATGTTCCTTGATTATGCGTTCCTAACACGGTTGGGGTGTATGGGACCCCCTCGATAAACCGCTAAGTGCTAAGTCTTTTCCAGCATGTCCCAACATTGGTACTATTTGCCTAATAACAAACTAAACTTGCATAGGGAGTTATAAACCCTTTTTTCTTAATCAACAACCCCGGGCCAGTGCTCCACATGAGTGTTGGTCCGAACTGGGCAACCTGCGGGGCCACCTCGAGGAAACTCAAGGTCTGGTAAAAACCCATAGCTTGTCCCATCCGGTCATGGCCTGAGACGAGATACGCGCGGCTACTATCAGGGTGTCGGCACGCCGGGAGGATTTGCTGGATTAGCCTTACCTCAGTTCGGTATATCTTGAGCACGGGATTCCGAGAATACTCGGGTCTTCCCACTTTGGAGTTGCGACTCCGCGGATCGTGGGCTTGTAATGGGTCAATTTGGAACACCCCTGCAGGGTTATGAACTTTCGAAAGCCGTGCCCGCGGTTATGTGGCAGATGGGAGCTTGTTAATATCCGGTTGTAGATAACTTGACACAATGTTTCTAATACACTACCAGCGTGTGTTCCGTGACTGTCAATTTCCGAATAGGGATTCGGGAGTTGAACACGGAGGGGTTATGTTTGTTGAGCTTGTAGCTAGGATCACTTCGTGATCACTTCTCGTCCGAGGCTTTCTCTTCTCGCTCTCACTCACGTAAGCTAGTTGCTAGTTGCTGCTGCAGACACTTACTCTTTTCTTCAGCCTTATCCTTTCCCAAGGCTTAAATAGTCTTGTTACCCGGGAACGGGATTGCGAGTCCTCTGTGGCTCACAGTTACTTCACCACACCAGATGCAGGTCCAGCTGTGGGCTATCCAGGTGATGGCACCGAGCTGGATTGGGAGTACGACGAGGAGCGTAGTCGGTACTATGTTCGATATCCGGATGATCAGTAGTGGAGACTTCTACTAGGATTCGATCCGCCTGTGGTTTATTTATCTAAGTTTGGTATCTTGACATTTGGATTTTGCCCTTAGAGGGTTGTGATATTCTTAATGTATGATGATTGAGACATGTATTGTATTTGTGTGACGTGGCGAGTGTAAGCCAACTATTTATGTTTACAATCCCCTCTTTTACATGAGATGTGCAAAGATTACCAAACTTGAGATCATTCTAGGATGGACTTATGCCTTTAAGTCGTGCCTCGACACGTAGGAGGTATAACTCCATCCTGGGCATTACAATTTACCTCTTTTATATTTATGTTCGTGAGTAATTCTTGCATGTTCTCCGTTGCTATTTATTGCTTTGGCCAAGTAGTAGGTAGTGACTCCAAGAGGGAGCGTTATGCTTGATTGTGGGTTCATGCCCCTCGATGACTAGTTTGAGTGATAGAAACATGAGTCTAGGGGATGTGCTGTTGCCACAAGGGGGAAAACAACGGTGCTTGTACTCGCGGGTGCAAGGATTGTTTACTTTACGCAAAGTTCTTTTAATGCAGTGGTCTGTTGCTTTGAGTTTACATTATGGGTGGGACTCGCAACTTAATACCAGCGAGATGTTCTGGATAGATATCTCAAGGTGGATGATTAGTAGTAGATGCAGATGGATTTCGGTCTACTTGCCTTGGCGTACCGCCCATGCTTTGAACCTCTACCTTTCTTGCAACATAGTTAGCATTGGTTTGCGCACATAATTCTGTCAATTGCCCAGCTGTAATTCGTTTACCTCACATAGCTGTTTTATCGTCTTTTGGGAGAGAGACATCACTAGTGAACATCATGGGACCCCGGTCCATATTACCATCACTCATCACATCCGCTATTTACTTTCAGTCTTTACTTACTAGTTGCAGCAATACCTATCACTATTATCTCTTGCGTTTAATCCTTTGTAAACGACAAGGCCGAAGGGATTGACAACCTCTCTGTACTCGTTGGGAGCAAAGTTATTTGTATCTGTGTGCAGGTCCGGTTGATTGCTAATATCTGGCGCCGTTAGCAGTTGACACCTTCTTGTTGAACCTTGGAGTCTCAGGGGAATTCGATCCTTGGTATCTTTGCCAAGGGAAAACTACCGCTACACTGCATCTCAAACCTTCCACTTGGGGTAACCAACGAGGGGCGAGAAGCCATCAGCACTCTTTGAAGTTCTTTTGTGTTGGTTGAATAGATGAATATGAGATTGTGTGATGCATATCGTATAATCATGCCCACGGATACTTGAGGTGACAATGGAGTATGTAGGTGACATTAGGGTTTTGGTTGACTTGAATCTTAAGGTGTTATTCTAGTACGAACTCTATGATAGATCGAACGGAAAGAATAGCTTCGTGTTATTTTACTACGGACTCTTGAATAGATCAATCAGAAAGAATAACTTTGAGGTGGTTTCGTACCCTACCATAATCTCTTCGTTTGTTCTTCGCTATTAGTGACTTTGGAGTGAATCTTTGTTGCATGTTGAGGGATAGTTATATGATCCAGTTATGTTATTATTGTTGAGAGAACTTGCACTAGTGAAAGTATGAACCCTAGGCCTTGTTTCCTATCATTGCAAGACTGTTTATGCTCACTTTTATCTTTAGATACCTTGCTGGTTTTATATGTTCAAATTACAAAAACCTATATCTACCATCCATATTGCACTTGTATATCACCATCTCTTCGCCGAACTAGTGCACCTATACAATTTACCATTGAACTGGGTGTGTTAGGGACACAAGAGACTCTTTGTTATTTGGTTGCAGGGTTGTTTGAGAGAGACCATCTTCATCCTATGCCTCCCACGGATTGATAAACCTTAGGTCATCCACTTGAGGGAAATTTTCTACTGTCCTACAAACCTCTGCACTTGGAGGCCCAACAACGTCTACAAGAAGAAGGTTGTGTAGTAGACATCAGGAAGTAGTATGTCTGGGCTGGTATTTAGTTTCTTCAAGAACTCGAGCAAGAAATCCTATGTGTCCTTTTTCGACCATGGTTGTGACCATGTCTCTTGATTAATGGTATTTGGGTTAGTGAACCCGACGCCATAGCATCTAGCTCTTTTCATTTCATAGATCTTCATTCTGCATAATACCACAGAAAAGAATATAGTGAGGATAATTAGAGGTAATGAACGGCACTACAGCTAGCTAGAGACTTAAATTAAAGAAAGAAATAACTTACATACAATAGAAACTGACGAGTGTAATGATGTGGCAGCGATCTTTTGAGAAGGTGATGCCACTCTTGTGGACGTATGAGATTCCACTATTCGTGTTCAAGCCTGAGATTGGAACCTTGTTGCTTGCCAAACGCTCTTGGGAAATCTACTATTCTGATTCAGCACTCAGTTTCACTTTGCAGCCAGCATCTGACTCTTCCCGCAGCAATGCTCGACGCCATTCGCTAGTTAAAAGGCTTGTTGCCAGAACACTCTGCTTTGATGATCTTTCTGAACTTGTCACTGAAGCTTTTGAGTTTACTTCTGTACCTCAAGTGACTATGAAGCATGACCGGAAGTCGAGGACTGCGAAAATCCTGGTGGACACTGAGGTTCAAAACAGCGCACGGCTAAGTGCTTTACGTGGTGGTTTTCATAAGGAACCAAGCAACGACCCAAGGCCTCACAGGAAGTCTGATACAATGAAGAAGCGCAAGACCAAACCATCTCAAACTTCTCATTTCTGGGAGAGTTCCCAGACTGCCATGGGCACCCATCTTTCTTTCAGTACCGCTTTCCACCCTCAATCAAGTTGTCAGGTGGAACGGGTCAACCAAATTCTCGAAGACATGCTTAGAGATTGCGTTATCTCTTTCGGTATGGATTGGGAGAAATGTCTTCCTTTCGCCGAGTTTGCTTATAACAATAGCTATCAATCCAGTCTCAAGAAAGCTCCTTTTGAGATACTCTATGGACGAAGATGCCGAACACCTTTGAACTGGTCAGAAACCGGTGAAAGACAATTCTTTGGACCGGATATGATCCAGGAAGCAGAAGAGCAAGTTCGCATCATTCGTGAGAATTTGAAAACAGCTCAATCTCGTCAAAAGAGCCAGTATGATCCTCATCATACGGAAGTGGCTTATGAAGTTGGCGACAAAGCTTATCTTCGGTTTACTCCTTTGAAGGGTACCCATCGTTTCGGTATCAAGGGCAAGTTAGTTCCTCGTTACATTAGCCCTTTTCGCATTCTTTCTAAACGAGGAGAGGTTGCCTACTAGTTGGAACTACCGCCACATCTTTCTCGAGTACATGATGTGTTCCACGTCTCTCAACTTAGGCGTTGCTTCTCGGATCCCATCCGCGAAGTGGACCACGAAACGCTTGATCTCCAGGATAACCTCACATATCGAGAGTATCTCGTTCGCATTCGGGATCAAGCAGAGCGTGTCACTCGACGACATAACATCAAGTTTCTCAAGGTTCAGTGGTCTCATCATTCCGAGAGAGAAGCTACATGGGAGCGAGAAGATCGTCTCCGACTGGAGTACCCCACTTTCCTTCCGACAACTCCTGAATCACGGGACGAGATTCTTTTGAGTGGGGGCGAGTTGTCACAACCCTAGTTCTGGTATGCACTAGGCTAGTCTTGATGTTTGCGTCATGTTTAAATTTCAAAAGAATTTGAATTGAGGATTTATGAAACCCTCAGAAAACCTTTTTGAAAAATGACCCAAATAAAAATTGCTCCAAAAGGTGCCAAGAAAATGTTCATTTTGCTCTCTGAAAATATTGGTTAGAGATAAAAATCAAACCAATATTATTAGCAGCTCATAAATATTTATTTTGGGCTTTTGGAATTAATGCAATAATTATTTGCATTGGATATACATATTTATTATATATTTTATATGTGTCCAATAATTCTGGAATTTGTGTGGGGCTTTGGATTACTCCTTCTAGTCCCTGCAAATTGACAGAATAAATTAAATGATTTTCTTTTAAATCAAAACAAATGTCAAAATAGAAAAAGAAAACAAAAAGGAAAGAACTTACCTGGCTTTACCTGCAACCCAACCAGGCAGAACTGGCCCGGCCCACTGGCCAAGCCAGTCACCACCAACCTCGCGCCAGTAGGCGAGGCGTGCGGCCGGCGCGCGCGCACGGCGAGGGCGCCATGCCTCCTGCCTGCCTGTCCTCCCCCTCGCCGCTTCGAAGCTCGGGACGAAGCCACGCACATCCCCTTAACTCTCTGGCTCTCTCTCCTCGCCCCTCCCCTCCTCTGTCTCCCTCTCGCGCTCGGTCCCGACCGCCGTCGTCGCCGCCGATTGCAACCACCGTAGCCACCGCCCCCCCCTCGCCTCTCCGGCGAGCCCTCGAGCTCCGCCTCGCTGCCGTGCTTCTCCAAGCCGAAGGATTCGACCCCGGACGCCCTGAGGCCTCGACCTCGACCTCATCTCCACCGCCGGCCGCCGTGGATCCCCCTCGCCGCCCCGACCGCACCAGGACCTCCCCGAGCTCGCCGTTCATCGCGTTGCACTCGCCGTGAGCTCCTCCTTCTTTCCCCCATGTCCCCTCACTCTCGCGCGTGCTGTAGCCCCGATCCCCTCCGCGACCACAAGCTCACCGCCGCCGGCGATGCCGCCGCCGTGGGCACAGCCACGCACGCTCAAAACCGAGCACGCCACCGCACTCGCTACTTCACCAGGAGCCCGTAGCACCCCTCCGTTGGCCTCCCCGTGCCCTGTAGCCCCATATCCGACTAGAGCCGAACTCCGGCGCCGCCGCGAGCTTGTTTCCGGCGAGCTCCGGCCACCCTAGCTGCTGCCGCTGGCTGGAATGGATGCGGGTGAGCTCCAGCTCCTCGTAGATGGTCTCTGCTGCGCAAAAGACCGCCGGAACGGTGATCCCGACACCCTCCGCCGCGTTTGCTGCCGCCGGCGGCTAAACGCCGGCGTGTTAGCCGGGGGTTGACCAGGATTTGACCCCCCTGGGTCAATGACAGGCGGGCCCCACCCCTCCAGTTAGTTGACCAGATTAGAGTTAATTAATTAGTTTAGTTAATTAGTGTAGTCACTGACTTGTGGGCCCTGCTCTGCTGACTTTCTGTTAGGATTAGTTTAGTGTTAATTAACCTAGTTAATTAACTGAGTCACTGACCAGTGGACCCCACTGTCAGGTTTGACTCTGGTCAGCCTGTTTGACCTGCTGACGTCATGCTTGGGTCATGCTGACGCAGTATTCTAGTTCTGGTATTTAAATAAGTCTTAAAAGATTTATTTATTCCAGAAATTGGTTTATACTTCTAAAAATCATAGAAATTCAACCGTAGCTCAGAATGAAATAATTTATATATGAAAAATTATCAGAAAAATTCAATCTATCCATCTGTACCATTTTCATGCATGACAAATGAAGTTATAGCTACTGTTTATATGAATAAACATAAATGGCATTTTAAAATGCTTATTTTAGAGTTGCATTTGAACCCTTGGTTCAATTGGAATTCAACCAAATGAAATGCTAGTTGCATTAGCTCAAACAACATCATATCTTCATGCCATATTCATGCATCATATTGTTGCATATGCTTGTGTTTGATTGCTGGCACTGTTCTTCTCGATAGGTTCTGCTCTGGAGATCGTTCCAGAGTACATGTCAAAGGAGCAATGCTCTACACGTTGTTATACCAGGCAAGCAAAATCCCTTAGTTCATTCCGATACAAACCTACCCTCCCGCTCCTGCTCCCTGTTATTGCATTAGGACAACAACGATTCAACTGCTACTTTATGCTGCGGTAGTTGAACCCATTCCTCTGCATGACCTGTCATTGCCACAGTAAATAGTTGAAACCCACTAGTATGTGTAGGAGTTGATTGAAGCCATGTTGTGATCTTACCATGCCTTTGCTTGCTATTGCTTAGAGTATGTCAGGTCTGATTCATTGGGAATGAATTGGAGTGCAGTGATATGTTCTGATGCTGCGCGTTAAGTGTGTGAACACGATTTGGTAATGGTAGCGGTGAGAGGCCATGTAGGAGTACATGGTGGGTTGTCTCACTGGAACCGTCCTTAAGCACTGAGTTGTGTGTATGTTGTCCAATGACTAGCTACTACCACGCATTGGGTTCCGGTAACTCGACCCCTCTCGGCTTATTAATCAACTTGATCTCTGTCTAGGAGTCGTAACTAGTTTCTGGTGTTTGTAGGTAGTGTTATTTCTCTACCAAGTGGCACCCGGCAGGGTGGGCTTGGGACAGACTAGGCACACGTGGCTCGGTGTACCGAGTGGCACCCGGATGGTGGGCTCGGGAACCCTATACACATCGTTTGGGGCCGTGATGGAAACCTCGGCCGGACTCCCTTGCAGATGGAACCCGAATAGGCGATAAACCTGGACTAGAGTCTTGTGTGGTTAGTTAGGTCGTGGCCGACACCCTCGTGAGGCTTCCGCTTGAAGGTTGCCGAGATACACGACGTGTACATGGCGGTAAGTGGCAAGAGCGTGTGTGAAGACGTACACCCCTGCAGGGTTTATCATGATCTATTCGAATAGCCGGGTCCACGGTTATGGACTTCTTGGATGCTTACGTGGTACATAGATAACTGAAAGTGGATACCCTAAAATACTCAAGATAAGTGTGAGTGCTATGGATGGCCTTCTCGTAGGGAGACGGGGATGAATCCATAGTGGTGTATTTGATGGTGATTAGTGGACTCGTGTGCGCCACCTCAAAGTTACTGGCTTTCGTAGTACAGGATAGCCACTGAGTCAAAGCTGGCTTGCTGCAACTAAACCCCACTATGCCTTCTTGATAAAAATGCATGTATGTTAGGATCTGATGTAAGTCTTGCTGAGTACCTTTGTACTCATGTTTGCTTAATTTATGTTTACATATGAGACTTTTGTCCCTCTAGTAGTTCCGTTTGGACTTCGACAAGTAGCTTGTAACCTCAGCTACGATCTTGGACGAGTGTTGTAGATAGTCAGGTTCTTCAGCCTTTTTCATTTGTAGATGTCTGTACTCAGACATGTATGCTTCCGCTTGTTGCTTGTATGCTCTGAATGTTGGGTCATGAGACCCATGTTTGTAATATCTGGCTCCTCGGAGTCTAATGAATAAATACTTTGTTTCATAGAGTCTTGTTGTGATGCCATGTTGTATTTGTACATATTGAGCATATTGTGTGTATGTTATTGAAATGCTTGGTATGTGTGGGATCCGACACCTAATTGTTACCCTTGGTAGCCTATCTTACAGGGAAATGTCTCCTAGTGCTTCCACTGAGCCTTGGTAGCTTGCTACTGCTCCGGAACACTTAGGCTGGCCGGCATGTGTCCTTCTTCGTTCCTGTGTCTGTCCCTTAAGGGAAATGTCACGCGTTGTTCCTTTAAGTCCTTGTAGCTTGCTACGACTTGGGTTCTTACGTTGATGACCGACACGTTCGTTGCTGGGTCATGTATGCATGTCTCTGTAATTTAGTGCCACTTTTGGTTTATAACTGGTCATGTCGGCCCGGGTTCTCTGTCATATGGACGCTAGCGACACTATCATATACGTGAGCCAAAATGCGCAAACGGTCTTGGGCCAGGTAAGGTGGCACCCGTGGGGATACCATGCGTGAGGCCGCAAAGTGATATGGTGTGTTACATGTTAGACCGGTGTGACTTAGAATCGGGGTCCCGACAGCTTTGGTATCAGAGCCTGACTGCCTATAGGATTACCAAGCCAAACTGGTCGAAGTTGAGTCTAGAAATTATTTAGTTATATATAAGGGAATTGATTGTGGAAGGAAACATAAGGCTCTTTTACTCCTTATACATCATGTCTTCTAATCTGAGTCATCCTACCTTTCCTACGGGGTTAAGGAACTAGGCTTCTTATCCGGTTATTAGGATCACGAGTTACTATTCCGTAGTTCCTTAGGATTGGTTGATCAGAGCCCTACTCTTGTTCTCAAGTTCTTCCGGTGTAGATTGTTTAGTACTATCACAAAACCTTGAGTGATGATGTTGAGTTGTTGTACTACCCTTTGTTAGCAGGATGTATCATTGTGAGCATTTACTGCCGTTATGGTGCCGGATTTATCCTAGGAGTTCGAGAGATAACCATTTCTTGTCCTACCTTCTACAGCCTGGTTAATGCTGATTCTGTGCTTGGTTTCATTTCTTAGGATGTCGTCAGTTACCCGAGGTTCAGTTGCTCGAAGAAAGAACCACGGAGGTGGTAGGGATGAGGAGGATCCTCCCGACCAGCCTTCGTTGGCAGAGGTCGTGTTAGAGATGGAGAGGAACAAGCGAGAGTCTAACCGCTTGTTGGCACGTATTGAGGAGAACACCACACATCAATGCAAAGAGTCAGCAACCATCCATGGCTTCATTCGTCTAAAACCACCCACCTTCCATCATCCCATTGAGCCGCTCGATGCAGATGACTGGCTCCGTAGTATCACTCACAAGCTGCGTTCTGCAAACGTAGCTGAAGAGGACAAGGTCATCTATGCCACATATCACCTGGAAGGTCCTGCTAGTCTCTGGTGGCAGAACTATGAGGCCATGATTCCAGCTGGCCAGATTCCTACCTAGAGAGATTTCACTGAGGCTTTTCGCGAGCATCACATTCCTCAAGCCCTCATCGATCACAAGAGAGAAGAGTTCGGTAGTCTTACCCAGGCTAAAATGGCTGTTGATGCTTATAGTAGAGAGTTTGAGAACCTCGCCCGCTATGCTACAGAAGAAGTGTCCACGGACGCCAAGAAGCAGGCTAGGTTCCGGAAGGGTCTCAACCCCAAGCTGCGTCGTGATCTTCACTTGCATCATTGCCATACATTCCTGGCTCTTGTGAACAAGGCCATCAATGCAGAGACCGCTCAGCTCACTTACGAGGAGTCTCGTAAGCACACCCGTGATTTGGGATCTTGCTCCGGCACTAGTTCCCAGAAGCGCCGGATTTGGGTTCCAAACTCCGCTCTTCCACCCAGATATCCTCCGAGGCCATCTTATGAGGTGCCTCATCCAGATCGGTCTTATGTTCCACCCAAGCCTATTGGCAAACCGCTTGTCAATGCGGGTCCACGACCTACCTCAGGGACTTGCTTTACATGCGGAAAGCCAGGACACTATGCACGTGACTGCTCTCAGGCCAGTCTTGCTCCACCCCAGCCCGAGAAGTCCGTTCTTCATGGAAAGCCACCACGCAAGACGATCAATGCCAATTCGGCTACCACTAAACATGGACGTGTGCATCACGTCTCAGCTAAAGACGCTCATGATGATCCAAATGTCGTTCTTGGTACACTCTTTGTCAATTGCCATCCGGCATCGGTTCTGTTCGATACCGGAGCATCTCACTCCTTCATCTCTGAAGGCTATGCTCGTTTGCACGACATGTTATTTTGTAATATGCCAACTCTGCTCGAAATCCAAACCCCCAGGGTCTAGATGGCAAACTACCAGAATAAGCCATGGTAATGGAATCCTTGTTGACAGACTTGTATTCCTTGCCTCACTTATAGCCCTCAAGTCTTCGGATATTAACATCATCTTGGGTATGGACTGGATGACAGCTCATCATGCCAAGATAGATTGTTACACTAGGTCTGTTCAGCTTACACATCCATCTGGTAAGTTAGTCACTGTCTCCACTAGAGTTGCAAAGCGTCAAATCTATTCTCTTAATGCCAGCCCCCTTCCAGACCTTGAAGATATCCCGGTAGTCCGAGACTTTCCGGATGTATTTCCAGAGGAACTACCAGGTGTTCCACCTGACAGGGATGTAGAGTTTGTCATAGATATTATCCCAGGAATTGTTCCAATTTCTAGGAGACCTTACAAGATGGCACCCCTAGAACTAGCTGAGCTTAAGAAACAACTTGATGAGTCCTTGCAAAATGGTTTCATCTGTCCTAGTTCTTCTCCTTGGGCTTGTCCCGTCCTCTTCGTCAAGAAGAAGGATGGCACGGAACGGATGGTTGTAGATTATCGTCCCGTTAATTTGGTCACGATAAAGAACAAGTATCCGCTCCCCAGGATCAACGACCTGTATGATCAGCTCACTGGATCCTCAGTCTTCTCCAAAATGGATTTGAGGTTAGGCTACCATCAAATCAAGATCAGAAACGGAGACATTCCTAAGACGGCTTTGGTCACTCGTTATGGTCGGTACGTGTACACCGTCATGTCTTTCGGTTTATCCAATGCTCCAGCCACTTTCTCCTGCTTGATGAACTCGATCTTCATGGAGTACTTAGATAAGTTCGTCGTGGTTTACCTCGATGATATTCTTATTTACTCGAAGAACGAGGAAGAGCATGCCGAACATCTTAGACTTGTTCTAGAAAAACTCAGAGAGCACCGCCTTTATGCCAAGTTCTCCAAGTGCGAATTTTGGTTGCCAGAAGTTACCTATCTTGGCCATGTAATCTCTGGTAAGGGCATCGTTGTCAATCCCGAGAGAGTTCAGGCCGTTCTTGATTGGACTACGCCTGAAACAGTTAAACAAGTTAGGAGTTTCCTTGGTCTAGCCAGCTACTGTCGCCGCTTTGTTGAAAACTTCTCTAAAGTGGCCAAACCTCTCACGGAACTTCTCAAGAAAGATAAAAAGTTTGAGTGGTCCCCACCGTGTGAGAACAGTTTTCAGGAACTGAAAAGACGCCTGACTTCTGCTCCCATACTTGTGCCACCGGATTTCACTAAGGACTTTGTTATCTATTGTGATGCCTCACGACAGGGACTAGGTTGCATTCTTATGCAGGATCATCATGTGATTGCCTATGCATCTCGACAGTTGCATCCACATGAGGAAAATTATCCTACACACGATCTCTAGCTTGCAGCTATAGTCTACGCACTTAAGACATGGCGACATTACCTTCTTGGTAATCGTTGCGAGATTTACACCGATCACCAGAGTCTCAAGTATATCTTCACCCAGCCAGATTTGAACCTTAGACAAAGACGATGGTTGGAGTTGATCTCAGATTACGACTTAGGGATTACTTATACCCCACGCAAGGCCAATGTCATGGCTGATGCTTTAAGTCGTAAGTCTTATTGCAACAATCTCATGTTGCAGCAGGGCCAACCACTTCTCCATGAGGAATTATGTAAGCTTAACCTTCACATTGCTCCTCACGGATTCCTTTCAACCTTGGTGGCGAAACCTACTCTTATGGATCATATCATAGAAGCCCAGAAGCATGATACGGGGATTACCCGGATCAAGAGAAATATTGCCAAGGGTATTGGTGGATGTTTCTCTATGGATGATCGGGGTGTTGTGTTCTTTGAGAATCGCTTGGTGGTTCGCAAGAAGCAACATCTGCGACAACTGATCCTTAAGGAGGCTCATGAATCTCCTCTCACGATTCATCCCGGTAGCACTAAGATGTATCAGGACCTACGCCAGAGGTTCTGGTGGACTAGGATGAAGAGAGAAATTGCTGAGTTCATTGCTAAATGCGACGTTTGTCGTCGCGTTAAGGCAGAACATCAAAGACCTGCTGGCACCCTTCATCCTTTAGCTATTCCTGAGTGGAAATAGGATAAAGTCGGTATGGACTTCATCACCGGCTTTCCCAGGACCATGAGAGGGAATAATGCTATCTTCGTAGTCATTGATCGTCTGTCCAAAGTGGCTCACTTTCTACCTGTTCGAGAGAGTATCACTGCTAGTCAGCTCGCTGACTTGTATATTTCTCGAATAGTGTCACTCCATGGTGTTCCACTAGAGATCAATTCAGACCGTGGTAGTCTTTTCACTTCTCATTTCTGGGAGAGTTTCCAGACTGCCATGGGCACCCATCTTTCTTTCAGTACCACTTTCCACCCTCAATCAAGTGGTCAGGTGGAACGGGTCAACCAAATTCTCGAAGACATGCTTAGAGCTTGCGTTATCTCTTTCGGTATGGATTGGGATAAATGTCTTCCTTTCACCGAGTTTGCTTATAACAATAGCTATCAATCCAGTCTCAAGAAAGCTCCTTTTGAGATACTCTATGGACGAAGATGTCGAACACCTTTGAACTGGTCAGAAACCGGTGAAAGACAATTCTTTGGACCGGATATGATCCAGGAAGCAGAAGAGCAAGTTCGCATCATTCGTGAGAATTTGAAAACAGCTCAATCTTGTCAAAAGAGCCAGTATGATCGTCATCATACGGAAGTGGCTTATGAAGTTGGCGACAAAGCTTATCTTCGGGTTACTCCTTTGAAGGGTACCCATCGTTTCGGTATCAAGGGCAAGTTGGCTCCTCGTTACATTGACCCTTTTCGCTTTCTCGCTAAACGAGGAGAGGTTGCCTCCCAGTTGGAACTACCGCCACATCTTTCTCGAGTACATGATGTGTTCCACGTCTCTCAACTCAGGCGTTGCTTCTCAGATCCCATCCGCGAAGTGGACCACGAAACGCTTGATCTCCAGGATAACCTCACATATCGAGAGTACCCCGTTCGCATTCTGGATCAAGCAGAGCGTGTCACTCGACGACATAACATCAAGTTTCTCAAGGTTCAGTGGTCTCATCATTCCGAGAGAGAAGCTACATGGGAGCGAGAAGATCGTCTCCGACTGGAGTACCCACTTTCCTTCCGCCGACTCCTGAATCTCGGGACGAGATTCTTTCGAGTGGGGGCGAGTTGTCACAACCCTAGTTCTGGTATGCACTAGGCTAGTCTTGATGTTTGCATCATGTTCAAATTTCAAAAGAATTTGAATTGAGGATTTATGAAACCCTCAGAAAACCTTTTTGAAAAATGACCCAAATAAAAATTGCTCCAAAAGGTGCCAAGAAAATGTTCATCTTGCTCTCTGATAATATTGGTTAGAAATAAATATCAAACCAATATTATTAGCAGCTCATAAATATTTATTTTGGGCTTTTGGAATTAATGCAATAATTATTTGCATTGGATATATATATATTTATTATATATTTTATATGTGTCCAATAATTCTGGAATTTGTGTGGGGCTTTGGATTACTCCTTCTAGTCCCTGCAAATTGACAGAATAAATTAAATGATTTTCTTTTAAATCAAAACAAATGTCAAAATAGAAAAAGAAAACAAAAAGGAAAGAACTTACCTGGCTTTACCTGCAGCCCAACCAGGCAGAGCTGGCCCGGCCCACTGGCCAAGCTAGTCACCACCAACCTCGCGCCAGTAGGCGAGGCGTGTGGCCGGCGCGCGCGCACGGCGAGGGCGCCACGCCTCCTAACTACCTGTCCTCCCCCTCGCCGCCTCGAAGCTCCGGACGAAGCCACGCACATCCCCTTACCTCTCCGGCTCTCTCTCGTCGCCCTCCCCTCCTCTGTCTCCCTCTCGCGCTCGGTCCCGACCACCGTCGTCGCCGCCGATCGCAACCACCGTAGCCATTGCCTCCCCCTCGCCTCTCCGACGAGCCCTCGAGCTCCGCCTCGCTGCCGTGCTTCTCCAAGCCGAAGGAATCGACCCCGGACGCCCTGAGGCCTCGACCTCGACCTCATCTCCACCGCCGGCCGCCGTGGATCCCCCTCGCCGCCCCGACCGCACCAGGACCTCCCCGAGCTCGCCGTTCATCGCGTTGCATTCGCCGTGAGCTCCTCCTTCTTTCCCCCTGTCCCATCACTCTCGCGCGTGCTGTAGCCCCGATCCCCTCCGCGACCGCAAGCTCACCGCCGCCGGCGATGCCGCCGCCGTGGCCACAGCCACACATGCTCAAAACCAAGCATGCCACCGCACTCGCTACTTCACCAGGAGCCCGTAGCACCCCTCCGTTGGCCTCCCCGTGCCCTGTAGCCCCATATCCGACGAGGGCCGAACTCCGGCGCCGCCGCGAGCTCGTTTCCGGCGAGCTCCGGCCGCCCTAGCTGTTGCCGCTGGCTGGAATGGATGCGGGTGAGCTCCAGCTCCCCGTAGATGGTCTCTGCTACGCAAAAGACCGCCGGAACGGCGATCCCCACGCCCTCCGCCGCGTTTGCTGCCACCGGCGGCTAAACGCCGGCGTGTTAGCCGGGGGTTGACCAGGATTTGACCCCCTGGGTCAATGACAGGCGGGCCCCACCCCTCCAGTTAGTTGACCAGATTAGAGTTAATTAATTAGTTTAGTTAATTAGTGTAGTCACTGACTTGTGGGCCCTGCCCTGCTGACTTTCTGTTAGGATTAGTTTAGTGTTAATTAACCCAGTTAATTAACTGAGTCAATGACCAGTGGACCCCATTGTCAGGTTTGACTCTGGTCAGCCTGTTTGACCTGCTGACGTCATGCTTGGGTCATGCTGACGCAGTATTCCAGTTCTGGTATTTAAATAAATCTTAAATGATTTATTTATTTCAGAAATTAGTTTAAACTTCTAAAAATCACAGAAATTCAACCGTAGCTCAGAATGAAATAATTTATATATGAAAAATTATCAGAAAAATTAAATCTATCCATCTGTACCATTTTCATGCATGACGAATGAAGTTATACCTACTGTTTATATGAAAACATATAAATGGCATTTTAAAATGCTTATTTTAGAGTTGCATTTGAACCCTTGGTTCAATTGGAATTCAACCAAATAAAATGCTAGTTGCATTAGCTCAAACAACATCATATCTTCATGCCATATTCATGCATCATATTGTTGCATATGCTTGTGTTTGATTGCTGGCACCGTTCTTCTCGATAGGTTCTTCTCCGGAGACCGTTCCAGAGTACCTGTCAGAGGAGCAGTGCTCTACACGTTGTTATACCAGGCAAGCAAAACCCCTTTGTTCATTCCGATACAATCCTACCCTCTCGCTCCTGGTCCCTGTTATTGCATTAGGACAACAACGATTCAACTGCTACTTTATGTTGCGGTAGTTGAACCCATTCCTCTGCATGACCTGTCATTGCCACAGTAAATAGTTGAAACCCACTAGTATGTGTAGGAGTTTATTGAAGCCATGTTGTGATCTTACCATGCCTTGCTTGCTATTGCTTAGAGTATGTCAGGTCTGATTCATTGCGAATGAATTGGAGTGCAGTGGTATGTTCTGATGCTGAGCGTTAAGTGTGTGAACACGATTTAGTAAAGGTAGCGGTGAGAGGCCATGTAGGAGTACATGGTGGGTTGTCTCATTGGAACCGTCCTTAAGCACTGATTTTTGTGTATGTTGTCCAATGACTAGCTACTACCACGCATTGGGTTCCGGTAACTCGACCCCTCTCGGCTTATTAATCAACTTGATCTCTGTCCAGGAGTCGCAACTAGTTTCTGGTGTTTGTAGGTAGTGTTATTTCTCTACCAAGTGGCACCCGGCAGGGTGGGCTTGGGACAGACTAGGCACACGTGGCTCGGTGTACCGAGTGGCACCCAGATGGTGGGCTCGAGAACCCTGTACACATCGTTTGGGGCCATGATGGAAACCTCGGCCGGACTCCCTTGCGGATGGAACCCGAATAGGCGATAAACCTGGACTAGAGTCTTATGTGGTTAGTCAGGTCGTGGCCGACACCCTCGCCAGGCTTCCGCTTGAAGGTTGCCGAGATACACGACGTGTACATGGCGGTAAGTGGCGAGAGCGTGTGTGAAGAAGTACACCCCTACAGGGTTTATCATGATCTATTCGAATAGCCGGGTCCACGGTTATGGACTTCTTGGATGCTTACGTGGTACATAGACAACTGAAAGTAGATACCCTAAAATACTCAAGAGAAGTGTGAGTGCTATGGATGGCCTTCTCGTAGGGAGACGGGGATGAATCCATAGTGGTGTATTTGATGGTGATTAGTGGACTCGTGTGCGCCACCTCAAAGTTACTGGCTTTCGTAGTACAAGATAGCCACTGAGTCAAAGCTGGCTTGCTGCAACTAAACCCCACTATGCCTTCTTGATACAAATGCATGTATGTTAGGATCTGATGTAAGTCTTGCTGAGTACCTTTGTACTCATGTTTGCTTAATTTATGTTTGCAGATGAGACTTTTGTCCCTCTAGTAGTTCCGCTTGGACTTCGACAAGTAGCTTGTTACCTCAGCTACGATCTTGGACGAGTGTTGTAGATAGTCAGGCTCTTCAGCCTTTTTCATTTATAGATGTCTGTACTCAGACATGTATGCTTCCGCTTGTTGCTTGTATGCTCTGAATGTTGGGTCATGAGACTCATGTTTGTAATATCTGGCTCCTCGAAGCCTAATGAATAAATACTTTGTTTCATAGAGTCTGATACGTCCAAAACGTATCTATAATTTCTGCTTGCTCCATGCCTTTTTTGTGTGATATTGCGATGATATTTATGCACTTCCATACACTTTTGATCATATTTGGACTAACCTACTAATGATTGCAAAAGTGCACAATGTTCTTGTTTTACACTTTATTGTGTAGGAATTACTTGGAAATTGACAAAAAACGCAAAAGGAGTCGTATTGGAGTAGGACTCTGACTTTCCTGAAATCTGTCTGAGAACGTTTTTTTCAAGATGGTCACGTTCCGGCCCGAAGAGGACGTCAAACGGAAAAAGTCTAGTTGCGAAAGTTGTGGGGAATTTCGAGGCGATGCTTCTGGATATAAAATTCGTCCAAATCTGAGTCCGGACGGCCGAGTAAAGCCCGTTTTACTGAGGCCCAAAATCTGATGACGGGAATCCGAGAGTCTATATAAAGAGAGGAAACCTAGGTCATCAAGGGCCACGAATTTTCCTCCTCCCGAGCCGCCGTCTTGGAGGGGAGGACCAGCACCATTGCAGCACCATCCACAAGGAAGAAGGGGGGCCAAGGAGCCGCTGCCCCCTAGGGCCGCCGCCGCCCCGAGGGCCGCCGCTGCCGTGGCTGCCGCCGGCCGTCTCCTCCTCGCGGGGCTGCACCTCTCCATCAACACCATCATCAACCTCCTCCTCACCATGTACATGTGTGAGTAGTCTTCTCCGGGGCCGAGGGCTCGTACGTGTAGCTATGTGGTTATCTCTCTCTCTCCCATGATGTGATCTTCGTTGTGATCATAGGCTATGTTAATCTAGGGTGATCCCATGATATTTCCCCTTCCTCTATGTATTGGATTGATGTACTCACTTGTATTTATCTAGTATAATCCCCGAGACCAAGGTGACAGCGGTCTATTGGACATGGATTAGAAAAAAAAATTCATGAGTGATTTCCTCTCTTGTGTGTTGATTGAAGATTGAGAGTCTCTTGGTGCTTGTCTTTGACTATCCTTTAGATATGTTGTGGTGATTGTGGGACTCTCTTTGGATGGCCGCGGTGACATTGGGAAATCCTTAGATTGAGAACTACGAACTTTGAGGTGTGCTTTTGTAGCCCTACATAATTCTTGTCCTCTCTTGACCACGAAGGAATGACCTCCGGGTGCGTCTCCATTGCATGTTTTATGGGAAATATCATGTGATTCGATTATGTTAATGTTGTTGGGAGTTGCCACTAGTGAAAGTATGAACCCTAGGCCTTGTTTCCACCATTGCAATACCATTTGTGCTCACGTTTACCACTTGTTTGCTTGCTGCACTTTTTATTACAGATTTATATTACTTTGTTTTGCCATCCATATCACTTGCCATTTAACATCTCTTCGCCGAACTAGTGCACCTATACATCTAACAAGTGTATTAGGTGTGTTGGGGACACAAGAGACTTCTTGTATCTTAGTTGCAGGGTTGCTTGAGAGAGACCATTTTCAACCTCTACTTCCCTGAGTTCGATAAACCTTAGGTCATCCACTTGAGGGAAATTGCTGCTGTCCTACAAACCTCTGCGCTTGGAGGCCCAACATAGTCTACAAGAGTAGAAGTGTGTGTAGACATCAAGCTATTTCTGGCGCCGTTGCCGGGGAGGTGAGTGCTTGAAGGTATATCTTTAGATCTTGCAATTAAATCTTTTTGTTTCTTGTTTTTATTTTCACTAGTTTTCCTTAATGGAAAACAACAAAAATATGAGAGAGCTTTATAAGCTCTACCTTGAACTTGGACATGATGTGTTCGAAGAGAAAATTAAAAAACCTTTGGAACTTTATTATTTGCATAACAATCATGATGGTGGTGATGTTATTAGTATGTTTTTATTTAATATCAATATTGCTAATGACATGGAAAGCTCTAAGCTTGGGGATGACACGTTTGATGAACATGATATTTTTAGTTCCCCAACTTTTGAGGAGAAAATTTACTTTGATGATACTATGCCTCCTATATATGATGATTACAATGATGAATATGATATTTTTAGTCCACCTACTATTGAGGATAAAGTTTATTATGATTATGATATGCCTCCTAAATACGATGATTACCATGATGGTTATGATAGTCTTACTCTCACTATTCCTAATAAGAAAGATTTTGCTTATATGAAGAGTAATGACACTTTTATGCTTTTGGATCATGGAAATAATGCCTTATGTGATAGTTATATTGTTGAGTTCATCCATGATGCCACTGAAACTTATAATGAGAGAGGGAGACATGGTTCTAAATATCTTAATAATAAGAAGTTTCCTGTTTTTATGGTGAATATTTTGATGTTATGCTTGTTTTGCCTTCCTATGCTTATTGCTTTGTGCTTCAATGAATTATTCTATTGCAATATTCCCATGCATAGGAAGCATGTTAGGCTTAAATGTGTTTGGTATTTGCTTCTTGATGCTCCCTTTTGTTATTCAACTCTTATTCCTACGAGAGCATCATTAAAGTCTTAAGCCTATCTTTATGGCTATAAAGAAAGAGCTCTAGGGAGACAACCCTTGTTATCTTTGCTTTCAATTTTTAGTGGTCTTGATGTTTGTTACTACTGTAGCAACATCATTGTATCTTTACTTTTCATCTTTGTGCCAAGTTTAGCCTCTGATTGCAAGAAAGTTCAAAAGTTGTGACGTGCTGTCCAGGAAACAGATTCTGTCCTTGGACAGAAAACTTCGTATAAAATCACCAGATAATCTTTTTGGTCTGAATTTTTTCGACAGCGTGCTCTATACAATTGGCTTTCGGGCGTCTGTTCTGAGTTTTTTGATTTGAGTTGTAGAAGTGCCCCAAAAAAATTATTTACTACCTGCTGGTCTGTTTTTCACAGATTCTGTCCTGTTTTGCCTTTCCTTCGTTTTGCAAATCTTGAGCTTGCTTTTTCTTTGCAAAAACCTTTTGACAATCTTGAGAAACAGTAGACCTTCAAGAATATCCTTATTTCCAGCAAGGAAAAATTATTTTATTATGGGTACTAACCTCGCTAATCAGATTATGATGAGTTATGTACGAAGGGAGTTTTCAAGTGTGCGAGGGAAGACGATAAAAAGATTCAGGAGTGCCAAACGCTCAAGCTTGGGGATGCACCCATGCACCCCCAAGAAATATTCAAGAAGACTCAAGCGTCTAAGCTTGGGGATGCCCCCGTGCATCCCTTTCTCCATCAACATTATCAGTCCGTCTTTCGTTCCACTATATTTTTATCACTTCATGTGTTATGTGCTATGCTTGGAGCGTCTTGCTTTTAGTTTCCTTTTTAGTTTTCTTTAGCTTTGCTTGCTGTTCATAACGAGTTGGAACTCAGCTTTCTTTGTGTGGGAGAGAAACACGCTCCACTTCAACCTAGAACATAACATAGAATTTTCATGTCTATCTTTGCTGTGTGTGTTCTTTGTCTTTCAATAGCTACTATTATGCTTAGCTCTTTGTTTCCATGCTTATCTTTTTAAAGAGCTTTTGTTTAGTTGGTCCCTGGAACTCTCTTTAGTATCATGCTTATCTTGTTAAGAGAGTTGGCTTCTGTTGCACTGGTCGATATGTCTATGATAAAAATGCTATGTGCATAATGGTGCTTAGTAGTTCATGTTTTCTTATGGTTAGTCTCAAATAGCTGGGGGGTTCCCAATGTGTTATTGGAGTACCAACATGATTTGTTTGCCTATGATGTGGTATGGTTTAGTGATATCTTCCTCCAAGAATTTATTTTGATTGACTTGGCATATGCTCACGCATATTTAAGACTGTAAAGAAAGTCTATCAAGCCTTGATGATCTTTAATTTCTGAGTAGCGATATAACTTCCATGCCCGATTCAATGTTGCTTTGTCGCTCTGCATGATTATGACTGTCATTGCTCTCTTAGTTGGTCGCTCCCAGTCTTTTGCTAACCTTCGCCTGTACTAAGCGGACTGACTGCTTGTGCATCCAAAATCCTTTAATCCAGTTATGCCATATGAGTCCACCATACCTTCCTATACATGGTATTTACCTGCCATTCCTAACGAAGACTATCTTGTACCATCTCGAAATTAATCAAAAAAGCATTTCTATTTTGTGCCTCTGTTTTAGCTCATGAGGAAGTAGTAGTTAATTCATGATCTTTTTAAGTTGGACAAGCCTCACCCCGGGATTGCATGTCTAATGTGCAAACCCATAATACGAGAAGGAACTGGCATAGAGTGCGCCCGGCTCATTAAAAAATAATACAACAAACAAACCCTCCTTCACGCTTTGTTCATGAGAAATCAGAAAAACTTTGGCAGTGATAAACAAAGGAGATTAAGAGGATGTGATCGTCCTCATTCGGGAGCCGTTCCTCGAAACTTGTCCAGCTCAAGAAGTAATTGAGTTATCTGCTAGCATTCGTTGACGAAACATGCATATCCAAAAAAATAATTTTTACTTCTGTTTTTAAAACCAAGAGCTCTGGTACATGTTTAGTTTTTGTTTCCGACCACGGGTTTTCAACCTTGCCAACAAAAGCCACGGTTCGAGAGTCTTCACCTTCTTTAAAGAACCAACTATTGAGAGCATGATTGTCATTCTGAGTGTAATGTGCATTGTCCCAAAGTACCATTGTCTTTTGCATGATTATGATATCGTTTATTCTGAAATCATTGTATCTAGTCGTCACTTAAACTTTGGAGGTGCCCCTGCATTTATGTTTTGCTTCACTAAAGGGGGCAAGCGAGGTATCACTTTGTCATGTTTGCACACCATGCTCACCACAAATCTATTGAGTGTTTTAGTATCATATTGTAAAACTTTCAGTTCTTTGTGATATTCTCATGAGGAAACTTAATTACTACAGATTCATTATCTCAGTAAGCATTTGTCATGTGACTGTTAAAAGTTCTTATATGGTTAATAGCATGTCACCACAGAAATTATGCTTGTTATCATTTACTTACTCGAGGACGAGCAGGAATTAAGCTTGGGGATGTTGATACGTCCAAAACGTATCTATAATTTCTGCTTGCTCCATGCCTTTTTTGTGTGATATTGCTATGATATTTATGCACTTCCATACACTTTTGATCATATTTGGACTAACCTACTAATGGTTGCAAAAGTGCACAATGTTCTTGTTTTACACTTTATTGTGTAGGAATTACTTGGAAATTGACAAAAACGCAAAAGGAGTCGTATTGGAGTAGGACTCTGACTTTCCTGAAATCTGTCTAAGAAAGTTTTTTAAAGATGGTCACGTTCCGGCCCAAAGACGACGTCAAAAGGAAAAAGTCTAGTTGCGAAAGTTATGGGGAATTTCGAGGCGATGCTTCTGGATATAAAATCCGTCCAAATCGGAGTCCGGACGGCAGAGTAAAGCCCGTTTTACTGAGGCCCAAAATCTGATGACGGGAATCCGAGAGTCTATATAAAGAGAGGAAACCTAGGTCACCAAGGGCCACGAATTTTCCTCCTCCCGAGCCGCCATCTGGGAGGGAAGGACCAGCACCATTGCAGCACCATCGACAAGGAAGAAGGGGGGCCAAGGAGCCACTGCCCCTAGGGCCGCCGCCGCCCCGAGGGCCGCCGCCGCCCCCTAGGGCCGCCGCCGCCGCCGCCATGGCTGCCGCCGGCCGTCTCCTCCTCGCTGGGCTGCACCTCTCCATCAACACCATCATCAACCTCCTCCTCACCATGTCCATGTGTGAGTAGTCTTCTCCGGGGCCGAGGGCTCGTACGTGTAGCTATGTGGTTATCTCTCTCTCCCATGATGTGATATTCGTTGTGATCATAGGCTATGTTAATCTAGGGTGATTCCATGATATTTCCCCTTCCTCTATGTATTGGATTGATGTACTCACTTGTCTTTATCTGGTATAATCCCCGAGACCAAGGTGACAGCGGTCTATTGGACATGGATTAGAAAAATATTTTCATGAGTGATTTCCTCTCTTGTGTGTTGATTGAAGATTGAGAGTCTCTTGGTGCTTGTCTTTGACTATCCTTTAGATATGTTGTGGTGATTGTGGGACTCTCTTTGGATGGCCGCGGTGACATTGGGAAATCCTTAGATTGAGAACTACGAACTTTGAGGTGTGCTTTTGTAGCCCTACATAATTCTCGTCCTCTCTTGACCACGAAGGAATGACCTCCGGGTGCGTCTCCATTGCATGTTTTATGGGAAATATCATGTGATTTGATTATGTTAATGTTGTTGGGAGTTGCCACTAGTGAAAGTATGAACCCTAGGCCTTGTTTCCACCATTGCAATACCATTCGTGCTCACGTTTACCACTTGTTTGCTTGCTGCACTTTTTATTACAGATTTATATTACTTTGTTTTGCCATCCATATCACTTGCCATTTAACATCTCTTCGCCGAACTAGTGCACCTATACATCTAACAAGTGTATTAGGTGTGTTGGGGACACAAGAGACTTCTTGTATCTTAGTTGCAGGGTTGCTTGAGAGAGACCATCTTCAACCTCTACTTCCCTGAGTTCGATAAACCTTAGGTCATCCACTTGAGGGAAATTGCTGCTGTCCTACAAACCTCTGCGCTTGGAGGCCCAACATATTCTACAAGAGTAGAAGCGTGTGTAGACATCAGAGTTTTGTTGTGATGCCATGTTGTATTTGTACATATCGAGCATATTGTGTGTATGTTATTGAAATGCTTGGTATGTGTGGGATCCGACACCTAGTTGTTACCCTTGGTAGCCTATCTTACTGGGAAATGTCTCCTAGTGCTTCCACTGAGCCTTGGTAGCTTGCTACTGCTCCGGAACACTTAGGTTGGCCGGCATGTGTCCTTCTTTGTTCCTGTGTCTGTCCCTTAAGGGAAATGTCACGCGTTGTTCCTTTAAGTCCTTGTAGCTTGCTATGACTTGGGTTCATACGTTGATGACCGACACGTTTGTTGCTGGGTCATGTATGCATGTCTCTGTAATTTAGTGTCACTTTTGGTTTATAACTGGTCATGTCGGCCCGGGTTCTCTGTCATATGGATGCTAGCGACACTATCATATACGTGAGCCAAAATGCGCAAACGGTCCCGGGCCAGGTAAGGTGGCACCCGTGGGGATACCGTGCGTGAGGCTGCAAAGTGATATGGTGTGTTACATTCTATACCTATGTGACTTAGAATTGGGGTCCCGATAGATCTACCTTTGCTGCTCTTCCTTTTGGTTTGTAATGAATCAGACTGGAAGGTTTTATGTTGGAATATGTGTGGTCTTAATTCCGAAGCACGACAACTTGCTATTAGGAAAAAGATAGATGAAAGTGGTTGTTATGTTGTTTGCCTCCAAGAAACAAAGTGCATGCATCTTGATCAAAGGTTTATTAGGAAATTCTGCCCACGACGCTTTGATAACTTTGTTTATATGCCTTCGACTGGAGCTTTTGCTGGAATGGTGATTATATGGAATTCTTCTTTCTTTGAGGGTCAATTAATTGAGGCATAACCTTATGGTATTATTGTGAAATTCAGATCTAAACACTCTTATGAAATTTGGACTTTAGTTTCTGTTTATGGCCCGTGTCAAGGTCCTACCCGTGATGAGTTTGTGCAGTGGTTATACAATCTTAACATTCATTTTGATGATAATTGGCTTCGCTTGGGTGATTTTAACTTCATGAGATCGCTTGAGAATCGTAATTTACCTGGTGGAAACGTCAATGACATCTTTTTGTTTAATGAAATCATTGGCCATTTGGGTCTTGTTGAACTGCCAATCAAAGGTCGTTAGTACACACTGTCCAATATGCAATCTTCACCACTAGTGGAGCAGATTGACTGGTTTTTCACTTCAGTTGCATGGACTTCAGATCATCCCAACACTGCCGTTATACCTCTTGCACGTACTTCCTCCGATCATGTGCCTTGTGTGGTCACAATTGCTACTTTTATACCTAAGGCAAAGGTTTTCCGTTTTGAAAACTACAGGGTTGATTTTCCGGGTTTTACATATTGTGTATCTGAAGTTTGGAATAAGCCGGTGGGTAAATCTTCTATTGCCTTATCTATCTCCGGTAAATTTAAAGCTCTCCATTATGCCCTTAAGAAGTGGCACCTTAATTTTTCCAAAGTCAAAGCCCTCATTGCTGATTGCAACAAAGTTATTCTTTTTTATATGGCCTGGAGGAGTTTAGGCACTTGAGTTGGCCGAAATCAAACTTTAGGAGAATTGTTAAACTACATCTTGAGGACATCCTTCACTAGCAGTTTATATATTGGAAGCAGCATTGTACAATCAGAAATATTAAAGTTGGTGAGGAAAACTCCAAAAAAAATCACGTTATGGCAACTGAAAGGTTGAGGAGGAATACTATCTTTTCAATCAAGAATTCAGCAGGAGATGTTGTCACTGATCATCAATAGTTAGCTGGAATATTTTGGGCCGATTTGAACCAGCAAATGAGCCAAGATAAATGAATTCAAATGGGCTTTGATTTGGACACTTTGATTGCTAGAATTGATGGTCTGGAGGATTTATCCCAGCCTTTCTCCGATTCTGAGGGTGAGGCCGTAATTAAAAACATGTCTTCTGATCGTGCATCGGGTTTTGATGGCTTCACTGGAATTTCCATAAAGAAGTTTTGGTCTATTCTGAAGAATGATTTTATGCAACTTGTCCAGGAGTTTTATGACGGGAGATGTAATTTAGAATGTCCTCAATACATCTCTAGTTACTCTCATCCCCAAGAAGCTAAGCCTTGAAGTTGTTGGTGATTTTCGTCCTATATCTCTGACGAACACATGTTTGATGTTTTTAACTAAACTATTGGCTAATCGCCTCCAGAGAGTGATCCTGAGATGCATCCATCGTAACCGATATGGTTTCCTACGCTGCCGTCTAGTGCACCTATACATTATACCATTGTATTGGGTGTGTTGGGGACACAAGAGACTCTTTGTTATTTGGTTGCAGGGTTGCTTGAGAGAGACCATCTTCATCCTACGCCTCCCACGGATTGATAAATCTTAGGTCATCCACTTGAGGGAAATTTGCTACTGTCCTACAAACCTCTGCACTTGGAGGCCCAACAACGTCTACAAGAAGAAGGGTGTGTAGTAGACATCAGAGATCCTTTATCTCCGCTCCTTTTTGTGATTGCAGTTGATTTACTTCAGTTAGTAGTGAATGAGATGTGGTCCAGGAATATTCTTACATTGCCAATCCCAACAAGCTCTAATGACTACCTGATTTTCCAATATGCAGACGATACCCTCATTTTCTACCTGCAATTGATAGTCAGATAATTGCATTCAAAAAGATGCTTGACACCTTTGTGGTTTCAACAGGGTTGCGGGTCAACTTCAGTAAATTATCTCTTATACCAATCAATATGAGTGAAGATAAGGGCAATCGAATAGCCAGTTTTCTTGGGTGTGGCGTTGGCTCCATGTCATTCACATATCTTGAATTGCCCATGGGAGCATCTAGACCCACGATCCATGATCTAGTGCCGCTGGTGGATTGAATTGAGCAACGTTTATCTGCATCTTCATGTCTACTCAATCAAGGAAGCCATCTTTCACTGTTTCAGTCCGTGCTGAGTTCCATGCATATCTACTTCTTGTGCACACTTTCTCTACCTCAAGGCATATTGAAGCAGATTGAGAGAATTATGCGTCAGTGTCTGTGGAGGGGGAACACAGATACACCACGCCAATCATTGGCTGCTTGGGATCTGGTCTGTTAGCCTAAGAAGTTTGGAGGTCTTGGTGTTCTCAATCTAGGTATTCAAAATGAAGCCTTGTTGCTCAAGCATCACTTCAAGTTCTTTAACCAGTTGGATGTGCCTTGGGTCACCCTAATTTGGGCCAATTATTATGCCTCCTCTCCACTAGAAGTCACTCAAAGTTGTGGTTCTTTTTGGTGGCGAGATGTCATATATGATAATTTTTGTACGTTGTCTGTACCACAAGTGCATTCTGGTGACACAGTGGTCTTTTGGCTCGACCGCTGGCAGCTGGGAATAGTGTTGTCCTAATGTAAGATCGGTTTCCAAGGCTTCACTCATTTGTGATTGATGATACAATCACATTTAAGGAATTTATAGAACTGCCTGATTTAACCGATAACTTCTATCCTTCTCTGTCGTTAGAAGCTTTCCAAGAATTCACCCAACTTTAATCTTTGCTACCACTGATCAACCTTGATGAGAAAAGGAAAGATATATGGAAATGGCCATCGAAATTTGGAGAGTTTCAGTCAAGGGTGTATCATGAATCTCGATACTCACATCTTGTGGTTGATCCCATATTTAAGTGGATTTGGAAATGTTCATGCACCCTCAAGTTCAAGGTGTTTGGTTGGCTCCTTTCGATGGATCGGTTGAACACCAGAGACATGATGCAACGACATCACTGGAACATCCAAGATGCCACATGTGTATTGTGTCATTCTGCCTATCATGAGGACCGAGTTCACCTCTTCTTTGCAAGTAACTTCAGTCAACAAGTTTGGAATTATCTTGGGATATCTTGGATTGTGCAACAAAATAAGACTACCTATGAGATGGCTTTATCTGCTCAGAAGGATTTTGGTTTCCCCTTTTTCACTGAGGTTGTCTTCACTGCCACATGGAATATATGGACTCAAAGGAATGGGAAGATCTTCATAAATGAGCTGCCTTCCTTTAGATCTTGGAGGAGAAATTTTGTCCATGACATTTCTCTCTTAGCTCATAGAATCAAATGTAAATATAGTGATAGCCTTACCTCCTGGATAGCTTCCCTACCATAGTTCTCCGTGTAAGTATTTCTCACTGTTTTACTTGTAACTTTGTAACTTTGTAATTTCTCTAGTTCTTTAAATAAAGAACCGTGAGGCTGTTGCCGTGCAGTACATAGTCAAAAAAACTGACGAGAGATTTGTCGAGTCAGTCTTGATTGAATAACTGAAACATTTTTTGAAACTCAACCCACAGAGCTTTTTCATGGAAGTAATGCTCTGCGTGGACTCTCACCATGAGGGGTTCTCGATCGGAATTCTTTGCTTCTCTCATGTACTAGTTATGCAATTCATACATTCTCGTTGATAGACGCTGGAGCTCCTCAGGCTTGAGCAAAGGTTCACCGCAGACATATTTCCGTTTTAGTTCCGCCTCTGTAAACCTGGGGGTTTCTTCGGCCCCTAAGAGTTGTTCAACAGTGATACTAGCCTCTTTAGCCTGCCTTATATGATCGTCGGTTATTACCAGCTGATCGGCGGTACTCACTTGTGTTGGTACATTGAGCAGGGGGGGTCGATTACACCGCCAGTTCTCCCAGCTAGGGAACAGTTTTCCCGCTTTTTGGCAGCTGCTTGGCTAGATCTCAAGGTCGACTCCTTCTTTCTTTGTGCTTGAAAAGACTTCCTGATTTGGCGCTCATAGTTTGAGTCCCACTGCTTGGCAGGTGGTGGTTGAGCCATATCAAGAAAGTGCTTAATGACATGCTCGTGTACTTTCTCCTTTGGCGGCGGGGGTGGTTTCGATGCAAAATGTGCCTCCACTTCGGATTTCACGATCTCTTTGGTTCCTCCTCAGTCCTCTCATATGATAACTTTGGAGGACTCCTGAGGCTTGGACCATATTTGTATTTCTTTCCAGCTCTTGTACCGCTAGCCACCGCCGTAGATGCGAAGCCACTCTTTTGTTGTTGCTGAGATGGTGCCTGACTTGGAGGAGGAGGAGTCTGATAACCCACAAGTGTAGGGGATCGCAATAGTTTTCGAGGGTAAAGTATTCAACCCACATTTATTGATTTCACACGAGGGGAGCCAAAGAATATTCTCAAGTATTAGCAGCTGAGTTGTCAATTCAACCACCCTTGAAGACTTAATATCTGTAGTAAAGTATTTAGTAGCAAAGTAGTATGGAAGTAACAGCAACGATGGCAAAAGTAACAGTAGCAGTTTTGCAGTGATGGTGACAGCAGCAGTAGCGAATGTAACGAAGCAAGTATCAACATGAAACAAACTCGTAGGTAATGGATCAGTAATGATAGGTATCGTATAATATTCATCATGTGGCAGTTATAACCTAGGGTGACACAGAACTAGCTCCAATTCATCAATATAATGTAGGCATGTATTGCGTATATAGTCATACGTGCTTATGGAAAAGAACTTGCATGACATCATTTGTCCTACCCTCCCGTGGCAGTGGGGTCCTAATGGAAACTAAGGGATATTAAGCTCTCCTTTTAATATTGTACCGGACCAAAGCATTGGCACTTAGTGAATACATGAACTCCTTAAACTACGACAATCACCGGAAATAATCCCAATTATTGTGACCTTGGGGTATACGGATCATAACTCGTAATAGGTGTCTACAACTTGGAAGATAGGATCAAGAACACATGTATATTCATGAAAACATAATAGGTCCAGATCTGAAATCATGGCACTCGGGCTCTAGTGACAAGCATTAAGCATAGCAAAGTCATAGCAACATCAATCTCAGAACATAGTGGATACTAGGGATCAAACCCTAACAAAACTAACTCCAATACATGATGAATCTCATCCAACCCATCACCGTCCAGCAAGCCTATGATGTAATTACTCACACACGGCGGTGAGCATCATGAAATTGGTGATCGAGGAAGGTTGATGATGACGACGGCTACGATCTCCACTCTCCGGAGCCTCGAACGAACTCCAGATCAGGTCTCCCGAGGAAGAACCGGAGGTGGCGGCGGTTCCGTATCGTACAACACAATGAATTCTTCTCTCTGATTTTTTTCTCCCCAAACATGAATGTATGGAGTTGGAGTTGAGGTCGTTGGAGCCGCGGCAGACCCACAAGGCAGGGGGTGCGCCCCCACCCTTGTGGATAGCCGGTGGGTCCCCTCATGTAGATTGTTTTGCCAATATTTTTTATATTTTCCAAAAATATTCTCTGTGGATTTTCAGGTCATTCTGAGAACTTTTATTTCTGCACAAAAATAACACCAAGGCAATTCTGTTGAAAACAATGTCTGTCCGGGTTAGTTTCATTCAAATCATGCAAATTATAGTCCAAAACAAGGGCAAAAGAGTTTGTAAAAGTAAATATGATGGAGACGTATCAACTCCTCCAAGCTTAACCCGTTGCTTGTCCTCAAGCAATTCAGTTGATAAACTGAAAGTGATAAATAAATACTTTTACAAACTCTATTTGATCTTGTTGTTGCAAACATGTAAAGCCAGCATTCAAGTTTTCAGCAAAGATTATAAACTAACCACATTCACAATAACACTTAGGTCTCACATTTACTCATATCAATAACACAATCAACTAGCTAGTAATAATAACAAATCTTGGATAACAACACTTTTTCAAAACAATCATGATATAATATGACAAAGTGGTATCTCGCTACCCCTTTCTGAGACTGCAAAACATAAATGCAGAGCACCCGAGAAGATCAAGGACTAACTAGCCATTGTAATTCATGGTCAACAAGATCCAGTCACACTCATACTCGATATCAATTAATAACAATGCATACAAATGACAGAGGTGCTCTCCAGCTGGTGCTTTTTATAAGAGGATGATGACTCAACAATAAAAAGTAAATAGATAGGCCCTTCACAGAGGGAAGCAGGGATTTGCAGAGGTGTCAGAGCTCGAGTTTTTAAAACAGAGATGAATATAATTTTGAGCGGTATGCCTTTTCATTGTCAACGCAACGACCAAGAGTTCTCAATATCTTCCATGCTACATACATTATAGGCGGTTCCCAAACAGAATTGTAAAGTTTTACTCCCCTCCACAATCAAACACACTCCATGGCTTGTTCGAAACAACGGGTTCCGTTCATACCAACAATAGTCTAGGGGGAGCTTTGTTTAATTATATTTTGATTTGATTTTGAGCATGGGACTAGGCATTCAGGTTACCAGCCATTTTTCGTAAATGACAAGCGGAGTCCACTTATCGTGAGAATAACCCACCTAGCTTGGAAGATAAAGACAGCCCCCAGTCGCTACATGAGCAATTTGGGCATACAAAATAAAATTTTATTTGAAGGTTTAGAGTTTGGCACATGGAAATTTACTTGGAATGATAGTTAAATACCGCATATAGCTAGGTATGATGGACTCATATGGAACAACTTTGGGTTTATCGAAGTGGTGCACAAGCAGTATTCCCGCTTAGTACAGGTGAAGGCTGGAAAGAGACTAGGAAGCGACCAACTAGAGAGCGACAATGGTCATAAACATGCGTTGAGGTTAACCAACATTGAGTGCAAGCATGAGTAGGATATAAATTACCATGAACATAAATATCGTCGAGGCTACGTTGATTTTTTTCAACTACAAGTGTGAACATGTGCCATGTCAAGCCACTTGAATCATTCAAAGGAGGATACCATCCTATCATACTACACCACAACCATTTTAAAAGCATGTTTGCAGCAAGATAAACCATTATAAAATCCTAGTTAATTAAGCATGGCATGATTAATTATAATCTCTAATTATCATTGTAAACATGTTCCACTCATAATAGGCTGAATCAAGAACGACGAGCTAACCATATTCACACAAACAAAATAGGTTGAGTTCATACCAGCTTTTCTCCATCTCAATCATTTCATCATATATCGTCATGATTGCCTTTCACTTGCACGGCCAAATGGTGTGGATAACGAAAACAATGCACATGCATTGGAGTAAGCTGGAATCTGCAAACATTAATTCAAAGAAGAAGACAAGGTAATATGGGCTCTTGTTAGATCATCATCAAAGCATATGGAGCCACTCAACATTGTCATTGTGGTCTTCTCCTCTCGACCCCCAAACAAAAGAGAAAGAGTTTCAAAGAAACACACTGAAATGTTTTTGGAGTTTTTGTTTTTCTGAAGAAAGCGAAACAAGAACGAGTGTTCGACATGAGAAAAACATCTAGGACTCCGAGGTGAAGGGAAGAAGGGTGTGTTTCTCTCGTACGTCGGGAATGGGAAAAGTAAAAATGCGGGCGTGCCAGTGTACCGTAGTACACAAAGACAAGAATGCGGGAAACAGGTATTTCATTAATCTCATTAGAGAAACAAAAGTACAAGATCCCGTAAACAAAAAGTGCGCTCCATGGCCTACTAGCACGGCCAGCCTGACTGTGGCGATTGCGGTCTCCTGGTTCCCGGGGCCTCGGAAGGCTCCCGGTTAATTACTCCCGCGGGTTGCTCCGCGAGATACCTCCGATTGAGCTGTGTGATCGTCTTCGTCGTCTTCGCTCCGCGTTCTCCATGCATGATGATGGTGGTGTGTGTGGGTGGCGGCAGAGCCCGTGTCCTCGTCGGTACACGCGCCGCAAGTAGCATGGCCTTTGCGGTGGCCACGCCCGCCCTCGCCGTCGTGCCTCGTCGATCTTTGCGGCGTCGGAGTAGTTGGTGTTGGGGTAGCATGGGTCGCGGTCTGCTCAGACTTCTTGATGACCCGTTGAGTCTTGATGACATGTTGTTTCATCGGGGTGTTCAAGGGGCTACGCCTTGCGGGAGTAACGGTTTGGTGAGACCGGCGTCAGTGTAACATAAACTGACACACGCTCACATTGGCGTGGCCGGTGTGGTTGGCGTCTCATCTTGGCTAGACGCCAAGTATTTGGCGGTCTGCCAACGCAAAGGAGGCCGTCTCACAGGGCCGTGGAAAGTGGTGTCGCAGAGGCCGCATCGCCTTGGCTGGTACCACACGAAAGAGTGACCTGTGCGCCGGCGATGCCGTGGACCTGTACACCAAGGACATGTCCGCCATGGTGGGTACGCCTCTCGCAGGAGGGACCGGTCTTGTACAACGTCGTTGCAATCTTCGGTTCGGTAAAGGATCTGTGCGTCGTTGACCTATTCGTCGGGGACGCGGGCCTCGTGAATGAGGAACTCGTCTTAGACCCGTCGTTGCGGATATTGGTTTCACCAAGGACCTGTACATCATAATGGAAAAGAGGGTGCGCCGAGGATCGTGCATGGTCGACGGCCCTTGTACTTCGTCATGGCGAGCGGCAGGCACGCCGGAGGCCGCGCACACACGGCGGTCCCAGCTCGTCGTCACCCGGTGGAGAGTGCGTCGAGGGCGCACATCCCCGGCATGTCGTCGTCGTGAGCGGCGGGCACGCCGGAGGCCGCACACACACGGCGGTCCGGCATGTCGTTGCCGGTGGAGAGTGCGTCGGGGTCATGTGTAGGCAGCAGTCCCGGGGCGGCATCATCGTCTTCAATGAGATGAGATGGAGCCGACGGCCCACCTCGACTCTGGCCGTCCGGCCCCAGCTCCGGTCACGGCCATGGAGTGGGATGCAGAGCGAGGAAAGGTATTGGACGAGAGGGAGAGATCAGTTCCGGTCCTCACCTTGCGAGAATAGGATCGGCATGGTTGCCTCGTCGCTGATGCACGCGCTCCTCGCGTACGGCGCCGGCTAGGCTACCTCCCTCCCGGCCGTCTACTCCTGAAGACAGCCGAGCTCGCGTCGATCTCCCGGCTGGTGCGTGATGCTCTTCTTGTGGTGGTTGAGGCGTGCTGCGATGGATGGATCTCCTGGCGGCTCCTGCGTCTTCCCGTCTCTCCCCTGGGTGCTCCTTCCTCTTTTCGGTGCAGTAGGCATGGGTGAGTATTTATAAGCGGGAGGTGGACGAACCGGTGGCTGGAGACGGGCCAAACGTCCCGATGTTCTTGGACTAGATATGGATGCAGTCGCCTCTCCGATCTTATCTGCCCCACCGATGTCTATCTTCCCTTTTTGACGCGTAGGCCTGCACACAGAAAAATGAAAACCATCTCGTACGTACCTAGCTATCCGACTGCCTATGGGCCATGTTTGTTCGATCGCACTCTTCGCACGTTTGCTGGCTGAAACAATCGCAACAGGTATTCGAGTACGTACGTATGCGCGTGCTCGCTGGCCAGTATATACGGGTACTCAAAGAGATACGCATACTGTATATTTATCTTGTGGGCACGTCAAAGACCTCGACTCGGCGAACCAACCTATGGTTGAGATGGTTAGGTGGATAGTGGTATCCCAAACCCATCAGGGTTCAAATCCTGGTGCTCGCATTATTCCTGCATTTATTTCAGGATTTCCGGCGATGTGCTTTCAGTGGGAGGAGACGTTCCCGTCGACGACGAGACGCCTACGGTGACTTCGTAAATCTCAAGATGATATGCCGGCTCAGTCTCTCGGAGGTGCTCATAGGGGTAGTGTGTGCGTTCAGAGGGGTGAGTGTATGCGCGTGTATATGAGCACTTGCGTTTGTACTGATGCTAAAAAAAAGACCTCGACTCGGCCCTCCAAATTGTAACATGCATGTGTGTATAAAACTATGCCACCCAGTATCTAGTGCAAGTATACATCGGTTAGTAGGTGAGCAGACTCAAAGTGTCCCCGGCCCAAAGTGCTTTCATTCCAGGGCGTATGATCACTGATAATGCTTTTGTTGCCTTTGAGTGCATTCACCACATAAAGCAGGAGAAAGATCCAACCAAAAGCTTTTGTGCTTATAAACTAGATCTCTCTAAATCTTATGATAGAGTGGACTGGATTTACCTTAAGCAGATGATGCAAAAGCTTGGCTTCGCTCACCAGTGGGTTGACTGGATAATGACATGTGTCACCTCGGTGAGATATTCCGTTAAATTTAATGGAGCCATCTTGGATTCATTTGCACTGTCGTGTGGTCTTCGGCAAGGTGATCCATTATCCCCATACTTGTTTTTATTTGTTGCTGATGGTCTTTCTGCTTTAATTAATAAGGGCATAGATGAGGGTGAGATTTCTCCTCTAAAAATTACTAGAAGAGCACCAGGTGTTTCGCATCTTTTATTCGCGGATGATACACTCCTGTTTTTAAAAGCATGTAATCAGGAAGCAAATTATATAAAAGGAGTTTTGGAGGCTTATGGTTCAGCAACAGGTCAATTGATTAATCCCTCAAAATGTTCTATGCTTTTTGGTAGCTCATGTCCTGAAGCAAACATGGATGAAATAAAGAATAGTTTGCAAGTCACCTCTGCAGGATTTGAAGAGAAATATTTGGGTTTGCCCACCCTAGATGGAAGAATGTCAAAGGGAAAGTTTCAGAACTTGCAAGTCAGGCTAACTAAACGTCTCTTTAATTTTGACGGTCACCCAACTCAAGCAGGCAAAGAAGTGTTGATCAGGGCGGTTGCACAATCTATCCCCACATACATAATGAGTGTCTTCAAAATCCCTTTTGAGGTATGCGATGACTTGAATCGCATGGTAAGGAATTATTTCCGGGGCGCAGAAGAAGGCAAGAGGAAGACACATTGGTATTCGTGGAGTAGGATGACTAGGCCAAAGAAACAAGGTGGATTGGGTTTCAAGGATTTCCGGTTGTTTAATCAAGCTTTATTGGCTCGGCAGGCTTGGCGTATTATAGAATATCCAAACAGTCTGTGTGCTCGGTTGCTTAAGGCGAAGTACTTCCCCAACGAAAATCTTGTTGATACAGTTTTCACTACCAACCCATCCCTCACTTGGCGAGCTATCTCACATGGTTTGGATCTGTTGAAGAAGGGGATTGTGTGGAGAATAGGCAATGGACAAAATGTTCGGATTTGGCGTGATAGATGGATTGCACGAGAACCGACGGGAGGTCTAATCACCCAAAAGGGAAGATGCAGACTTAAATGGGTCTCGGACCTCATTGACCTTAATGGAAGTTGGGACATGGAGAAGATCAGACTATACTTCTTACCAGTTGATGTTGTTGAAATTCAAAAGATAAGACCTGCCCCTCGGGTGGGGGAGGATTTCATAGCATGGGCACCGGAAAAGAATGGAAAGTTTACAGTGCGAAGTGCATATAAAATGGCTAGCGACGATCAAGAAAATTCTAGGTCGGCGTCTACGAGTAGTAGACCTGATGGGAGCCGGGATGGTTGGATGGAAATTTGGCGGTGTAATGTTCCTCCAAAGGTCTAGTCATTTGCATGGCGACTAGCTACTAATTCATTGGCGACATGGACGAACAAAGTGAAACGAAATTTGGAAGTATTAGCAATGTGTCCAGTATGTGGGCGCGAAGAAGAGGACTCTTTTCATGTTTTCTTTGGATGCAATCACGCTGTTTGGCTATGGGAGGCCATGTCCTCTCAGTGGACTCTGCCGAAGCAAACGAACATCAAGCACACTGGTACAGACTGGTTATTTCATCTCCTATCAAGTACTGATGAGGAGACTCGCAGCAGCTTGTTGATGATTTTCTGGAGAACTTGGTACCTAAGGAATGAGGTTGTTCACTCAAAGCCGTTGCCTCCAATTGATGTCTCTGTCAGATTTTTGGTAAGTTACATTGCATCGTTGCAGGCTATACACTTGGATCCACAAGCTGACTCCTTGAAGGGAAAGGAGGTGGTAGCTCCGAGCCACCAACGCAAGCAACCTACTTGTGATTATGTTCATATAGTGAATGTCAGCTCGTGGACAAAACCGATTGAGGGCAGAGTAAAACTTAACACATATGGCTCATATTTGGAAGGTAAAGGGGGTACAGGTATGATCCTCAGGGACGCTGATGGCTTAATCATTTTCAGCGCATGCATACATTTGTACACATGCACTGATGCTTTAGAAGTGGAATTACTAGCGTTAAAAGAGGGAATTTCCTTGGCACAACAATGGAGTAATTTATCCATTGATGTTGAGTCTGATTGTTTGAAGGCTATCTTGATGATCAAAGAAGGAGCAGGCAACAAATCGAAGCATGCTTTTATCATTAAGGAGATTATTAATACTATGAGGGAACGTAATTTTTGTATTACTCACACTCGTCGGAACTGTAATAATGCTAGTCATTTCATGGCTAATTTTGGTAGGTTGAAAGGCCGAACCGCGGTTTGGCTAGGCTCTGGGCCAGAAGAGCTCCCGAAAATTGTGGGACGAGATTGTAAGACTGAACTTTGAGTAATACAAGAATTATTTCGCAAAAAAAAAGTGCATGCATGCATGTTTATACGTAGGCCATTTTAACTTGCATGGACCCTACGAAACTAAACCACAGGCCAGGTAGCTAGTGTGTAGTACGTGGGCAACCTCAACATGCATGCACGTATGTTAAATCAAACAAGAGCTAGCGGATGCATACTAATGTTGTACTCATGCGTCCGTTTATATCTTCTCCTCCTTGTATATCCTGCATTTAAGAAAAACAAATATCTTCCAAGATCAAGATTAGTTTATGGAGGTTAGTCACTCAGGAGAGAAAGTAAAAATAAATAAATAAACGCCGACATATGATTTTGTTCTTTTTCTTTGGTACAAAATCGCATCGAACAACAAGAAAGACTATTTACACGGGAAAGCTCCCAACAAACAAAAGAAGAGCGAGAAATTGTTTCGGATTTTCTTGTTTAATACAACAAACTACTAGAAGAACAAGCAAGAAAAGACAAAAAGGAATGAGAAATATTTTTGGGTTTTTCTAAGGTTTTCAAACTCACAACAAGAAAGCGAGAAGAACAAATTAGCATGGATGATACAATGAAAGAATATGAATACCGACAACTGGAATGAATGTGTGAACATGAATGTAATGTCGGTGAGAAATCCGTACTCCCCCAAGCTTAGGCATTTTCTTAAGTTGGTCTAGGGCCACGACTGGCCTGCATGATATCCGAAATCATAGTTGGGATGTACTGTGCTGCGGCAGCTACTGCTTGGCGGGCTGCTTCTTGGAGGTGAGCGGCCTCCGCTGTTCTCTCATACTCGTTTGCCTCCTCTCTAGTTATAACATATCTCCCATTTACCTGAAAGTTAAAGAAGGCAGTGGCAGGAAGGGTAATATGGATGGCACACCGCCTTTCAAAGATTAATCTGTACTGGAGGTACTGTTCGTTCCTCTCAAGAAACTGGCAGCATACCATAGCCTCATAGTCTAGAAAAGCAGGTGGCAACTCAATATCATACCCTCTTATGGGTACACCCAAATAATTAGCTAAACGAGTTGCATAAATCCCACCAAATAAATCTCCATCTTAAGCATTAAGGTGTAACCTCCTCGCAATAATAGCCCAAAGTTATAACGCTTATCTCCTAACACCGCACACTGAAGGACACTAAGATCTGGAACGCAAAGGTGGCTATGCTCATGTATACCATTAATGCATCTTCCTATGAAGAGAGGAAAATAATGTATAGCAGGAAAGTGAATGTTCCCTATGGTGGCTTGTGTGATATTTCTAGTTTCCCCCACGGTGATGCTAGCTAGGAAATCATTGTAATCAGATTTGTGAGGTTCACTAAGAATGCCCCACCGTGGAATTTTCCATGCATCACAAAAATCTCTTCTTGGTCCATGGTATAAGATTCATCATAAAATCAAACAGGAGAGTGTGAGTATTGCGCTTAGATGAAAACTCAAACTTTCGCACAAAGGAATCTGTGAGATGACAATACTGTAGGCACTTGTCCGACAAGAATTCCTCAAGGCCGGCATTTTGTACGTATGCGTATAACTCATCCTTTAAACCTGCTCTAACCATAAATTCATCCGACGACCATTCACATGGCCGCACTTGACACTACTAGCGAAAAGCCTAGCATTAGCGCGTGTTTTGCGCCAACCAGTAGCGCGGGGTGCGGCGCTACTGATATAGTGCTACAGCTAAAGGTTAGCAGTAGCGAGTGTTAGCCCACGCTACTGCTATATCCTCTTATTAGTAGCGCTTTCTGTTTAGCCCGCTACTGTTAATTACTAGTAGCGCTTATCTTAGCCCTTGCTACTACTATTATTTCGTATCATATTTCTTTTTTATTTCATGTTATATTCACACACCTTTATACAATTTTTCATACGGAAGCAATTTAGAGATTTTTTTATATCATAATGAGTTATTACATCAATGGGCGAAAGAACCTTGGTCTAGTTTCAAGTGGATGTCCATCCACTTGAAACTACTCCACAGTTCTTTCACCCAATGATATAATAAGTATCATCATCATCATCATGTCATTAACAACTTATCATCATAATACATCATTGTCATATAACACCTCCTCATGATCATCATTTTCATCAATGAGACATCACATAGCAAGTTGGTCACTAGTCATAATCACAACTCCTCCACATCATCAACTATAACACATTGTACCACATAATAAACATTGTACCTAGGACCTACTTCTCTCTTATAGGACCTACTACCTTCTCTCAGGTAAAATAGCATAAAACAAGATAGGCCCTAACTCTCCATTATGGAGAATGGAGATTATCCTGTCACCAATTCTTGCCCTTCGCACAATGTTGCTTCCAAGTACCTCCCTATGACTGGCCATACATTTTGTCCATTCTTTGATTGTCATGTATTCACCGGTTTTAGAAAGCCGATATGGACATGTGTGATTTGTAGGATGACCTGGCAGTATGTTGAGAACATCAAGGTAACTATTCTGAAACGTCAGACGAGGCACACAATTCATCGGGATTTTCTGATGAAAACATAGTAATGACTTCGTAGTTAGCAATGTAGTTCAGTTTTAGAAGAATTTATGCAAAACATGCACAGATGTCGTAATAGTAAAAAATCTTACCATGATATCTCCATGGATGTTACAATAGTTCAACACGTGCACTAGTGGCACGTATTGACCATAATGTGGAGGAGTTTGATTATAGATATTGTAATTCTCAAGATTAGTACAAAATGCGATCAGATGATTTTTCTCCTGATAAGTTAATTCTGAGCCATTTTTCCCACGACAAAAGTCGGGATTCTTCGCCGGTGATGGTCATTCCTCCCTTCCTTCCCATGCATTACCACTAGTAGAAAACGGGGCAATGGTCCAGCCCATTAGTCCCGGTTCAATCCAGAACCGGGACCAATGGGGGCATTGGACCCGGTTCGTGAGCCCAGGGGGCCGGCCGGGCCACGTGGGCCATTGGTCCCGATTCATCTGGACCTTTTGGTTCTGGTTGGTGCCCCAAACCGGGAGCAATGGGTCTTTCTCCTGGCCCACAACCATTGGTCCCGGTTGGTGACTTGAACCGGGACCAAAGGCTCCCCTTTAGTCCCGGTTCATGTCACCAACCGGCACCAATGAGGTGCCTATATATACCCCCTCGCGCAAGAGCAGAGCACACTGCTCTGTTTTTTCTGGCCGAGGGGGAGAGGGCTTGGTGGTGCTCTAGCTCACCTCCTACGCACACAACGTGTTCGATGGAATGCCCGAGCCACACTAGTTAAGCTTTTCTCCTCTCGAAGCTCTATTTTCTTCGAGATTTGTCTAGGTTTAGCGGTCTGTCACGTCCCGTCCCCGTCTTCGCCGCCGTCGATCGCCCCCGCCGATCTCGTCACCGGCACCAACGTGGTGAGCCTCTTGTTATGTCCATGCTTTTCTTACTTTTATTATTGCTTGTTATTATTGCTTTAGATAGATATTTGTCTAATTTTCTTACGTTTATTATTGCTTGTTATTATATAGTGCGATGGTTTTGATATCCGCCCACGTGGGCCCTCGTCCTGTCTACGATTCGGATGTGGTATATTATCTTTAATTTATAACTATTTGTTTTAGTGTTTATGACAATTATGCCGACCAACCTGACATGCATAGATGTTTTTATATGTCTAGGAGGTAGTTGAACCGGAAATTCCAACCGACCCTCTTGTGGAGAGGTTAAATTTAGTTGAAGAGGAAAACATTTCCTTGAAGAAAAAATTGGAAAAAATGGAGGAGGAGAAGATGGAATTGGAGTTGCATGTTGCGGAAGTCGTCGATGATCACAAGATCAAGATGGACCCTATTGTCGAGAGGGTAAATTTAGTTGAAGAAGAAAACAATTTCTTGAAGGAAAAAAAAATTTGAGGACGAGAAGATGATATTGGAGTTGCATGTTGCGGATGTCGTCGATGATCACAAGATCAAGATGGATGCAATGTGGTTGAAGATTAGAAAGATTAGAAAATATACCATTCATACCGAGGCTTGGTATCATTTTGCCATTGGATCAATTGTTACCTTGGTTGCGATTATGATCGCATTTGTTTTCGCATTGAAATGTTTTACATAGTTTTGATGTGTATGGTGAAAATTAATTAGATGCTCTGGAGAGCTATATGTTGTTAGATGAGAACTATGTATGTACTTTGGTTTTAATGTGATGATGAACTTCTATTAATTTGGTCACTTAATAATCTATTTATGATGTTCTGTAATGGTTTTTGACACACTTAATTATATATAATGCACGCAGATGAACCGGCAATGGATGTACGGTGACAGACACACCTCCGAGTACATTAAGGGCGTGCATGAGTTTCTAAATGCGGCTGAGGCAAACAAGCAGAATGGTTTTATGTGTTGTCCATGCACTAAATGTGGGAATACGATGTCTTACTCTAACCGGAAAATCCTTCACTCCCACCTGCTTTACAAGGGTTTCATGCCACACTATAATATTTGGATGAGGCATAGAGAAATAGGGATTATGATGGAAGACGGCGAAGAAGAAGAGTACGATGACAACTATGTGCCCCCTGAATACGGTGATGTTGCAATGGGGGGAGCTGGTGAAGATCAAGAGGAACCAGACGATGTGCACAATGATGCTGCAACGGGTGAAGCTGCTGAAGATCAAGAGTAACCATATGATGGTCTCCGCCGGGTCATTGTCGATGCAAGGACGCAATGCGAAAGTCAAAAGGAGAAGCTGAAGTTCGATCGCATGTTAGAGGATCACAAAAAAGGGTTGTACCCCAATTGCGAAGATGGCAACACAAAGCTCGGTACCATATTGGAATTGCTGCAGTGGAAGGCAGAGAATGTGTGGCTGACAAAGGATTTGAGAAGCTACTGAAAATATTGAAGAAGAAGCTTCCGAAGGATAACGAATTGCCCGACAGTACATACACAACAAAGAAGGTCGTATGCCCTCTAGGATTGGAGGTGCAGAAGATACATGCATGCCCTAATGACTGCATCCTCTACCGCGGTGCATACAAGGATCTGAACGCATGCCCGGTATGCGGTGCATTGCGGTATAAGATGAGACGAGATGACCCTGGTGATGTTGACAGCGAGCCCGCCAGGAAGAGGGTTCCTGCGAAGGTGATGTGGTATGCTCCTATAATACCACGGTTGAAACGTTTGTTCAGAAACGGAGAGCATGCCAAGTTGATGCGATGGCACAGTGAGGACTGTAAGAAAGACGGGAAGTTGAGAGCACCCGCTGACGGGTCGCAGTGGAGAAAAATCGAGAGAAAGTACTGGGTGGAGTTTGCAAAGGACCCAATGAACGTATGGTTTGCTTTAAGCACGGATGGCATTTATCCTTTCGGGGAGCAGAGCAGCAATCACAGCACCTGGCCCGTGACTCTATGTATGTATAACCTTCCTCCTTGGATGTGCATGAAGCGGAAGTTCATTATGATGCCAGTTCTCATCCAAGGCCCTAAGCAACCAGGCAACGACATTGATGTGCACCTAAGGCCATTAGTTGAAGAACTTTTATAGCTGTGGAATGGAAACGGTGTACGTGCGTGGGATGTGCACAGACATGAGGAATTTGACCAAAAGGCGTTGCTGTTCGTGACCATCAACGATTGGCCCGCTCTCAGTAACCTTTCAGGACAGACAAACAAAGGATACCACGCATGCACGCACTGTTTAGATGACACTGAAAGTATATACCTGGAGAAATGCAGGAAGAATGTGTACCCGGGCCATCGTCGATTTCTTCCGACCAACCATCAATGTCGAAAGAAAGGCAAGCATTTCAAAGGCGAGGCAGATCACCGGAAGAAGCCCGCCATGCGTACCGGTGATCACGTACTTGCTATGGTCAATGATTTACACGTATTCTTTGGAAAGTGCCCCGGCGCACTAGCTGTTCCGAATGACGCTGAGGGACACGCACCCATGTGGAAGAGGAAATCTATATTTTGGGACCTACCCTACTGGAAAGACCTAGAGGACCTTTGTGTGATGCACGTGACGAAGAACCTTTGCGTGAACCTGCTAGGCTTCTTGGGCGTGTATGGAAAGAGAAAAGATACAGCTGAGGCACGGGAGGACCTGCAACGTTTGCACGAAAAAGACGGCATGCCTCCGAAGCAGTATGAAGGTCCTGCCGGCTATGCCCTTACGAAAGAAGAGAAAGAAATCTTCTTTGAATGCCTGCTCAGTATGAAGGTCCCGACTGGCTTCTCGTCGAATATAAAGGGAATGATAAATATGCCAGAGAAAAAGTTCCAGAACCTAAAGTCTCATGACTGCCACGTGATTATGACGCAGCTGCTTCCGGTTGCATTGAGGGGGCTTCTACCGGAAAACGTCCGATTAGCCATTATGAAGCTATGTGCATTCCTCAATGCAATCTCTCAGAAGGTGATCGATCTAGAAATCATACCAAGGCTAAGGAGTGATGTGGCGCAATGTCTTGTCAGTTTCGAGCTGGTGTTCCCACCATCCTTCTTCAATATCATGACACACGTCCTAGTTCATCTAGTCGACGAGATTGTCATTCTGGGGCCCTTATTTCTACACAATATGTTCCCCTTTGAGAGGTTCATGGGAGTCCTAAAGAAATATGTCCGTAACCGCGCTAGGCCAGAAGGAAGCATCTCCATGGGCCATCAAACAGAGGATGCCATCGGGTTTTGTGTTGACTTCATTCCTGGCCTTAATAAGATAGGTCTCCCTAAATCGCGGTATGAGGGAAGACTGAATGGAATAGGCACGCTTGGAAGGGACTCAATAATATGCAGGGACGGATATTCTTGGTCTCAAGCACACTACACAGTTCTATAGAACTCTACCTTGGTGACCCCGTATGTCGATGAACACAAGAACAGTCTGCGCTCCAAACACCCGGAGCAGTGCGACGACTGGATTACATGCGAACACATCAGGACTTTCAGCAGTTGGTTGGAAACACGTCTCAGAGGTGACAACACTGTTTGTGATGAGTTGTACTTGTTGTCCAGGGGACCATCTTTGACTGTATTGATTTACAAAGGATACGAGATAAATGGGAATACATTTTACACGATTGTCCAAGATCAAAAGAGCACCTACCAAAACAGCGGTGTCCGCTTTGATGCAACAACCGAGAGGGGAAAGGACACATATTATGGTTACATAGTGGACATATGGGAACTTGACTACGGACATGATTTTAAGGTCCCTTTGTTTAAGTGCAAATGGGTCAATCTGCCAGGAGGTGGGGTACAGGTAGACCCACAGTACGGAATGACAATAGTGGATCTGAAAAATCTTGGTTACACTGACGAACCGTTCGTCCTAGCCAATGATGTGGCACAGGTTATCTATGTGAAGGACATGTCTACCAGACTGAGAAAAAGAAAAGATAAGGAAGCGAATACATCATACGATGAGCCAAAGCGCCACATAGTTCTTTCAGGAAAAAGGGTCATCCTGGGAGTGGAGGGCAAGACAGACATATCTGAAGATTATGAAAAGTTTCATGAAATTCCTCCCTTCAAAGTCAAGGCTGACCCAAGCGTCCTGATAAACGATGAAGATTATCCATGGTTACGGCGCAATAAGCAAATGACACAAGCGAAGAAAAAGTGAAGACTTTTTTCCGCAACTATTATGATGATACCATGCCAACTTTATAACAGACGAGTATGATACCATTGTCCGTTTTGTACATGCACATGCTATGCCAACTTTTTCAGAGTTCATTTGAAAACTATAAATTTAGGTCGAATTTTCTCTATAGGTGCATCTATGTTCATTTTTTAGTAAAGTTAACCACAAACTTGTGATTCACACAAATTTCAAAGAATTCAAATTTTAATTATTCAAATTTGAAAACTAATGGCACTAACAGAAAGTTTATAATTTTTCTAAAACTAATGGCACTAACAGAAAGTTTATAATTTTGCTGACCTAAAAGCAAAATGAATTAAAAAATAAAGCAAAAAACAAAAGAAAATAAATAATGCGGAAAACAAAACAAAAAAACTTGCAAAAAAATAAAATAGCAACAATAAGTATTTTGTTGTAAGTAGAAACAAAGTAAAATAAATAAAGGAACAAAGAAAACAAATAATTTCAAATTTAAACTATTCAAATTTGAATACTACTGGCACTAACAGAAAGTTTGTAATTGGTTTTACCTAAAGCAATAATATTCACAAAGAAACTATAAATACAGCAAAAAACAACTTGGAAATAAATAAAGCAGAAAAGGAAAAATACATTAAAAATGGGTAATTTTTCTAGAACTAATGGCACTCACAAAAAGTTTATAATTTTGCTGACCTAAAAGCAAAAAGAATTAAAAAATATAGCAAAAAACAAAAGAAAATAAATAATGCAGAAAACAAAACAAAAAAACTGGAAAAAAAATAAAAATAGCAACAATAAGTATTTTGTTGTAAGTAGAAACAAATTTGAATACTACTGGCACTAACAGAAAGTTTGTAATTGGTTTTATCTAAAGCAATAATATTCACAAAGAAACTCTAAATACAGCAAAAAAACAACTTAGAAATAAATAAAGCAGAAAAGGAAAAAATACATTAAAAAAATGGGCGCTGCCCAGTGAGCCTGCAAGGCCTACGGCCCAGGATGTAGCTGGACTATAAGGCCCAGCAGACTCACAGGGCAGCGCGCTGAGTTAGGCCCAGAAGCCTGCAATATAGAGGAGTTCAATACAGCGAACGCAGTGGCGCTTATAAACAACTCCGAGCCCCTGTCAACTAGCGAGGTGGGACTAAAGATTTTGGTCGCGGGGCAGCACAGGGCCTTTAGTCCCGGTTGGTGGCACCAACCGGGGCTAAAGGGGGGCATTGGTCCCGGTTCGTAACACCAACTGGGACCAATGCCCCCCTTT
>LR738712.1:132170286-132205261 GCA_902687465.1 Secale cereale
GCTGAAAAGAGACCTTTGGTCCCGGTTGGTGGCACCAACCGGGACTAAAGGGGGGCATTGGTCCCGGTTGGTGCCAAGAACCGTGACCAATGCTCCGTCTATATAATGAACACTAGTGAAAATTTTCGTTCAGATCTTATTCCCCGGCCCGCCGCCGCCGCCGGGCTACCTCTCTGCCCCAACACCGTCACCGCACTGCCCCGTCGTCGCCCTCGCCGCGCGCCGTCCTCGTCACCGCGGCCTCAACCCGCCGTCCTCGCCGCCGCCGCGCTCGCGCGCCCTTACCATCGCTTGCACCCTCGCCCTCGCCGCGCGCCGTCCTCATCACCGGCCTCCAGCCCGCCATCCTCGTCTCTCCCTCGCCCCCCCCCGAACCCGTCGTCCTCGTCGCCATCGCCGTGCGCCCCCACAGTGAGCCCCCTTCCCATGTCCCCTAGTCCTGGTTGCCGCTACTCCATGGTCACCGGCCGACCGCACCACGCGTGCTCTGTTTTTTTAATGTATATAAGTATATGTTTTTTTATGTATATGTGTATATGTTCATGTATATGTGTGTATATGTTCATGTATGAGATGAGATAGATAGATAGATAAATTTTCATGTGTATATGTTCATGTATGATATGTATATGTGCTCTTTTGTACCGAATCCACCGCATTTTCATAAAGTTTTTCCACCGAGTCCATCGCACCGAGCACCCGCGGCCAAGTCTTTTTTCTAGGTAGTTTTCTTTTTAAAATGAGGGGCGACGTTGGACATGACATGAGGTGGGACGTCGGACATGTGACGAGGGACTGAGCGTCGTTGTCGTCTACCCCCTCCTCGATAACATCGACATGAGGGGGGCGTCGGACATGACATGAGGGGTGATGTCAGACATGACATGAGGGGGTCGAGGGTCGTCAAGGGGTTGAGTGTCGAGGATCACCGAGGGGTCGAGAATCTCCGAGGAAGAACATGTGGAAAAAAATAAGAAGAGAAAGAAGGAGAAGAAGAAGAGAAGAAGAGGGGGAAGAAGAAAAAAAAAGGAGAAGAAGAAGGAATAGAGGAGAAGAAGAAGGAATAGAGGAGAAGAAGATAAAATAGAATAATATATTCTATTTTTTCTTCTTCCCCTCTATTCATTTCTTCTTCTCCTCTTTTTTTTCTTCTTCTTCCTCTTCTTCTTTTTTATCGGGTATGTCGTTGTCGATATACCCCCTCCCCGATAACTTCGACATGAGGGGGGGGGGTCGAGGGTCATCGAGGGACCGAGGGTCGTCAAGGGTCGAGGATCGCCGAGGGGTCGAGAGGTTGCCTAGTGTCAAAGTATTGAAGAAATCCATGCCTTCATCATTTGCCAGAAGTAACCGGGGCATGTTGGTACGAAGTTCTGGAAAGTTATTTTGGAATGGAGTTCCTGATAGGATAATCCGTCTTTTGTTACGAATTTCAGCAACGCCTTCCAAATAGCGATATTTGGAAGGCTCTTGCTGAACTTTGTACCAAAAAGCGAATTATCCTATCTGGGACTTCGTTCCAAAATAAATTTGGAGAACTTCGTACCATCATGCGCCTGTTACTTTCGCCTAATGATGAAGACATGGTTTTGTTGAATCCTTTGATACTAGACAAAATGTGACATGACGGGGTCTAGGGTTGTGGATCGCCGAGCAGTCTAGGGTTGAGGGTCGTCCAGGGGTCGAGGGTACTAAAAAGAAAATTATTCTATCTGGAACTCCATCCAAAACAACTTTGAAGAGCTTCTCGTACCATTATGCGCCTGTCATTTCCGGCTAATGATGAAGTCATGGTTTTCTTGAAATCTTCGATATTACCCCCTCCTTGAAGCGTTCTCGAGGCCACCCCTAACCCTTGAAGCGTTGTCGAGGCCACCCGAAACCCTAGAGAAGCAGCGTCGAGGCCACAAATTAATATATATGATTCCTTAATGTGATTAGCTAGCTAGTTCTACGTTTGCCATTAATATATCCATCTGTCATGTTTGAATAATAATTGGCATGTTGTAAATATTTGTAGAAACTATGGACGACAACCCCCGAGACGAAGCACAAGAAGCGATGTTGCTAGACATAATCGAAGACGGACAAGATGCCGTCTTGTCGTTTCTCAACAACACCGATGAGCTGCTGGAAAGAGAGGAGGAAGAAGCAGGCTATGATTATGATGGCTCCGGTGACCCAATGCACATGCAAGAAGTAGACCGTGAGGACGGCTCCGGTGACCCAATGCCGGTGCAAGAAGGAGACCGTGATGATGGCTTCGGTGACCGAACAGAGTTCGGCCAGCAGGTATATATATTAGTTAAGTCTGTGCTGACTAGTTAATTGATGCATTCATTGTTTTGGTATGTACACATATTAATTAATTAACTCTCGTCTTTGTTCTTTTTTCTAGCCCTCCGGATCGAGCACATCTTCGGTAAGGAGACGAGGCACGAAGAAAAAGTTGAGCTCGGATGAAAAGTTTGAGATCACAGAAATCGCGCGCACCGGCCAACCGATTGAACCCATCCGGACAAACAACGCATTTGTTAATCAGTGCGGGGTTCTGGTTAGGGACAAGATCCCGATCAGCATCCATCAATGGTTAAAGCCGGCTGCAGAAGATGCTCAGGTGTCTTATGTCACTGATATGCAGAAAGAAGATCTTTGGACTGAGCTGAAGTCAAATTTCACCCTACCGCCAGAGGCTGATCCGACGAAGCCAGTTATAGAGGATTTGATCAAGTCTTTTGCTCTTACAAAGATGGCAGAACTATTCAGGGGGTGGAAGAAACACCTGAATAAGTTTGTCCGCAAAAAAGAGACTCCAGAATTCCAGGGCATATATGAGAAGATCCGAGATGACTGGCCCGCATTTGTGGCCTATAAGACATCGAAAAAGAGTAAGAAGATGTCGGCGACAAACCAGAAAAATGCTGCGAAGAAGATGCATCACCATCGCACGGGGTCAGGTGGCTACCTCAGAGCCTGGCCTAAGTGGGCCAAGGCTAAGAATGATCTGCTTCAGAAAGGGATCGAACCAGAGACAATGAACTGGCCAGACCGTTGCCGGACTTGGTTCTTCGGGGCTGGCGGAACCTTGGACCCTGTATCAGGGAGGTGCATTTGGACGGACAAGCAATTGGAAATACCACTCAAGAAGCTTCGGCACTATATCAAAGCAGCGCAGCAAGGGACGTTCTTTCCTGACAGAGAGAACGACGAGCTCACAATGGCTCTCGGGAATCCCGAGCACCCTGGACGGACACGAGGCACACCAGGCTCCGTTTCGTGGAGTGCTGGGTTTCCGTACGCAGGAGGTTACAAATGCCACGAGAGGAGGAAGAAAGTGCAGCAGACCGAACTACAGGCGCTGCACGCCAGAATACAAGCGATAGAGGAACGAGAAGCAAATCGGGACAAAAGAATTGCCGAAGCTTCCCCCGAAGCTACCCCGCCATCTCAGCGGAGAAGCAGCGTGGCTTCCACCGAGCTGCTTCAGCCGGAGCATGTCTTGACGGCTCCTGCCAGTTATCCCGTGGATGCTATCACGGAGTCTCAAAATTGCCACCTTATGACGCAGTGGATAAATATGAAGGTCAAGGCGGATGCTGGCTCTGTTTATCCTACTCGACCCGGCGCAACTTTTCACTGCCGGTCGATTCTAGAAGGATATGCTAGGGTGATGGTGGATGAAATAACGGAGGGATTTGAGGACCTCCAGCTTGACCACCCTACCGGTGAAGGGGAGACTCGGCTGGGTTCTTCACTGAAGACTCCATGCCTATGGCGGAAGGACCTCATCAACATTCTCAACTAGACGCCTCCGCCTCCTCCTCCTCCTCCGGCGAGTCAGGGCACTCCGCCTCCTCCTTCGGCGAGTGATGATCAGGGCACTCCGGCTCCTTCTCCAGCGCGTGGCGGCACTCCGCCTCCTTCTCCGCCTGCGCCGGCGCGCCCGAGCAGCCAGCCTCCTCCTTCTCCGCCTAGTCAGCAAGGGCGGAAGAGACCTGCCGCCGCTCTGGCTGCTCCGGTGCATAAGCAAGGAAAGAAGACAGCCGCTTCGTCTGGTCTGCCGGCGTCTATCAGTACAGCCAGAGGCGGGAGGCAATAAAGATTCGATCCTTCTCTCATGCCTCTAGAGAAGTTACCATACGAGAGGTCCGACGAGGAAAACACGAAGATCGCTGAAGGCGAAGTGAAGGACTTGCTTGAAGGGTTGAAAGCACAGAGACATCCACCTCCGGAGGAGAAGATAGATCAGGTGAAAGCAAAGCGCACTCTTGCTGCCCTGAAGAAACCAGCGAAAAGTCAGCCGAAAGACAACTATGACCGCATTATTGAAAAGTCATTTCACGAAGCGAAGCGGTCGGGAAGTACTAAAAGTGATCAAAGGTTAGCAGAAGGATGAGCTGGGAAACAAATTGCCCAGCTCGGCGAACAAGCGGCCCAATCTTGCCCCCCGCTCAAGGTGTCTAGCGACATCGTCGCTAATGATCCGAGGATGGTGCCCGGTTATAGAAATCTTGGAGATTACCTGCCCGACGATGTACATTATGATTTCTTGGAGGTGCAGATACAAAGATACGAGTACGGGAAGCCTCTCATCAAAGATGAAAGATCTCTATCAACGATGATGCGAAGATTGCATGATTGGTACTTGAAAATCTACAGAGAGTCTGGGGGGAGGGATAGTTTGTATGTGAGAGTTAAACCGGAGCATGACCTCGTTGGAATTGAACTGTTGCCTATTCCATTTGAGGAGTTCTATCAGTTTTTCAATGAATTGGCCCTCGATAAAGCAACGGTCACCTGCTACTGTCTGTAAGTAGTACTACTTCTTTCATTAAGTCTCTCTATATAGCTGAGCTCTTTCATTGCATGTATTTATAATCATCCTCACTATATTATGCAGATTGAAGATCATTGAATTGAAAAAAAGACAAGTCGGTGAAATAGGGTTCATTAACACATATCTCATAGATGCAACTGAGGTTGAATTGTGTGCCGCAGATACCGAGGCCAACTTGCTACGATCGTTGGTGGTATATGAAAACAAAGATATAATACTCTTTCCTTACAACTTCAAGTGAGTGTTACTGTCTTGATCATATTCGGTTTCCCTTATATATTAGTCAAGGTTATAGTAATCTAATTGATGAGTTCATGCATGCGTGCGCAGGTTCCACTATATTCTCCTAGAGATTAAGCTTGAGCAGGGAGTAGTAACTGTCTTGGACTCTAAACGAAAAGATCCCAAGGAGTATGCGGACATGACTCCAATGCTCGAGAAGTAAGTTAAATCGATCATTATCCACCATGCATATCAGCAACTTTGTTCATTTGTGATATCAAGTAATTGTTTTCTTTGTCTAGCAGGGTTTGAAAAAAATTCACCAAAAAAGCTCCGAGATTGCCAAAGAATCTGCAATTTAGACACCCGAAAGTAAGTACTATATAGTAGCATGTTCCGCGCATCTCCTATTGATTCAAGCGCTAGTTTCATCAATACCCTTTGGCATTCTTGCTTATCTGTTTGATTGACCTCTAGTTCTTGTAAAGTGGTTGTGGCAGGAACAAGGGAATGATTTCTGTGGATACTACATTTGCAAGTCCATCCGCCACACGACCTGTGAGTGGGGCTACTCTGACGCACAATTTGAAGTGCGTAAGCAATTAATAATATATATATATGTATTGACCCCCTTCTTCAAATTAGATCTTTCGGATGCGGAATGAACTCCTAGCACCAGATCGTCTGCGAGCATTTCAAGAGGAATTGGCGGCATTATTCCTTGACCACGTGATCGCGCCAGACGGAGAATACTATGTGGACCATGCGTCCATATGATAGGAGATTATATTTGTAAGAGATAATTATTGTATATATGTACCCGGTAGTGTCGGATAGATATACGAGAACTTGTTGTTCGACCAATCTCTCGGAGAAGGAGAGGTGGTCGATATCACTTCTCTCTGTATGCATATATATGTTGATTACGATCTTCTGTTTCCTTTGTTTGCTTACTAGCTAGCTAGCTAGCGTGTCTAGTCCTCTCTATATGTATGTGTAGTACGTAGTGTCGACCAAGCACGGACATAAGAGAGGACACTTCTCTCTATTAATTAGCTAGCTAACACAATATATGAAACACCTAAATTAACCCCCCAAAACCTCCACCCCCCCCCCCTTCAGAAAAAAAACAAAAACCACAGCCATAGAAATGCTGACGCGTGGATGCCTTTTGGTCCCGGTTGGTGCCACCAACCGGGACCAAAGGCCCTCCTGCCTGGGCTCCGCGCACAGGCCACGTGGAGACCCATCTGCCCCGGTTCTAGATTGAACCGGGACTAAAGGGCTAGGGCATTAGTACCGACCCTTTAGTCCCGGTTCAAGAACCGGGGCAAAAGGCCCTTACCAACCGGGGCAGATGGCCCGTTCTCTACTAGTGTACCAAAAGGTCTATCACGATAAAGAAGAGGATGAATGACCCCCACGACAACAGCTGGGATTCTTCTTCTCTCATATATGGTGCAGACTTTCTCCCTCGCTCATTTGTTGACTGTCATGTATAGAGCCTCAACATACTTAAAGTCAACCCGAAATGTCATCTGATTATCATTCAAGAAAATCCAGGCCACTCTATATTTTCTACATATTCTAGCACAAGTCATGCGAAAATTCACAGAAAAATCCGGCATGTCCTTTGCTGAAAAAGGACATATCGAGCGCCTGAAATTTGACGGAACGGAAATTAATCAACACTCCGGCAAAACATAGGCCACTCAGAGGTGTAACCTACAAACATGACCGGCCACTTGGGCAAGAACATATCCTATTTGAGCAACACAAGATATACATGTTTTTAGCTACATCATATGAGCATTCAAACTTGATGGTCATTGCATTTCAATGGTTGAAAACATGAACAAAAACATTTCAAAATATCTGATACCACTCATATTGACTAGGAAATTTGGATGGTCTTACCTCGAGGACGGAGGGGGTCGGTGTCGGGGACGATGGCAGGGACGATGGAGGGGCTCCTTGATTTCTGCAAAAACAAAAACCCTATAAGCTATCAACTAATCAAATGCATACGCCTTGCATAGTGGGGTCCAATTTGAGCATTCAAAATAGGAGTACTTCTCCTATTTGAGCATTTAATAAGCAAAACCAAATAGTAAAATATATAAGTATTCAAATTAGCATGCATTCAATAAGCAAAACTAAATCATCTCTTGCGTCCGTACATCATCGAATATTATCACTAATACATCCCGAATAGTATCAGACATATAACATAACTAATACAACTAAAACCCTAGCGAACGACGGGTATCGTCGCGGGCGGTGGACACCCAAAGAGAAGGAACCATCATAGGATATTAGCTCCAGTGAAATCCCTGAATAACCTGCCAAGTGTTGGAGAACCTGCCCTGCCACGCAACCATGTAGCGACGGACGTGCTCATCCTCCTCGCTGACAAGGTGACGTACCACCTTCGTGGGTTCCTCAAGCCTCTGCACCGTCACTGTCCCACACGAGCACCACCAAAGAAGGTTTGGATCAACGATGGACTGGCTCCTCACCAAGTTGCGCCCCACGGTAGGTAGTGTCTCCCAGTACTAGCCCAACGTAGCCTAGTCCCGGACATGGCCCATATGTTCAGGCAGGTCTCCTCCGCCGAGTCGACGACGAGGATGCGGGATAGGCATCATCGACGTCGATGCGAGAATAAGTGCTTTAACTAAACAAATAACAACAAATGTGAAATGTTCAACTAGTTCTTACTAAAAATAAAAAAATAACTAGTTCTTACTAAAAATAAACTCGTTCAACTAGTTATATTAATTTTCTTACGAAAAATACACTTGTTCTATTAATTCAACTAGTTCTTACTAAAAAAATACTAGTTCAACTAGTTCTATTAAATTTCTTACTAATTCTATTAAACACTACTGCCCTAGTTCTTACTAACTTATTAGTACCTAGGAACTACTACCCTAATTACCATCTAATTTGATGAACCCAAACTAATTTGTCGCAACCTAAAATTAGAAGAACCCTAGGAACTTTAGCTAGGCAGAGGTAGGGGAGGGGGAGGAGGAGGCATGCTCACCTCGGGTGCCTGCGGTGAGGGAGGGGTAGGCGGCGTCGAGGTCGGGGTCGGGGCTCGGGCGCGCAGCGGAGGGCGGCGTCGAGGTCGGGGTCGGGGGCGGTGTCGACGTCGGGGTCGGGGCGGCGTCGAGGGTGTGCGAAGAGCGACGGGAGAGCGCACGGCGGCTGACAGCGATGCAGGGCGATGACGGCGGCGACAGTGGAGGAGTTGGGATTTGGGGGAAGTGGTCGTGGGGACGAACGAACTGCACAGTTAAATCAAAAGAAGCAGTAGCGCATTCCAGGAAGTGCGCTGCTGCTAAGTTAGCTATAGCGCGTTTCAGAAGATGCGCTACTGCTATTCCTTTCTCTTTTTTCCCTTTTTCTTTACATTTTATTTTCTTCCTTTATCCTTTTTCTATTTCTTTCATTTTCATTTACTTTTCAATTTGCTTTACATTTAATTTTATTTTCGTTAGCAGTAGCGCCTTTCTACGTAAACGCACTGCTACAAAACTAGTAGCGGTAGCGCTATTCCTATAAGATCGCAACTACTATGTGCAGCCTATCGGCTTAGCAGTGGGAATTTTAGTAGTAGCGCTTTTACCGTTAGATGCGCTACTGATACATATGTATCTGTAGTGTGGTTTTCTCCAACGCGCTACCCCTAGTTAGCACTAGCGTGCTTTTTTAACAAGCGCTACTGCAAAAGTTCTGTGTATAAGATTTTCCCTAGTAGTGTGAGCTTCTCTTGGTGGTTTAAGGTCCGGTTCACCAATTGCGAGCCTTGGGGCTTGCTTCCTTGATGGGCCTCCTTGGTATATTTTCCTAGTCATATTTCTTCCTGTAAAAAATTTCTGAAATTTTTAGTGACTCAAAATAAAAGTGAACCAAACTCAAAAAAAATGATAGCAACTACTCCTACAAGTGTCTAGAGGCTATATCATGCATCAAAACTACTCTGGACCATATAAATTTGGCATGCAAGCTCAAGAACAAGGTCACCACAAAAGCAAAAATTTGCAATAAATAAAAGACTAGAACAAAAACTAATTGGACCATTGGAGGAGTCACATACCGAAGAACAATCCCCCAAAACAGTTTTGTGAATGATGATTTGAGCAAGGTGATTGAAAATGACAGAAAGATGAGCTAGAACACGGGTTTGAGCAATGGTATGATTTTTTTGCTGGAAGATGAAGTGGATGGGTGCTGGAATAAGTGGAGGGGGCCTACGTGGGACCCACAAGGTAGGGGGTGCGCCCTCCACTCTTGTGGCCCACTAGTGCAGCCCCCTGGTGCATTCTCAGTCCCAGAAATTCTAAAATATTCTATAAAAAATCATACTAAATTTTCAGGGCATTTGGAGAACTTTTATTTCTGGGACTTTTTTTATTGCACGGATAATTCAGAAAACAGACGGATAATCCTAATTTTTCTTTATTTAATCTAAATAATAGAAAGTAAAAAGTGGGTACAAAAAGTTGTGATTTCTAAATTCATCCATCTCATGCTCATCAAAAGGAATCCGTTAACAAGGTTGATCAAGTCTTATTAACAAACTTGTTTCGAATTACATAAAATCGGAGAATTTTTTAATAACACTAGGTTACCTCAATGGGGATATGCATGTCCCCCAACAATAATAATATCATATTTCTTTTTGACAATAGGAATATGAAATTCAAAACCTCCAATAGAAATAGTTGAAATTTTTCCAATAGAATTGATGCTATTAACTTGAGGTTGTTTCTTCGAAAAGTGAACCGTATGATCATTATCATTAACATGAAAAGTGACTTGCCTTTGTTGCAATCAATAACAGCCCCTGCAGTATTCAAAAAGGGTCTACCAAGGATGATCGACATACTGTCGCGCTCGGGAATATCAAGAATAACAAATTCTGTTAAGAAAGTAACATTTGCGACTACAACAAGCACATCCTCACAAATACCGACGGGTATATCAGTTGATTTATCGGCCATTTGCAAAGAGATTTTAGTAGGTGTCAACTTATTCAAATCAAGTCTACGATATAAAGAGAAAGACATAACACTAACACCGGCTCCAAGATCACACAAAGCAGTTTTAACATAGTTTCTTTTAATAGATCATGGTATAGTGGGTATTCCTGGATATCCTAGTTTCTTTGGTATTCCACCTTTAAATGTATAATTAGAAAGCATGGTGGAAATTTCAGCCTCCGGTATCTTTCTTTTATTAGCAACAATTTCTTTCATATATTTGCCATAAGGAGACATTTTCAGCATATCAGTCAAACGCATACGCAAAAAGATAGGTCTAATCATCTCACAAAAGGGTTCAAATTCCTCATCATCCTTTTTCTTGGATGGTTTAGGAGGAAAGGGCATGGGTTTCTGAACCCATGGTTCTCTTTCTTTATCATGCTTCCTAGCAACAAAGTCTCTCTTATCATAACGTTGATTCTTTGATTGTGGGTTATCAAGATCAAAGCAGGTTTAGTCTCCACATCATTATCATTACTATGTTGAGTCTTAGTATGAACATCATTATTAACATTATCACTAGGTTCATGTTCATCGCCAGATTGTGTCTTAACATCAGAAATAGAAATATCATTGGGATTCTCAGGTGTGTCTATAATAGGTTCACTAGAATCATGCAAAGTCCTACTAGTTTTCTAATTATTTTTATTATTAGGATTGGGTTTACCAGTATTAATTCTCTGAGAATTTTGCTCAACTCTCTTAGGATGGCCCTCAGGATACAAAGGTTCCTGAGTCATTTTACCACCTCTAGTCACAACTCTAATAGCATTATCATTATTCTTACTATTCAACTCATTATGCAAATCATTTTGTGCCTTAAGTACTTGTTCTACTTGAGTTGTAACCATGGAAGCTTGTTTACTAATAAGCTTAAGATCATTAACAATTCTACTCATATAATCACCCAAGCATTCCAACGTATAAGCATTACGTTTCAGTTGTCTACTAACATAAGCATTGAAGTTTTCTTGTTTAACAATAAAATTATCAAACTCATCCAAGCATTGACTAGCAGACTTATTATGAGGAATATCACCTTCATCAAATCTATAGAGAGAAGTTACCTCTACTTCCTGTGTCGGGTTATCAAGACCATGCATTTTTTCAATAGGTGGTAAATTCATAACATCTTCAGCTTTAATACCTTTTTCTTGTATAGATTTCTTTGCCTCTTGCATATCTTCGGGACTGAGAAATAGAATAACCCTTTTCTTCAGAGTTGCTTCCGGAGTTGGTTCGGGAAGAGTCCAATCATTATCATTACTCAATATATTATTCAATAGTTTTTCAGCTTGCTCAACAATCTGTTCCCTGAAAACACAACCAGCACAACTATCTAGGTGGTCCCTAGAAGCATCGGTTAGTCCATTATACAAGATATCAAGTATTTCATTTTTCTTGAGAGGTTGACCAGGCAAAGCATTAAGTGATTGGAGAATCCTCCCCCAAGCTTGTGGGAGACTCTCTTCTTCAATTTGAACATAATTAAATATTTCCCGTAAGGCAGCTTGTTTCTTATGAGCAGAAAAATATTTTGCAGAGAAGTAATAAATCATATCCTGGGGACTACGCACACAACCAGGACAAGAGAATTAAACCATAACCTAGCATCACCCTTTAATGAGAAAGGGAACAACTTAAGAATATAGTAATAGCGATTTTTTTCCTCATGAGCAAATAGGGTGGCTATATCATTTCATTTAGTAAGATGTACCACAAAAGTTTCAGATTCATAACCATGGAAAGGATCAAATTCAACCAAAGTAATTAGCTCAGGATCAACAGAGAATTCATAATCCTTATCAGTAACACGGATAGGTGAGGTAGCAAACTCAGGATCATATTGCATTCTAGCATTCAAAGATTTTTCTTTCCACTTGCATAATAATTTCTTAAGATCATTCCTATCCTTACAAGCAAGAAAGTCTCTAGCAACCTCGCCTTCCATAATATACCCCTCACGCATAATAGGTAGTTCATATCTAGGAGAGCTAGATCTAATAGATGTTTCAAAGTTTTCATTTTCAATAATTTCATCAGTTTCAGAGATATCATCATCTTTAGCATATTCAGTATTTCTTACTTTAGCAAGATGTTTATAACGTAATTCACCATGTGGCACAGTTTCATCAAGCAGAGTAGTAGCATCATAAGCATCATTCAGAGTAGAAGTGGCATCATCAATAACATGCGACATATCAGAATAAATAGCAGGTGTAGGTGTCGCAAGTTTACTCAGAACAGAAGGAGAATCAAGTGCAGAGCTAGATGGCAGTTCCTTACCTCCCCTCGCTCTAGAGGCACTAGTACATCGATCTGCTAAACAAACGGTTTTAAACCCCTTTCCGTGAAGGCCTTCGAAACCGTCACCAAGTGAGTGTGGGCGATAGGGGAGTCCTTCCCAAACGACCCATAAACCGTCGGGGATATACCCTCCTGGCACACACGCTCGGCAAAATGAGGCCATGTGCAACCGGCGAGCGCTCAAATACGGATATACGTACAGTAGAGCTACAAAAATACAATTATACGGCGAAATTGTTTCCGGTCGCAAGTACATCCCACACAGTCAGTGCCCGCTAAACGTTTCCGTTCGTATGTACATCCCACACAGTCACTCCAAGGAAAACGTTTCCATTCATAGGTACATCACACACAATTTGTCCCATTAAATCGTTTGTGATAGCATTTCCTTTGCACACAATATTAACAATTTTATTGTTTGCGTTATTGAATGCATCACACACGATGCGTAGAAGAAACTGTGTGGCAAAGGCTGTTCATCACACACAATTTTTATGTGGTAAACGTTTGCGCCAGGTGGCCTAACGCAAACTGTTTTCAAGAGGATGTCGTGTGTGATTGTTCATTAATCTAACATGCTTTATTCCTAGAAACTGTGTACGTTATTAAATGCATCGCACATGGTGTTTTCTCAATAACCGTTCGCAATAGTAAAACCAAATTAGCAGGTTAATTATCAGATTATTCATAATCCATTTAGTAATCTAATTGACATTCATATTAAGCACACAATATATTTCATTTTCGTAATTGAAATACATCAGAGTACAATATCATATAGCTTCAGCACTCAGCTACCCCATTACACAACTACACCAGGACCAAGTTTCACATGCAACATCTATAACCTTTCGAAATTAGCATCATAGACGGTACATAGACAAATGTATCTCATCTGGAAAACTCCTGAAGCAGAAGGTGAATATTTAGCCTTCATTGATGTTGAAGGTCTTTCTAACTTTAGGCCAGTGTGTATGGATGATTGACCGTCCATCCTTTGTCCTTTTCAGGAACACTTCAATATTGAACTGTGGGTGTTGTATGAATACCTTCCTCACCTCCTCAGAATACATGTGGTTTGAGAGGTAATCATCAGTGAACTGCTTTGGAAAGGCCTGAAAACAAGGATGTGCATAAATATCTTCTCTATATTGGAAATGGGGCAAATGAATAAAAATGCAAGGTATAATAATTAGTACCATCCGGCGGTGAACTGATGTCTTCTTCATTGTGCGGGCAAAGATCTTGTTGTTATTGTCGCTAATTTCTTTATCCTAACAATCTTTCTGAGTTCCTTGACTTGACTGGTATTCATGAACAACTCATTTCCCCATATGCAAAAAGAGTCGAACTGTGGGTCAAAACCTCTGACAGCAGGACTTACATGTGCAATACCAAATTGTTAAAAACCAAAATATTAGAATGGTTCATGCAATTGCACAATAATGTGCTATTAGACAACGGACCATGCATGTGCTAACCTCGATTGTAAACCTCAGTGCTTCCCGTTGTTAACCTACAACACATATAAGGTAGTTAGTCATCAGGTTAAGTTAGGGTTCACATGCTATCAGTAAAATATGTTGATGAAAACCCATTTATCCAAACCAAGCATGATTAAGAATTAGGAAATATAGCAATGGTATATGTTTCTCATGTATTAAGTGCAGCCAAATTCGATTTATTCCTCACATGCACAACAATACAAAATTCTACCCACGATAATTGGACATCATAGTGTAGAATTGAACCAAGCAGTTAGCTAAACACCACAACAAATGAACCAAACATTAAATGAGCACCAAATTGCACAATATAACATAATTCTAATAGAAGATCAGACAGTTAAGCAAACTCAGCATGCTTAACAACTTGGAAATATATCAATTGTATTTGTTTCTAATGTATTTAGTACATCCAAATTCGATTTATTTCTCACATGGTATACAATAACATAATGGAGCTACAACAATTGAACATCGCATTGCAGAATTGAACCAAGCAGTTAACTAAACACCAAAACAAATGAACCAAATGTTAACTGAGCACCACATTGCACAATATAACATACTGGTAATAGAAGATGAGACAGTTAACCAAACTAAGCGTGCTTAACAACTTGGAAATATTGCACCCAGAAGAAAGCAGTTAACTGAACACCACATTGCACGACCTATAGAACATATACACTATAGCAGAAGATTGCATGGTAAAAGTAGATAGCACAATTCACTAGCAAACGATAGACTCAAGAAAATGCCACAACTGTCGTTTAAAGCAGCCAACCGCGTCGCGGCGTTGGCGCGTGAGGCGTCAACGGTGGCCTCAACGGCGAGGTACTCCTCCAAGATCTAGGACTCGGCACAAATGGCAACCGTCGCAACCTCATCCGCGTCCGGCCCGCGATTTGCTTCTCCGCTGCCAAATGCTCCTTAAGATCCTGGCTATACTGAATGCACCATGGCTTAGGGCGACGCTTATTTGGTGGAGGGGTCGGTGATTTGGGTTGAAGGTGTTGCACTCGCGCCGGCGGTCAGGGCATGTGGGATGTGGAAGGAGCAGGAGGATGGGGGTCGGGTGTTGATTACGTGCCTGGATAGGCGAGGCCGAGCAGCGTGAAGGAGGGTCGCCGACGAGGAGGCGGCGGCGCTGCAAGCATGGAGTGAAGGTTTCATCTTGGAAAGGAAGGCGGAAAGAGGGGAAATGTGGCTTTTGGTAAGGGGGAGGGGCGGGGAGGTAGATATTTCCGCGGAAGCCGAAAATTTAGAATCGCTTCAACGAAAAAACTAACGCACAAAGTGTCATCAGACACGGTCCCTTATTCAGAACTGTGTACGATATGTGAACATCACAAACGATTCAGATAGTACGATATGTGAACATCACAAACGATTCAGATAGCTTAACCCTTGTGTGCTGAGTTTGAACGTCAAAATTTTTGGTTCGAATTTCCCTGGTAACAGTGGTCATCCACGTCGTTGCATAATTTGGGTACACAAAGGAGACTGACTTCTTAATCGAGCAAGTTCAGCAATTAAACAGAGCTAGCTGACCTCAACATTACTCTAACAATTTAAATACCGGTGCTATTAATTAAACAAAACAAAGAGTCCTACTACGGCTGGTGCTGGTCGATCTCCGCCACCGCCTCCATGTCCAGCTCGCACCCGATGGTCTCCTGGGGAAGGAGCTCCATGGCATCAATTGCACCATACTCGACAAGCATCTCGCCGTCCGCGTCCGCCATATCTTTGGCATAGGCCTCCATAAGCTGGGTGTGGGAGGCCGCGGTCTGGGCTCTGGCGGGCTCCATCATGGCAAGGTATTCCGTTCAGGAACAGACGGCTGCTGGAACTCTCTCGTCAATTGCCAGCTCTTTGGCCGTGGGTTGTCAACCGTTGTCGGAGAAGCTTCGTTCGATTTGTGCGATGACCGCCACAAGTTGGGCCTTGACGGCCTCGACATGGTAGTGGGCGGCCTCCATTTGGGCTAAGGCCGCTATCGGGGATATACCCCACGGCGTAAACCGGCCGGAAGTATAACCTGGCCGGACTTGGCGACTCATGGGTGACCCGGCGAGCGGGCCAGAGGAACGACAAGACCCGGTGGACCAGAAGGCCGGTTCATGTTATGGTGGGCCGGCTTATGAAGAAATCACAAGGAATATTCTCCTACAAAGGAAGCAAGACTAGGACTCCTTGTAATAGAGTAATCCTAATCCTACTAGGACTAGTCATGTAACCCGCCCCTTCAACATATATAAGGAGGGGCAGGGCTCCCCAAAGAGGGAAGAGTTCTCACAAGTTAGAGGCGCCATATTCTTTAGGGCTAGACACAAAGAGCCGGCTTACCGGCGACTCCATGAGGATCATAATGAGACCTAGCCTCAAACAACATGTAGGGCTATTACCGGATGATGTTTCCCGGGGCCCGAAGCTGTCTAAACCCTTGTCTTGCGTTGCGTCTCTCGATTCAGCTCAACCCCTCTCAAGCTACCACATAGATGCGTTGGCCTCGCGACTAAGTCCTCACACTAGAACATCTGCCGTGACAATTCCACGACAGTTGGCGCCCATCGTGGGGCAGTCACACGGTGGTGTTGAGTTCTTGAAGGGATCTCTCCAGGGGTCGAGGAGTTTACATTTTTTACTTAGATGAAGATTTTACAATCCGTGAGATTGAAGTCGAAGAAGAAAGATAGGGTTGCGCCTATACGCCGCCACCGACACAAGTCTTCGAACGATTCGAGGAAATCCGATGAGGAAAAGTTTTGAGCATGAGCCGGCAGCAATCCATCAAGCCGTCAAATCACCAAGTCGCTGAGACTGCCAGCTTCTGCTGAAATCGGATTAGCATACTACTTGGAGCATCTACGCATATCTACTGTTGTTATTTCCTTCAATATACAGCAAACTGAAGCCATATCAGTGTTGGAAAGTACCGCCTGCAAGAGGCTGAAACCGACAGGAGTTCTATACGCGTGCAAAGTCACCGAGTTTTGCTGCTCCAATGTGACATACACTTTTCTGCTGTCAATACGTTGACCAAGTCCAAGTGCTAATCACGAAAGGAAAAAAGCTGAGGCGAAAGATTCCATCAGCGGCACTCCTTCTAGTGCCCGTTCACATGGGCTGCTTGCCCCGGTTTGGCCTCGCTGTGTTACGTGTCCTCATCTGCACCGGAACTCCGAGCGCCGGGCCTCCTCAAGGCGCCGTTCCACGGCCACCCTGTTGGGCTGCCCGCACCGCGAGCCGCCCCGGCCGTCATCTCCACGTCGAGCTGCCACCACGGATCGCACTCGCTTCCCATGAGTCGCCATTATGCCTTGCTTCACCTTCAAGCCTCTCCACGGCCTCGCCGTTGCGGACGTGCGTCGAGACGCCGCTCCAACGAGGGCCTCTCTGCCTTGCTTCATCCCTAAGTCGTCCTGGCTAGGCGCCCCTCACCTCGAGCCGCTACCGCGAATTCCGGATGATCCTGGAACCACCCTTCTCCGCGCCTTCACGGCCGCGGCCTTCATGGCCTCGTCTTGGTTGCCTCTTATGTCCCGCGCTGTAAGCCACCGGCGGAGAGCTGTCGTCCCGTGTTGAGAGGCCGTCTGCCTTCGGGTCTACTCGTCTCCGTTTCAACTCGCTATCGTCGGGGCGCTGTGTGTACATGCGCCGGTTCGACATAGCAGAACCATACGAAGCAATGGATGCATCGTTTGATCAAGCCAAAAGTTTCTACAATATGGACGATCCCATCCATCAAGGAAGAAAAATATGTACCAACGTCCGCGATCATCCGAACAATCAGGTGATATCTATCCATTTAAATTTATTAGCATATATTGTTTTTTGTCAAAGAACAATTAATTTGATTTGTTGCAGCTCCTACAACTTGCAAGCCGGGGGCAATCTGCAGTGATGGATCAAATAGTGCTAGGCACTCCTGATTATATAATGTACCTTTGGTACATCATCACTTGAGGAACGAAGGCAATCAGGCCATATTTCGATGCCAGCAGTCATGTTCGTCCGACAAAAATACCAGGACAAGTGCTCACTATGAAAGTGATGCCCTACCGCGGGCGGCACACGCTAGCTGTTCTACATCGGCATCTGCGCATGCCGCACTGATGAGCAGGAACACAAACCGCCGCCCCCACAGTCTGGATTACATCAACAATGCCACGGCCGGCTCTCTTGTCCGCCTTGGTTTACAACACTATGGGCGACTTACCCGTCCGACCCCGTGGCCGACTCTCTCGTCCGCGTCGGTTTACAATACCACGGCCGACTCGTCTGTTGTTCAGGCGAATCAGGTGATATCTATCTAAGTTTGTTTATTTAGAACATATTATTTTTGTCAAAAAAACTGTTTATCTTTGCCTTGGTCTGCTATATTGTTTATGCAGGGCAATTGTTCACTGCGAGAGCGGTGACCATGCCATGATGAATATATGCGCAAATCGCCGCTTTACGGCCTAATTTACATCAACATGGCATGACTCGCCCATCCGCGCCGCCTTACAACACCGCGGTCGATTCACCCGTCCACCCTCGCGGCCGGTTCATGGCCGTCTCTCGCGACCGCGCCGGTTTACAACGTCGTGGCCGTCTCTCGCGACCGCGCCGGTTTACAACGCTGTGGCCGTCTTTCGCGACCGCGCCGGCTTACAATGAGGAGGACAACTAGCCCGTCGGCGCCGGCCGACCCATCTGTTGTTCGAGCAAATCAGGTGTTATCCCTCCTATATATTTTATCAGGACATTTTAATTCCTCTGAGCATCATTACACTGCCCTATTGGCGTTTTTATATACAGGAAAAATCATTGTTATATTGGGGGTACGAAGCACGCGCTGGCAACATCCTGCCCGGCATTCGTCTATGCCACATTACACGGTGAATGGACGAGTGCAAGATGCCGCCCTTACGGCCCGGTTTACATCAACTTATCGGGGCCGCGCCTATGATTGACTCGCCTGTCCGCGCCGGCTTATAATGCCTATGAAGCAGCAATCGTCTTTACCATTCGTTTCTTGCGGCCTGGTCTACATGAACATACCGGGCCGCACCTATCTATACGAGCTGTTTATTGAGTATGAGCAAGTCACAGCTTGTGTAGCCCGGTTTTCTTTCAATAAAATGAAGACAAATTATCATATACTATCAACCACCGTCTGCACTGGATTGCTCAATGGGCAGGCGCACAAGTCACTGCCACTACAGTTTGGTTAAGTTCAAATCACCAGTTGGAAGGAACCATTGGCCGAGTTGCTGACACGGCTCATACGGGATCATTGATAACCCGCCGCAGTCACCTCAATTTTCTATGGATTCATATCGCACTATCAACAACAATGATGGACACCTTATGCCATGGTCAAATATGGAGAGTCTCAAGCCGACTCCTCGAGTAGTCTTAAGACTCGAGGGCTACAATGACATGACTTAAATAATCCAGTTTAAAATCCGGCTCAAGGGATATCAGTCTTGCTGAAGCTCCCAAATATCCGGTTAACAATCCGGTTCAAGGGAAATCTGTCTCCTATGAAGCTCTGAAGCTCTCAAATAGGTTTAAGAATTTTGTTTTAAAAAGAATTAATATCTCGCAAGTTCGAGTTTAAAAGCCATCAGGAAACTTTCCGGCTGAAAATGAAGATTCCGGTTTAAAATCCGATTCAAGGGAAAGACGTCTCCCACAAAAGCGTTGAAGCTCTCAATATCCGGTTTAACATCCGGTCCAAGAAGAATAATCTCTCGCAAGTTCGAGTTCTCAGGAAAAATTAAGGCGACCAAAGAGAGTTTGTTGCACGACACAACTCAAACATAGGCACCCGGCGAGCACGGCTCAGAAATATATCACTTGGGGGCTTCTGTTTATAAAGTGCAGTTCTGACTACCCTCCTGATCCGGCGACCAACTCAAGACCATCATAAGAGTTTGTCACATGGGGGCTCCTGTGTGCAAAGGAGTCCCTATGGCCTCTTAAACCGGCGACCACATCAAGGCCATCATAAGAGCATAGCTCTGGTTGCTTCGACAATTCCCACATGATGATGAGGGGGAAAAGAGAGTTTGATGCCTAGCACAACTCAAACATAGGCCCTAAGGATGGCAATTTTACCCATGGACATGGATATCCATGGATATCCGACCCGAGTGGGCAGGGTTTGGATATGATTTTGTGTCCATGGATGGAGCCCAAACCCAACCCGATTGCTCATGGATAGGGCATGGATATAATCTTGTACCCATGGGTATATACAAACCCGACCCGAGAGTATGACTTAATGGGCAAAAATCTGCTATCCCTACCCCACAATCACATGTCCCACTCAAATTTTACACTTTTTTTATCTAAACATGGAAAAGAAATTGTGAAATCACCATCGTAACATTTATTAGTTGACATTCAATGCCCTCTGTAACATACCCCAATGCCCCTTCCCTTATTTTTATGTCCTTGTTAAATGACTCGTCGTTCACATCTATTAGAAAAATACTAAATGATCTTAGGTTGTTAGTGAACGTTGATTTACCATAAGTTGATGTTTAGCATAAGTGAGGCCTATCTTGCCACAAGGTGAAGAATGGAGGAGCTTATCTTAACATTTTGTTATGTCATATTTATATGTCTCGAGAGGACCCAATGGATATCCAGTGGGTATGGATATCCATCGGGTTTGGACATGGACACATTTTTTCATCCATGGATTTTTTCATGGATGGACAAAGACTGTCTTCATGGATATGGATATGGATTTGGTATTATTTAACCCGATCCAAACCCGATCCATTGCCATCCTTAATAGGCCCCGACGAGCAATGCTCAAATGCTACCTCGGGGCTCCTGATGCAAGACATCAACGAGTTGACAACCCTTGTAGTAAACACGGCTTGGAAGCTTGGTGTATACACCTAAAACCCCGGATTAAACTTCCTGCATCAAGTAAGTCACTTCGTCCAGGTAAACCTGGTACGGCCCGTCGAACGTACACACAAGTCAATCTCTACAGACCCTGAACTTGGTAACGTTAAATTGACGATCATCAAGTGATTACACAAGTCAATCTTCACAGATTTTTTGAACTTGGTAGCATTTGACATTGATGATCTGGTTAAGGATTGAGGACCATCTTAACAGGATTTGCAAAATCGTTAATGACAGTAGCCTGGCAGCTCATAAAAAGCCTCGAATTTGGAGCCTGGCAGCTCGTAAAAAGCCTCGACTACATGGTCTTATTTGCCCAAAACATTACTTTTATTTTTTATGTTTTATCAAATCTTTATCCTCAAGGTCATTGGTTTTTCAACCAAGTCCAACGATTCAGGAGTGGATGACTATAAGTTGCCACTACATCTGCGTTTACAGAGTTCTAGTCTGGGTTACAAACACCAGTCATAACTACAGCTAAACCGGAGTTCATCATAACCCGGTTTGGTTTTTATGACGAACCGACAAATAATCAAGGGAGTCATCGGCGCTTGCACCTTGGATCATTATTTCTTCCTGCCGGATTAAGGTGTCTTGTGATACACTTAAATCACAGAAGCAGGTAAGATAATGACCCGTGTTTATTAAACCGGCCTGGCTTTTGACTATAAGTCACCAGTATGAGATAAGATAATGACCGGTGTTTATTAACCCGGCCTAGTTTTGTTTATAAACCGGCAATCAATGATAATCACCAATGTTCAAATTTTGGGTTATCATCCTTACTACACTGGCTTGAACCAACAGTATGATCAAATATCACTGGAACTGGGCTTCAAACCGGGTTATATTATTCAAATCTTTAAATAGCCAACAAGGCTGGATTTTTATGGTTATCAATAACCAATATTATGATTGAGGTTTTCAAAGTCGCTTCAGCGCAATGGGTACTATTTTATCAATGGGTATGATGTATTCTACAACTGAACGAATAGTCCCGAGTTGCCGCAGGCTTATAACCCGGCACTCGGGGGCTACATTATTCAAATTGTGATTATATCAAATACGCTAGTCCCATGTCACTGCCAGCATGCACCATGGCACTTGGGGGCTAATGCAAGATTGCTTTTTATTGGCCTCATTGAAGACCCGACTCATCACATTATAATGAGCCGGCCCTTGGGGGCTACCAATTGCTCCTGTCAACAATTCAAGGTACACAAGTATTAATCCATTATATTAAAGGGTCCACTACTCAGTTGGTAAAGCAAAAAGCTCTTAACCTTGTCACTAGTAGAAAACGGGCCTATTATCCCGGTTCGTAAGGGCCTTTTGTCCCGGTTCTTGAACCGGGACTAAAGGGTCGGTACTAATGCCCTAGCCCTTTAGTCCCGGTTCAAACAAGAACCGGGATAGATGGGCCTCCACGTGGCCTGTGTGCGGAGCCCAGGCAGGAGGGCCTTTGGTCCCGGTTGGTGGCACCAACCGGGACCAATAGGCATCCACGCGTCAGCATTTCTGTGACTGGGGTTTTTGTTTTTTTGTAAGGGTGGGGGTTTGGGGGTTTTGGGGGGTTAATTTAGGTGTTTCATATATTGTGTTAGCTAGCTAATTAATAGAGAGAACTATCCTCTCTTATGTCCGTGCTTGGTCGACGCTACGTACTATACATATGTATAGAGAGTACTAGACACGCTAGCTAGCTAGTAAGAAAACGAAGGAAACAGAAGATCGTCATCAACATATATATGCATACAGAGAGAAGTGATATCGACCACCTCTCCTTCTCCGAGAGATTGGTCGAACAACAAGTTCTTGTATATCTATCCGACACTACCGGGTACATATATACAATAATTATCTCTTACAAATATAATCTCCTATCATACGGACGCATGGTCCACATAGTATTCTCCGTCTTCAGCGATCACGTGGTCAAGGAAGAATGCCGCCAATTCCTCTTGAATTGCTCGCAGACGATTTGGTGGTAGGAGTTCATCCCGCATCTGAAATATCTAATTTGAAAAAGGGGGTCAATACATACATACATATATATATATATATATATATATATATATATATATATATGAAACTCAACACAAATGATGGTAATGAAATAAACTTTTGAATATTATTGCTTACGCACTTTAAATTGTTCGTCAGAGTAGCCCCGCTCACAGGTCATGTGGCGGATGGACTCGCAAATGTAGTATCCACAGAAATCATTCCCTTGTTCCTGCCACAACCATTTTACAAGAAAGAGAGGTCAATCAAACTGATAAGCAAGAATGCCAAATGGTATTGATGAAACTAGCGCTTGAATCAATAGGAGATGCGCGGAACATGCTACTATATAGTACTTACTTTCGGGTGTCTAAATTCCAGCTGCTTCTGAAGTCCCGGAGCTTTTTTGGTGAATTTTCTCCAAACCCTGCCAGACAAAGAAAACAATTACTTGATATCAGAAATGAAGCAAGTTGTTGATATGAATGGTGGATAATGATCCATTTAACTTACTTCTCGAGTATTTGAGTCATGTCCGCATACTCCTTGGGATCTTTTCGTTTAGAATCCAAGACAGTTACTACTCCCTGCTCAAGCTTAATCTCTAGGAGAATATAGTGGAAACTGCGCACGCATGCATTAACTCATCAATTACATTACTATAACCTTGACTAATATATAAGGGAAACCAAATATGCACAAGACAGTAACACTCACTTGAAGTTGTAAGGAAAGAGTATTATATCTTTGTTTTCATTTATTACCAACGATCGTAGCAAGTTGGCCTCAGTATCTGCGGCATGAAATTTAACCTCAGTTGCATCTATGAGATATGTGTTAATGAACCCAATATCACCGACTTGTCTTTTCTTCAATTCCACGATCTTCAATCTGCATAATATAGTGAGGATAATTATAAATACAAGCAATGAAAGAGCTGAGCTATATAGAGAGACTTAATGACAGAAGTAGTACGACTTACAGACAGTAGCAGGTGACCGTTGCTTTATCGAGGGCCAATTCATTGAAAAACTGAAAGAACTCCTCAAATGGAATAGGCAATAGTTCAATTCCAACGAGGTCATGCTCCTTTTTAACTTTCACATACAAAGTATCCCTCCCCCCAGTCTCTCTGCAGATTTTCAAGTACCAATCATGCAATATTTGCATCATCGTTGATAGAGATCTTTCATCTTTGACGAGAGGCTTCCCGTGTTCGTATCTTTGTATCTGTACCTCCAAGAAATCATAATGTACATCGTCGGGCAGGTAATCTCCAAGATTGCTATAACCGGGCACCATCCTCGGATCATTAGCGACGATGTCACTAGACACCTTGAGCGGAGGGCACGATTGGTCCGCTTGTTCGCTGAGCTGGGCAATTTGTTTCCCAGCTCGTCCTTCTGCTAACCTTTGATCACTTCTAGTACTTCACGACCGCTTCGCTTCGTAAAATGACTTTTCAATAATGCGGTCATACTTGTCTTTCGCCGGAGACTTTGGTGGTCTCTTCAGGGCAGCCAGAGTGCGCTTTGATTTCACCGGATCTATCTTCTCCTCCGGAGGTGGATGTCTCTGTGCTTTCAACCCTTGAAACCAGTCCTTCACTTCGGCTTTAGTGATCTTCGCGTTTTCCTCGTCGGGCCTCTCGTATGGTAACTTCTCTAGAGGCGTGAGAGAAGGACCGAATCTGTATTGCCTCCCGCCTCTGGCTGTACTGCTAGACACCGACAGAGCAGATGGAGCGGCTGTCTTCTTTCCTTGCTTACGCGGCGGAGGAGAAGGACTACGACGCGCCGGAGCAGCCGGAGCGGTGACGGGTCTCTTCCGCCCTTGCTGACGAGGCGGAGAAGGAGGAGGCTGGCTGCTCGGGCGTGCCGGCGCAGGCAGAGAAGTAGGCGGAGTGCCGCCACGCGCCGGAGAAGGAGCCGGCCGAGTGCCCTGATCGTCACTCGCCGGAGGAGGAGGAGGAGCAGGAGGCGGAGTGCCCTGACTCGCCGGAGGAGGAGGAGGCGGAGGCGTTGAAGTCTACGCACGCTTCTACTCTTGTAGACTATGTTGGGCCTCCAAGCGCAGAGGTTTGTAGGACAGTAGCAGTTTCCCTCAAGTGGATGACCTAAGGTTTATCGAACTCAGGGAAGTAGAGGTTGAAGATGGTCTCTCTCAAGCAACCCTGCAACTAAGATACAAGAAGTATCTTGTGTCCCCAATACACCTAATACACTTGTCAGATGTATAGGTGCACTAGTTCGGCGAAGAGATGTTAAATGGCAAGTGATATGGATGGCAAAACAAGGTAATACAAATATGTAATAAAAAGTGCAGCAAGCAAACAAGTAGTAAACGTGAGCACAAACGGTATTGCAATGGTGGAAACAAGGCCTAAGGTTCATACTTTCAATAGTGGCAACTCCCAACAACATTAACATAATCAAATCACATGATATTTCCCATAAAACATGCAAAGGGGACACACTCGGAGATCATTCCTTCGTGGTCAAGAGAGGACGAGAATTATGTAGGGCTACAAAAGCACACCTCAAAGTTCGTAGTTCTCAATCTAAGGAGTTCCCAATGTCACCGCGGCCATCCAAAGATAGTCCCACAATCACCATAACATATCTAAAGGATAGTCAAAGACAAGCACCAAGAGACTCTCAATCTTCAATCATCACACAAGAGAGGAAATCACTCATGAAAATATTGTTCTAATCCATGTCCAATAGACCGCTGTCACCTTGGTCTCGGGGATTATACTAGATAAAGACAAGTGAGTACATCAATCCAATACATAGAGGAAGGGGAAACACCCTAGATTAACATAGCCTATGATCACAACGAGGATCACATCATGGGAGAGAGAATTGACCACATAGCTACAGGTAAGAACCTCAGCCCCGAGGAGGAACTACTCCCGCATCATGGAGGGAGGAAGCAACGTCGATGGAGATGAATCCGGGGGCACTTCCCCGTCCCGGCAGGGTGCCGGCGCAGGAATTCTGGTCCCCCGAAGCTTGTTGGCGATGGCGGCGGAGATCGGAAACGCGTCTGGAGAAAAGGGGTCCGGAATCAGGGTTTCCTCGACACGCTTTAAATATATGCCAAAGGGGGCCACCAGATGGGGTCAGGGGTGCCCAGGCGCCCCCCGGCGTGGCCCAGGGGGGGCGCGCCCACAGGCCGCCTGGAGCCCCTGTGGGTCCCCCCCGGCTGTACTTTGGCCGCACGATAGCTCATGGAACGCTGATTTTTTATATATTTTTTCTGGATTTTTCCTGGCAGTTCTCGAAACATGAAAACCTGAAATACAAAAACAGCTAAAAACATAAACTGGCACTGGGGTGCACTGGATTAGTAAGTTAGTCCAAATATGATCAAAAGTGTATGGAAGTGTATGAATATCATAGCAATATCACCCAAAAGTGGCATGGAGCAAGCAGAAATTATAGATACGTTTTGGACGTATCAACATCCCCAAGCTTAATTCCTACTCGTCCTCGAGTAGGTAAATGATAACAAGAATAATTTCTGTGGTGACATGCTATTAACCATATAGGACTTTCTCATAGTCATATGACAAAAGCTTAATGAGACAATGATTCTAAAGTAATTAAGTTGTCTCAAGAGAAAATCACAAATGACTGAAAGTTTTACAACATGAAACTGAAACATCAAAAAGATTTGCAATGAACATGATGTGCAAATATGATAAAGTGATATCTAGCTTGCCCCCTTTAGTGATGCAAAACATAAGTGCAGGGGCACCTTCAAGGTTTAAGTGATGACTAGATACAATCATTTCAGAATAAACGATATCACAATCATGCAAAAGACAATGCTACTTTGGGACAATGCACATTACACTCAAAATGACAATCATGCTCTCAGTAGTTGGTGCTTGAAGTGCTAGAGCTTTTTATTTTGAAAACATGGAAGCAATTGTGTCAACGGTAGTAGTACTTCATATGTGTCATGCATAAAACATCTTATAAGTTGCAAGCCTCATGCATCGAATACCAATAGTGCTCGCTCCTTGTCCTAACTAGCTCGGATCCCCATGGGTTATCATTGCATTGCATATGTTTTAACCAAGTATCACAAAGGGGTACCTCTATGCCACCTGTACAAAGGTCCAAGGAGATAAATCGCATTTGATTTCTCGTTTTTGATAGATCTCAACTTGAGGACATCCATACCGGGACAACATAGAAAATAGATGATGGACTCCTCTTTAATGCATAAGCATATTCTCATGAGAGATTGAGGATTAAGGTCCAAGCTAAAACTTCCACCATGATGCATGGCTTTGGTTGGCGGCCCAATGTTCTTCTCTAACAATATGCATATTAATTCAACCCACGGTAAATCACCCTTACTTCAGACAAGACGAACATGCATAGCAACTCACATGATATTCAACAAAAGTGTGACAGTTGATGGCGTCCCCAGAAACATGGTTACCTCTCAGCAAGCAACTCATAAGAAATAAGATACATAAGCAACATATTCTTTACCACAATAGTTTTTAGGCTACTTTCCCATGAGCTATGTATTGCATGATTAATTTGCTTAGTGCAGGTGTAGGTTAGCAAAAGACTGGGAGCGACCAACTAAGAGAGCAATGACGGTCATAATCATGCAGAGTGACAAAGCAATATTGAATCAGGCATGGTAGTTATATCGCTACTCAGAAACAAAAGATCATCAAGGCTTGACAGACTTTCTTTACAGTCTTGAATATGCGTGAGCATACGCCAAGTCAATCAAAATAAATTCTCGAAGGAAGATATTACTAAACCATACCACATCATAGGCAAACAAACCAAGTTGGTACTCCAATAACACCTTGGGAACCCCCTAGCTATCTGAGATTAACCATAAGAAAACCTGAACTACTAAGCACCATCATGAAAGTAGCATCTTTATCATAGACACATTAACCCATGCAACGGAAGCAAACTCTCTTAATAAGGTGAGCATGGTAATTAAAGAGAGTTCAAGAAACCACTAAATAAAAGCTCTTGAAAAGATAAGCATGAATACTAAGAGCAAAGCACGATAGTAGCTATTTAAAGACAAAGAACACACACAGCATAGATAGACATGAAAATTCTATGTAATGTTCTAGGTAGAGGTGGAGCGTGTTTCTCTCCCACACAAAGGAATGCTGGGTTCCGACTCATTGTGAAAAACTAAAAAGAAAACTAAAAGCAAGACACTCCAAGCATAGCACATAACACATGAAGTGATAAAAATATAGCGGAACGAAAGACGAACTGATAATGTTGATGGAGAAGGGGATGCACGGGGGCATCCCCAAGCTTAGACGCTTGAGTCTCCTTGAATATTTCTTGGGGGTGCACGGGGCATCCCCAAGCTTGAGCGCTTGACACTCCTGAATCTTTTTATCATCTTCCCTCGCACACTTGAAAACTCCCTTCATACATAACTCATCATAATCTGATTAGCGAGGTTAGTACCCTTAATAAAATAATTATACCTTGCGGGAAATAAGGATATTCTTGAAGTTCTACTGTTTCTCAAGATTTCCAAAGGTTTTTGCAAAGAAAAAGCAAGTTCTTAATTTGCAAGGTGAAGGTAAGGCAAAACAGGACAGAATCTGTGAAAAACAGAACAGCAGGCAGTAATTGATCTGTTCGGGATACTTCTGCAACTCAAATCAAAAAACTCAGAACTGACGCACGAAAGACAATTATATAGAAAACGCTGTCGATAAAATTCAGACCAAAAAGATGATCTGGTGATTTTATACGAATTTTTCTATCCAAGGACAGAATCTGTTTCCTGGACAGCACCTCACAAATTTTGAACTTTCTAGCAATCAGAGGCTATACTTGGCACAAATATGAAAAGCAAAGATACAATGATGATGCTACAGCAGTAAACAACATCAAGACACAACAAAAGCAAAAAAATTATTCATGTGGGCTGCCTCCCAAAAGCGCTTTCTTTTGTGCCTTTAAGCTAGGCATAGGACTTTAATGATTCTCTTGTAGGAATAAGAATTGAAGAACAAAAGAGAGCATCAAGAAGCAAATACTAAACACATTTAAGCCTAACATGCTTCCTATGCATAGGAATATTGCAATAAAATAATTCATTGAAGCACGAAGCAATAAGCATAGGAAGACAAAACAAGTGCAGCTTCAAAACCTTCAACATAAAGAGAGGGAACTTCTTATTATTAAGATATTTAGAACCAAGCCTCCCTCTCTCATTATAAATTTCAGTGGCATCATGGATGAACTCAACAATATAAGCATCACATAAAGCATTGTTACCATGATCCACATGCAAAAAGGTACTCTCACTCCCCACATAAGCATAATTTTTCTCATTGGTAATAGTGGGAGTAGGACTATCATAAACAACTTGAACACTATAGAGTAGTTGTATATTAGGAGGGTGGTGTTCAACAAGGGAGTAATTCCCTTCATGATTATGACAAGTTTCATAAGGATAATTTCTCCTTATGCCATAGGTACCTTTATAATCACTATAGATTGGAGTTATAACATCATCACGGTAGGGAAGAGCATTATCCTTGCTAGTAACTATATTTGTAAACATGTTGTCTTTATTCTTACTAGCAAGAGAATTATCAATTATCACATCACTAGTGGGGATAGGATTTGCAATCCTATCATCCCCAAGCTTAGAGCTTCCCATATCTTCACTTTCAGAGTTGGTACCAAAAAGATTTTCAAGATCATAAGCAGCATTATCATCATTTTCCCAATCACAATAAGTAACATGCATATCATAATCAAAATCATCTTCATTAGTACTTACGGACGTATCATCAAGATGATAATTAAGGCAATAAACTTCACCTTCTTCTTTAAACTTACAACCGTTAGGATAAAAGTTGATGGGAGGAATATGCTCAGGCCAGGTTGATACCCGTTCTTCTTCCTTCTTGCTCCTCCTCCTCCTCCTCTTCTTTTTCTTCTTCTTCACCTTAGGAGGGGGTGGTTGGAGATGAAGCTTCTCCACATATCCAGGTTTATCATTAGAAACAATAGGGGAAACTTGGGAGAAATTCTCCTTTTTATTAGCAGAAATATAAGAGATATTTTTATACTTTGGTAAAGTTCCCTCCTTTCTAATCTTACTTATGTAATCATTTTCATGGCAATTAACAACACAATAGAGATGACAATTTTGCAAAGTGTTTTTTATTCCTATGGCATTATCATCCAGCCAAGAAGTCTTTTCTGATAACTCTTCACACATCAAAAATAACATAAGCTCATCATAAAGATCAGAGGTGATCATGTCATCACACAACTGGTTAACAGTTATGTTTTGAAAGTTCATGCATTGAAAATTAAAGTGACCCTCTGTACGGCAAAGTTCACAAGTAAAAGGATAAAGGTCACACAATTCTCTAGCAATTTCATTTAAATCTTTGACCCAAGTGATTGTTCTTTCATGCTTATGTTGCTTACAATACTTCTCTTCTTCAATCATAGGCCTTTCACAAGGTCTATCCACTCCACAAAAATTAACATGCTTATATAAAACTTCATTTTTAGGAATTGGATCATGCATGTTGCAATCATCATGAACAATTTCATTTTCTTTGCAAGTCTCTTTAAAAGGTTTATGATACTTGATCCAATCCTCCTTAGGCATATTAAGATGTGAAGCAAAAGATTTGAGGAAATCAACAAGGAGTTGAGAATCAAGCCCAAACTTAGCACTAAACTTATTAAAACTTGTAGTTTCAACAAAGGACTTAATGCAATCATACTCATAAATTATACCTGACTCTTTACCTTTGTCGATCTCCCAATCTTCAGTGTTGCGTTGAATTCTTTCAAGGAGTTCCCATTTAGCATCAATCTTTTTGTTTGTGAAAGAACCCATAGAGGAAGCATCGAGCAAATCTTTATCCTGTCGAGAGAGCCTCGCATAGAAGTTAGTAATAATAATATCTTTGGGGAGCCCATGGTTAGGACATTTTAGCATTAACGTTTTCAGTCTCCCCCAAGCTTGAGCTATGCTCTCTCCGTCATGAGGATAAAAATTATAAACATAATTCCTATTCTTATGGACTTCATGAAGAGGATAAAATCTGGAGTAAAAGAGAGACTGGATCTCTTCCCACTCCAGCAGGTGAGAGTCATTTAGTAGACTATACCATTCCAATGCTTTTCCTTTCAGTGACAAGGCAAATAATTTCCTCATGACAAACTCCCTCGATACACCTGCAAGCTTAAATAATGAACATAGTTGTGACAGATATAGCAAGTGTTCATCGGGATGTCTGTCTCCTGCATAACGATTAGCCAAAACATGATCGATAATACCAGCCGGTATTTTATAGGGCACAATTTCAGTAGGAGGAGGAGCAACCACCATAGGTGTGGGGCGTCCTCCCGCAAGCAACGATCCAATAGTAAGGTTTTCCATAAACATAACTAGTGAAATAAAAACAAGAAACAAAAAGATTTAATTGCAAGATCTGAAGATATACCTTCAAGCACTCACCTCCCCGGCAACGACGCCAGAAATAGCTTGATGTCTACGCACGCTTCTACTCTTGTAAACTATGTTGGGCCTCCAAGCGCAGAGGTTTGTAGGACAGTAGCAGTTTCCCTCAAGTGGATGACCTAAGGTTTATCGAACTCAGGGAAGTAAAGGTTGAAGATGATCTCTCTCAAGCAACCCTGCAACTAAGATACAAGAAGTCTCTTGTGTCCCCAACACACCTAATACACTTGTCAGATGTATAGGTGCACTAGTTCGGCGAAGAGATGTTAAATGGCAAGTGATATGGATGGCAAAACAAGGTAATACAAATATGTAATAAAAAGTGCAGCAAGCAAACAAGTAGTAAACGTGAGCACAAACGGTATTGCAATGGTGGAAACAAGGCCTAAGGTTCATACTTTCAATAGTGGCAACTCCCAACAACATTAACATAATCGAATCACATGATATTTCCCATAAAACATGCAAAGGGGACACACTCGGAGATCATTCCTTCGTGGTCAAGAGAGGACGAGAATTATGTAGGGCTACAAAAGCACACCTCAAAGTTCGTAGTTCTCGATCTAAGGAGTTCCCAATGTCACCGCGGCCATCCAAAGATAGTCCCACAATCACCATAACATATCTAAAGGATAGTCAAAGACAAGCACCAAGAGATTCTCAATCTTCAATCATCACACAAGAGAGGAAATCACTCATGAAAATATTGTTCTAATCCATGTCCAATAGAGCGCTGCCACCTTGGTCTCGGGGATTATACTAGATAAAGACAAGTGAGTACATCAATCCAATACATAGAGGAAGGGGAAACACCCTAGATTAACATAGCCTATGATCACAACGAGGATCACATCATGGGAGAGAGAATTGACCACATAGCTACTGGTAAGAACCTCAGCCCCGAGGAGGAACTACTCCCGCATCATGGAGGGAGGAAGCAACGTCGATGGAGATGAATCCGGGGGCACTTCCCCGTCCCGGCAGGGTGCCGGCGCAGGAATTCTGGTCCCCCGAAGCTTGTTGGCGATGGCGGCGGAGATCGGAAACGCGTCTGGAGAAAAGGGGTCTGGAATCAGGGTTTCCTCGACACGCTTTAAATATATGCCAAAGGGGCCACCAGAGGGGGTCAGGGGTGCCCAGGCGCCCCCCCCCCCCCCCGGTGCGGCCCAGGGGGGGCCGCGCCCACAGGCCGCCTGGAGCCCCTGTGGGTCCCCCCCCCGGCTGTACTTTGGCCGCACGGTAGCTCCTGGAACGCTGATTTTTTATATATTTTTTCTGGATTTTTCCTGGCAGTTCTCGAAACGTGAAAACCTGAAATACAAAAACAGCCGAAAACAGAAACTGGCACTGGGGTGCACTGGATTAGTAAGTTAGTCCAAATATGATCAAAAGTGTATGGAAGTGTATGAATATCATAGCAATATCACCCAAAAGTGGCATGGAGCAAGCAGAAATTATAGATACGTTTTGGACGTATCAGGCGTCCAGTTCAGAAGGTTGATGAGGTCCTTCCGCCATATGCATGGAGTCTTCAGAGAAGAACCCAGCCGAGTCTCCCCTTCACCGGTAGGGTGGTCAAGTTGGAGGTCCTCAAATCCCTCCGTTATTTCATCCAACATCACCCTAGCATATCCTTCTGGAATCGGCCGGTAGTGAAAAGTTGCGCCGGCTTCAGTAGGAAGAACAGAGCCAACAGCCGCCTTGGCCTTCATATTAATCCATTGCGTCATAAGATGGCAATTTTGAGACTCCGTGATAGCATCCACGGGATAGCTGGCAGGAGCCGTCAAGACATGCTTCGGTTGAAGCAGCTTGGTGGAAGCCACGGTGCTTCTCCGCTGAGATGGCGGGGTAGCTTCGGGGGAAGCTTCGGCAGTTCTTTTGCTGCGATTTGCTGCTCGTTCTTCTATCGCTTGCATCCTAGCGTGCAGCGCCTACATTTCGGTCTGCTGCACTTTCTTCCGCCTCTCGTGGCATTTGTAACCGCCTGCGTCCGTAAACCTAGCCCTCCACGGAACGGAGCCTGGCGTGCCTCGTGTCCGTCCAGGGTGCTCAGGATTCCCGAGGGCCATTGTGAGCTCGTCGTTCTCTCTGTCGAGAACGAACTTCCCTTGCTGCGCTGCTTTGATATAGTGCCAAAGCTTCTTGACTGGTATTTCCAATGGCTCGTCCGTCCAAATGCACTTCCCTGATACAGGGTCCAAGGTTCCACCAGCCCCGAAGAACCAAGTCCGGCAATGGTCTGGCCAGTTCATTGTATCTGGTTCGATCCCTTTATCAAGCAGATCATTCTCAGCCTTGGCCCACTTAGGCCGGGCTCTGAGGTAGCCACCTGACCCCGTGCGATGGTGATGCTTCTTCTTCGCAGGATTTTGCTTGATTGTCGCCGACATCTTCTTACTCTTTTACTATGTCTTGTAGGCCACAAATGCGGGCCAGTCATCTCTGATCTTCTCATATATGCCCTTGAATTCTGGTGTCTCTTTTTTGCCGACAAACTTATCCAGGTATTTCTTCCACCTCCTGAATAGGTCTGCCATCTTCGTAAGAGCAAAATACTTGATTAATTGCTCTTTAACTGGCTTCGCCGGATCATCCTCTGGCGGTAGGGTGAAATTTGACTTCAGCTCAGTCCAAAGATCATCTTTCTGCATATCAGTGACATAAGACACCTCAGGGTCTTCTATAGCCGGCTTTAACCATTGCTGGATGCTAATCGGGATCTTGTCCCTAACCAGAACCCCGCACTGAGCAACAAATGCGTTCTTTGTCCGGATGGGTTCAATCGGTTGGCCGGTGCGTGCGATTTCTATGATCTCAAACTTTTCATCCGAGCTCAACTCCGAGCTCAACTTTTTCTTCGGGCCTCGTCTCCTTACCGAAGTTGTGCTCGATCCGGAGGGCTAGAAAAAAGAACAAAGACGAGAGTTAATTAATATGTGTACATACCAAAATAATGAATGCATCAATTAACTAGTCAGCACAGGCTTAACTAATATATATACCTGGCCGGACTCGGTTCGGTCACCAGAGCCGTCATCACGGTCTCCTTCTTGCACCGGTACTGGGTCACCGGAGCCGTCCTCACGGTCTACTTCTTGCACCTGCATTGGTCATCGGAGCCATCATAATCATAGCATGCTTCTTCACCCTCTCTTTCCAGCAGATCATCGGTCTCGTTGAGAAACGACAAGACGGCATCACGTCCGTTTGCGATTATGTCCAGCAACAACGCTTCTTGTGCTTCGTCTCGGGGGGTGTCCATAGTTTCTACAAATATTTACAACATGGCAATTATTATTCAAACATGACAGATGGATATATTAGTGGCAAACATAGAAATAGCTAGCTAATCACAGTAAGGAATCATATTAATTTGTGGCCTCAACGCTGCTTCTCTAGGGTTTCGGGTGGCCTCGACAACGCTTCAAGGGTTAGGGGTGTCCTCGAGAACGCTTCAAGGAGGGGGTAATATCGACAACGACGAGATACATACACTGGATAATACTGTTATCGGGGAGGGGGTATATCGACGACGACAGACCCCCCCCCCCACGTGTTGAAGTTATTGGGAGGGGGTATATCGACCCCCCCCACGTGTTGAAGTTATC
>LR738712.1:132214709-132352836 GCA_902687465.1 Secale cereale
ACTCTTCGCCGCCGTGCTTCCGACCTCGCCGCCGAGCCGTGCTTCCGAAGTCGTCGAGCCGTGCTTCCGAAGTCGCCGTGTCGTGCTTCCGAAGCTGCCGCGCCGTGCTTCCGAGCCAGCCGCCGCCGCCGTTCGAAGAGGATCGGGAGGAGCCCGATCCAGATCTGCCTCTCCGGTCCGAAACCATAGCGGGCCGGGACCCGGTAGCCCGTTAGCCCGCGGGGATCCACCACCCGCTTTGGCCCGACCCGCGCCGGATCTGTTGACCGCGCCCGTTGACTTTGACCCTGAGGTTGCTTCTAATTTCACTAAGTCCCCAGTTTTTCAGTTTCTGATGCTGTTTTGCGAGGTGGATAACTTTTGCTGTGCATGTCCAATTTGAGCAAATGATATGTCAAAATGATCGTGGTGACTTGTACTATGTTTTGTTCCATTGTGCCATGCATGTTTGAGGTCATCTAGATGTCTTAATCTTCATGAGAAGAGTGCTACTTGTTATAAACTGCTGCTATTAGTTGTTTTCATGCCATGTTTGCAATGTGATAACTTGTTGCATGTTTATCCAAATGATGCAAATGATATGTCCACATGTTCATCATGAGATGCTCTACATGTTGATTGCTTTAGCTTGCATGATAGTTTTCATCTTGCCATGTTTATCTCCTTTGCAAAAGTGCTAGAGGCTGTTATGTTGTTAAACTTGTTACGAGATGCCTAGTTGAGGAGCTCGTTGCTATTGATGTGTTTGTCCCCTTGGTGCATGCTTAGATGTTTTGGATTCACCATCATGTGTACTTTGCTGTGGTGCTTACCACTTGTCATGTCTTGCCTTGAGGTGACTTAAACTTGCTCACAAAGATGCCATGATATTACTGCTGTTTTAACACTTAGTGAAATTACACTAAGTCTGGAATCTGTAATTTCCAGATGCCATGTTTGCTTGTTGTTCTAGGCAAATCCATGATAGTTTTGGGGTGACTCTTGATGATTCCTTGTTGTATATGTTGTTGGATATCCTTTCCTGCTCTCACATGCTTATTTGGGTGGCTGTAGCATATTTAACTCTTGCTCACAAGTTGCTATAAAATACTGCTGTCATGATTTTGTTGAGTGTTGTAGACTATTTATCTCTTGCTCCGAAGTTGCTATGTGGCTGTTAATTTCAGCTTGTGCATGTTTATTGTTTCGGGTGTATCTTTTAGCCCGTTGCTCCGTTTTGAGCAAGTCCTATATGTAACTTGTGTGTTTTTGCATGTAGACTCATAATATCCTCATGTTAACATGTTTTGAAGTATATTGCTTGTTGCATATTGTCATGCTCCTTGTGATGTAACTATGTGCTTCCTATGTTGTCTTTCTGTGCATCCTTAGTGCATTTGTAGTGCTTCCTTAGTGCATCAGCCATGTTTCCTGTATAGTTTTGCCTTGCATCATACCTTGCCATGTTATGCTTCATAGACTTGTTGTTCTTCCTATATAGACTTGTTTGCATCATACTTGCTTAAGCACATTGTCATGTTTCCTGTGTTGTTTTTTTGTGCTTCGTACATTGCCATGTTATGCTTCCTGTATAGACTTTCTGTGCTTCCTGTGTAGAATTGTCATGCATACTACCTTGCCATGTATTGCTTCTTGTATATATTTGTCATGCATCATACCTTGCCATGTATTGCTTCCTGTATATATTTTTCATGCATCATACCTTGCCATGTATTGCATCATATAGACTTGTGCTGGTTGCTGTGCTTCCTACCTTGCCATGTTTTGCTTCCTGTGTAGACTTTCTGTGCATCATAAGTAGACTTGTTTTGCATCCTACTTGGTAGTGCATATTGTCATGTTCTTGAGTGGTTTGTTTACCGTATTGCTTGCTTCCTTTCGTTAGTGCTTGTTCTGTTGCGTCGTGAGGATTCGTTCGTCTACCCGTGGTTCTTCTTCAAGGCTTCTTCTTCGTCTTCTTCATGGATCCGTTCTTCTTCCTTGCGGGATCTCATGCAAGATGATCATACCCTTGGATACCTTTACTACCATTGCCATGCTTAGTTGTCTCGATGCTATCGTTACATGTCGCGCTACCCATCTTTTATGTCAGCCTCTCCTTGTTGCCATGAAACCGCTAACCTTTGAAACCTTCCTAGCAAAACCATTGCTTGGCTATGTTGCCCCTTGCTCAGCCCCTCTTATAGCGTTGATAGATGCAGGTGAAGATGAAGATCGTTCCAGGTGGGAACTTGTTGTTGGAATATCACAATATCTATTATTATTATTAACACACCTATATACTGGGCATGGGTGGAAGGCTTGGCATTTTGCTCGGTGTTTTGTTCCACTCATGCCACCTTAGGTGCCGATAAACCGGCATTATGTTCCTTGATTTTGCGTTCCTTACACGATGTGTATATGGGGACCCCTTGACACTTCGACTTTGAATAAAACTCCTCCAGCAAGGCCCAACATTGGTTTTAATTTTCTCATAATAACAACTTAATTAATTAATTAAATTGCATAAGGGGGACGCTCCTTGGAGATTCTTTTCTACATAGCAGGGGGGCCAGTGCTGATGGTGTTGGTCCCAAATAGAGTCGTGTGCGGCGCCCCCTTGGAAACTTGGGGTTTGGCCGATGTATGATGTGCTCATCAGGTCGTGCCCTGAGACGAGATACGCGCGGCTACTATCAGGGTGTCGGCATGCCGGGAGGTCTTGCTGGACTTGTTCTACCATTGTCGAAATGTCTTGTGCACCGGGATGCCGAGCCTGATCGGATTTCCCTAAGATAAGCGGTGATGATATTATATTTATCACTTTAGCTAATCGTGAGAGCTTGTGATGGGCTAAGTTGGGACACCCCTGCAGGGTTACGATCTTTCAAAAGCCGTGCCCGCGGTTATGTGGCAGATGGGAATTTGTTAATGTCCGGTTGTAGAAAACTTGACAGAGGATCCGAAGTAAAACACACAACTGTGTGAGTAACCGTGACTGTCTCTTTTCACTTTGAGAAGAGAACACGGTGGGGTTATGTTTGACTCGTAGGTAGTTCAGGATCTTTAGCGATCACTACTAGTTTGCGACCGTTTGCGTAGATGCTCATCTTGTTCTTGTACTCGTAAGTTAGCCACCATACTTTTGCTTAGCCGCTGCTGCAACCTCACCACTTTACCTCTTCCTACCTATTAAGCTTTGATAGTCTTGTTACCCATGGTTATGGGATTGTTGAGTCCTCGTGGCTCACAGATACTACAACAACAGATGCAGGTGCAGGTTTCCGATGTCTTGACGTGAAAGCGTTGTTCGTTGTTTGGAGTTCTTCTTCTTCAGTCTTGGGTTAGGTTCCGGGTCAGCAGCCTGGGATAGCAGATGGATGTCTTTGAGCTTTTATTGTTTGTATCCGTAGTCGGATACTTGTTTTGATGGTGTTGTATCCATGTGATTAGTATGTAATGTTGTATCCCCTATGTATGTATGTAATGGTACGATGTAACGATATCCATCTTGCTAAGCGCCCGAAATGCGGTTGTGCCCCAATCACGTAAGTGTCACGTGATCGGGATAGAATCGCATCTTGGGCCTTACAAGTTGGTATCAGAGCCTCGACCGACCATAGGAGCCCCTTGATTGATCGTAGAATGGTCGTTGTTGAGTCTAGAAGAAAACTTTTTCGGAGTCTAGTTATATCGGAGAGTAGGAATTCTTTTTACTCCCCTGCCCCTTCGTCGCTCTGGTGAGGAATCTTGACGTAGGTGTTTTGAATTACTCCTCTTCCCCTTCAATTTTTTTTAGGATCACGTGGATAGTTTCCGTTCGTTGCGTTGTTAGTTCTCTCATCTAGTGCATCTCTCGTCAAGTGGATACAACCCTCTTCTTCTTTGCAAATTCATCCTCAGTTCTTTCAACCGGTGTTATTTTCCCTGTCCGTTGTGGTTTTTCATTTTCCCACCCTCCCACCCTTTTGCTTCTCAGAGCCGGAGTCCTTAATCCAGTATCCATCCTACTCGTGTGAATCCTTTGTATTCTTTCCTCAGTTATTCCAACTGGTGAATTCTCATCTAGTTCATCATCCTTCACCTCTTCTTCTTTTCCGGTGGAATCAATTCAAGTATTCGGTGTTGTTCATAGTCTTTTTATTCGGCTCAATTGCTTCACTTTGCTCGTTTACCTCTCGCCATCTAATTGTTCCGGTGTTCCAAAGACATCTCAAAGGATTCGTCTGTATTCCAATTAATCCGAGGTTGTCACCTCATTTGAATCTCTTAACCGTTCCGATGCACTATCTCCTTTTCAATCCTTTCCAACGGTGTTTCTCTTCGGTGGGCTCATAACCCATAGGTTTTTCCTAGGATCTTACCTGACTCTTTTATTTCCCGGAGTTCCAAAATTCTTTTCAAGTGTGACGTAAGTATGAATTCCATCAGTCATGTGCCTTCTCCAAGATCGCTTGTAATTCTTTTCATCGGTGGTTCATACTTTCTCCATTTTGTTCATCCGGAGTATTTCATCAATTATTTTCTTTGTGTTCCTCTGAAGGCCATCATTTCAGAAGATTTCTTCGTTCTCAGTTTTCAACTTCGTCCTCCAAATATTCTTCATCAATGCCTCTTCGTTCGTCTCACATTCTTTCCGGTGCTTCGTTCAAGTATTCTTTAATCAGTTTGTGATCTCTTCGTTTTCGTCATTCAATTGTCCTCAAGTGCTTTATTCTTCCCGGAGATTCATTCTCTCGTGTTCACTCAATCTCAATTCTTCCCGGTGGCTTGTCCTCTTGCGTCGTTCTATTTCATTCCTTACGGTGGTCATTCTCGTTCTTCACTCGATTGTAATTCTTCTCGGTGGTTTGTTGTTTTCATCATTCGATTAATTCTTCCCGGTGGTTCGTTCGTTTTCTTCACTCGGCTTCAATTCCTTCCGGTGATTCGCTCAACATTTCTTTCCGATATTATCATATCAATTCATTTGTTCATTCCAATCCTACCGGTGTTTCATGAAGATTTTCGCAAGTTCGCGATATATTCCTCTTTAATCAATTCCAACGGGAATAAGAAGTATGTGAATCCATTGCTTCTCATCAATTTAATTGGTGGAGGATAAGCATAACATAATTCTTATTCATTCTCGTCATGTTGATTAATTCCTTCCTTCAGAGTTTGTTCTTCATGAATAAATTCTAGTTCCAAGTGCTTTCATCTTTTCTTCCCGGAGTTCAAAGTTTTTCTCGGTTATCTCGTCGGAACCCCTTCTAATCATCGCAAGGCTTTAATCTTGTTCTTGTCATCCGTCATGTCTATATTTCATCATCCTTTCGTTATTGGAGTTCTTTGTGGAGGTTCATCGCAATTCAATATCTTCATATATTCATCTAATTCTTCTGGAGCAGCTCAAGCATTCGTATTCTTTTGCCTCTCGAGCGCAAATAATTCTCCTATTCTTTTGAAGTGGAGTTTTGCATTTCCTCCTTCATCTTAATTATTCCATCTTTTGGCTGCGGCATAATTCACCTCAAGTTTCGGGATGATTTTCTTAAGTCCACAACAAGCTTATTTTTTTGTTGTTGATTTTCTCAACAACTCCGTTCAAGTCTTTCTCTTATAAATTCTCATTCATTTCACCCGTGCTCAAGTTGTCATATTCTTCTCCGTCCTTTTCATTGCTTTCTTTCAATTATTCCGGAGGCATTGTCTTGTTCATCTCGTCATGTTTTATTCCATCTCCTCAGGTTCTTGTCCTGTTCCATTCATGTTCAACCGGTGTGCTATTTCTTTCAGTTTCAACCGGAGTCCTGCCCGAATTCCTTCGTGGAGATTTCTTTTCCATCTCTTAACCGGAGTGGTTGCGAATTCATTCTTGTTCCTTCAACTAGTGCTTCATATCCTTATCCTCTTGGTTCTCGTCTTATGCCTTGTTGCACATTTTACCGGAGCTTTCAGTCTCGTTCATCTCCGTTGTATCCTTTCGTTCCGTTGTTCAACTCTCAAGGTTCTGTGGTGTTGCTCTTTTGTCCTCGAAGAACTTTGTTCTTCCTTTTCTCTCCCGTCTCGCTCCTAAGATCTCGGGACGAGATCTCTTGTTAGTAGGGGAGTGTTGTGACACCCGAGACTGGTGCGCCAGTTGTCAGCCAGTAATTCGTTGTCAGCGCCTTGTCATCTGCTTGCGTGTTGCATCTTGCCATGTCATCATGTGTGTTGCATCAGCATGTTTTCAAAACTTGCATCCGCCCGAGTTCCCTCGTCCTCTCCGTTGTCCGTTCTGAGCCCAGACACACTTGCACGCGCCCGCGGTGCCTCCGAACTTTTTATTTTGTGAGTGGCCGGAAAATGTTCTCGGAATGGGATGAAACTTGTCGTGTGATGTTGTTTTGATATGTGTAACCCGCCTGTCAAATCTCGTCGCGTTTGGAGTTCGTTTGATGCTCCAACAGTTATTTTCGTGGGCTGAAAGTACCTCCTCTTTGAGGCCCAAGAAACCCCTCCAACAGCCCACCAACACAACTCAAACCCCTCCCTTCGTCTAGGCCATCCAATTGTGATCTCGTGGCTGAAAACCTCTCCTCATTTGGACAACCCTAGCTCCTTGTGCCTATATAAATGTCCACCCCATCCAATTTTGCGTCTGAAACCCTAATGTTTCCACCTCTGCCGCGCTGTGCTTCCGACTCGTCGCCGCCGTGCTTCCGACTCTTCGCCGCCGTGCTTCCGACCTCGTCTTCAACCTCGCTGCACCTGTGCTTCCGACTCATCGCCGCCGTGCTTCCGACCTCGTCTTCAACCTCGCTGCACCTGTGCTTCCGACTCGTCGCCGCCGTGCTTCCGACCTCGTCTTCAACCTCGCTGCACCTGTGCTTCCGACTCGTCGCAGCCGTGCTTCCGACTCTTCGCCGCCGTGCTTCCGACCTCGCCGCCGAGCCGTGCTTCCAAAGTCGCCGAGCCGTGCTTTCGAAGTCGCCGTGCCGTGCTTCCGAAGCTGCCGCGTCATGCTTCCGAGCCAGCCGCCGCCGCCGTTCGAAGAGGATCGGGAGGAGCCCGATCCAGATCTGCCTCTCCGGGCCGAAACCCTAGTGGGCCGGGACCCGGTAGCCCGTTAGCCCGCGGGGATCCGCCACCCGCTTCGGCCTGACCCGCGCCGGATCTGTTGACCGCGCCCGTTGACTTTGACCCTGAGGTTGCTTCTAATTTCACTAAGTCCCCAGTTTTCAGTTTCTGATGCTGTTTTGCGAGGTGGATAACTTTTGATGTGCATGTCCAATTTGAGCAAATGATATGTCAAAATGATCGTGGTGACTTGTACTATGTTTTGTTCCATTGTGCCATGCATGTTTGAGGTCATCTAGATGTCTTAATCTTCATGAGAAGAGTGCTACTTGTTATAAACTGCTGCTATTAGTTGTTTTCATGCCATGTTTGCAATGTGATAACTTGTTGCATGTTTATCCAAATGATGCAAATGATATGTCCACATGTTCATCATGAGATGCTCTACATGTTGATTGCTTTAGCTTGCATGATAGTTTTCATCTTGCCAAGTTTATCTCCTTTGCAAAAGTGCTAGTGTGTGTTTTGTTGTTAAACCTGTTACGAGATGCCTAGTTGAGGAGCTCGTTGCTATTGATGTGTTTGTCCCCTTGACGCATGCTTAGATGTTTTGGATTCACCATCATGTGTACTTTGCTATGGTGCTTACCACTTGTCATGTCTTGCCTTGAGGTGACTTAAACTTGCTCACAAAGATGCCATGATATTACTGCTGTTTTAACACTTAGTGAAATTTCACTAAGTCTGGAATCTGTAATTTCTAGATGCCATGTTTGCTTGTTGTTCTAGGCAAATCCATGATAGTTTTGGGGTGAATTTTGATGATTCCTTGTTGTATATGTTGTTGTCTATCCTTTCATGCTCTCACATGCTTATTCGGGTGGCTGTAGCATATTTAACTCTTGCTCCCAAGTTGCTATAAAATACTGCTGTCAGGATTTTGTTATCAAGTTCAAAATGCCATAGCTTGTTGCTATTGATCCATGCCTCCTTTGGAGATGCTCCAATGGAATTGTTTGTTGTAGGAGATGTCTACTTTATGTCCATGCTCATTGCCATGAGGTTTGAGTGTTGTAGACTATTTATCTCTTGCTCCGAAGTTGCTATGTGGCTGTTAATTTCAGCTTGTGCATGTTTATTGTTTCGGGTGTATCTTTTAGCCCATTGTTCCGTTTTGAACAAGTCCTATATGTAACTTGTGTGTTTTTGCATGTAGATTCATAATATCCTCATGTTAACATGTTTTGAAGTATATTGCTTGTTGCATATTGTCATGCTCCTTGTGCTGTAATTTTGTGCTTCCTATGTTGTCTTTCTGTGCATCCTTAGTGCATTTGCAGTGCTTCCTTAGTGCATTAGCCATGTTTCCTGTATAGTTTTGCCTTGCATCATACCTTGCCATGTTATGCTTCATAGACTTGTTGTTCTTCCTATATAGACTTGTTTGCATCATACTTGCTTAAGCACATTGTCATGTTTCCTGTGTTGTTTTTCTGTGCTTCGTACATTGCCATGTTATGCTTCCTGTATAGACTTTATGTGCTTCCTGTGTAGAATTTTCATGCATCCTACCTTGCCATGTATTGCTTCATGTATATATTTGTCATGCATCATACCTTGCCATGTATTGCTTCCTGTATATGTTTGTCATGCATCATACCTTGCCATGTATTGCATCATATAGACTTGTGCTGGTTGATGTGCTTCCTACCTTGCCATGTTTTGCTTCCTGTGTAGACTTTATGTGCATCATAAGTAGACTTGTTTTGCATCCTACTTGGTAGTGCATATTGTCATGTTCTTGAGTGGTTTGTTTACCGTATTGCTTGCTTCCTTTCGTTAGTGCTTGTTCTGTTGCGTCATGAGGATTCGTTCGTCTACCCGTGGTTCTTCTTCAAGGCTTCTTCTTCGTCTTCTTCATGGATCCGTTCTTCTTCCTTGCGGGATCTCAGGCAAGATGATCATACCATTGGATACCTTTACTACCATTGCCATGCTTAGTTGTCTCGATGCTATCGTTACATGTCGCGCTACCCATCTTTTATGTCAGCCTCTCCTTGTTGCCATGAAACCGCTAACCTTTGAAACCTTCCTAGCAAAACCATTGTTTGGCTATGTTACCGCTTGCTCAGCCCCTCTTATAGCGTTGATAGACGCAGGTGAAGATGAAGATCGTTCCAGGTGGGAACTTGTTGTTGGAATATCACAATATCTATTATTATTATTAACACACCTATATACTGGGCATGGGTGGAAGGCTTGGCCTTTTGCTCGGTGTTTTGCGTTCCTTACACGATGGGTATATGGGGACCCCTTGACACTTCGACTTTGAATAAAATTCCTCCAGCAAGGCCCAACATTGGTTTTAATTTGCTCATAATAACAACTTAATTAATTAATTAAATTTCATAAGGGGGACGCTCCTTGGAGATTCTTTTCTACATAGCAGGGGGGCAGTGCTGATGGTGTTGGTCCCAAATAGAGTCGTGTGCGGCGCCCCCCCCCCTTGGAAACTTGGGGTTTGGGCGATGTACGATGTGCTCATCCGGTCGTGGCCTAAGACGAGATACGCGCGGCTACTATTAGGGTGTCGGCACGCCGGGAGGTCTTGTTGGACTTGTTTTACCATTGTCGAAATGTCTTGTGCACCGGGATGCTGAGCCTGATCGGATTTCCCTAAGATAAGGGGTGATGATATTATATTTATCACTTTAGCTAATCGTGAGAGCTTGTGATGGGCTAAGTTGGGACACCCCTGCAGGGTTATGATCTTTCGAAAGTCGTGCCCGTGGTTATGTGGCAGATGGGAATTTGTTAATGTCCGGTTGTAGAAAACTTGACAGAGGATCCGAAGTAAAACACACAATTGTGTGAGTAACCGTGACTGTCTCTTTTCACTTTGAGAAGAGAACACGATGGGGTTATGTTTGACTCGTAGGTAGTTCAGGATCTTTAGCGATCACTACTAGTTTGCGACCATTTGCGTAGATGCTCATCTTGTTCTTGTACTCGTAAGCTAGCCACCATACTTTTGCTTAGCCGCTGCTGCAACCTCACCACTTTACCTCTTCCTACCTATTAAGCTTTGATAGTCTTGTTACCCATGGTTATGGGATTGCTGAGTCCTCGTGGCTCACAGATACTACAACAACAGATGCAGGTGCAGGTTTCTGATGTCTTGACGTGAGAGCGTTGTTCGTTGTTTGGAGTTCTTCTTCTTCAGTCTTGGGTTAGGTTCCGGGTCGGCAGCCTGGGATAGCAGATGGATGTCTTTGAGCTTTTATTGTTTGTATCTGTAGTCGGATACTTGTTTTGATGGTGTTGTATCCATGTGATTTGTATGTAATGTTGTATCCCCTATGTATGTATGTAATGGTACGATGTAATGATATCCATCTTGCTAAGCGCCCGAAATGCGGTTGTGCCCCAATCACATAAGTGTCACGTGATCGGGATAGAATCGCTTCTTGGGCCTTACATGTAACCCGCCCCTTCAACATATATAAGGAGGGGCAGGGCTCCCCAAAGAGGGAGAAGTTCTCACAAGTTAGAGGCGCCATATTCTTTAGGGCTAGACACAAAGAGCCGGTTTACCGGCGACTCCATGAGGATCATAATGAGACCTAGCCTCAAACAACATGTAGGGCTATTACCGGATGATGTCTCCCAAGGCACGAAGCTGTCTAAACCCTTGTCTTGCATTGCGTCTCTCAATTCCACTCAACCCCTCTCAAGCTACCACATAGATGCGTTGGCCTCGCGACTAAGTCCTCACACTAGGACATCTGTCGTGACAATTCCACGACAGACGCCGCTGCGGAATGGACAACTGTTGTGCCGCTCTCGCCAGTGGCTATCCCCGAGGCAGATGCTGATGCCGTCGCCGGAGAAGCAACAACGGCCGTTTGGGATCCCTTGGCCGCCCGGACAGAGACTGCGGTCGCCTTCACGAATCTTGTTAGCACGCGCCTGGCGGCTGCGGCCACGCTCTCGCCGGAGTGGGCCGCCGAGGTTGCCCTTACGATGTGGGTCTACGTCCCCATGTTTAACCGGCGACCAATGAACAGTGAAATGATATTTGGGGAGTGAGCTAGTGTGCTTGACACGCCGGCTATGGACTGTAGCCGACGCACCATCTCGCGTAAGCCATAGGCGTACTATACACCAACGGTGCTCCAAGATATTTTGTGCTACATCTCACACGATTGGTGATAATAAACTGTGTGCGATCTACTTGATTTATCATCTTGATTTGAATTCTGTAATGAGGTCACAGCTACAAAAGATGGTGTTTCAATTGTTAGAACTTTTATCTGCAGTGGACATGCAACAATAGGTGTTTCGTTAAAAAATCGGAATTATTCAGGGTTCGTTTGGACGTTATCATACATTAACTGGGGTTTCCATGCATTTTATGCACATAATTCAAATTTGAACTACATGCACATCCTCAGGTGCATATAAACTAGTTGAAAAATCAAATATGTGTCATTGCTTGCATGTTTAGGTCCCATGCAAGAAATGGGAATGAATTTCAAACACCCTGCCACCATCACTTGGCCGCAAACATTGAGATACCTAGTTTTTTTAATTCTGGTAAATACAAAACTCGTCTGAAATTCATGAAACTTGGCATGCTATCATGGAGCGGCATCAACATGCCGTGGTAAAATATTTGTCCCATTTGGGGCAATTTTGGGTATAAGCTTCTCACAAACCAGATCTTCTCACAACAAGCGTGATGGTTTCGTTAGGGAACATGCCACCTTTGGGGACGAAACGATATCCGTTGCCTCTTATTGCTTTCAAAATCTTTCGAGTGTCAGCATAGAACAACAGGAGTGTTGTGTTCAATTTTGGAATTTTTCGGGGTTTGTTTGGACATTTTTATACATTAACTGGGTTTTCCAGGCATTTTATTCGCATAACTCAAATTTGAACTACATGCACATTCTCCATTGCATTTAAACTGGATGAAAAAACAAATATGTGTCCTTGGTTGCATATTTAGGTCCCATGCAAGAAATAGGAATGAATTTCAAACACCCTGCCACGGTCACTCGGCCGCAAACATCGAGATACGTGATTTTTTAAATTCTAGAAAATACAAAACTCGTCTGAAATTCGTGAAACTTGGCATGCAATCATGGAGCGGCATCAACATGTCGTGGTAATTTTTTGTCCCATTTGGGGCGGGTTTGGGTATAAGCTTCTCACAAATGGGAGCTTCTCAGAACAAGCGTGAAGGTTTCGGTAGGGAACGTGCCACCTTTGGGGACGAAACGATATTCGTCCCCTCTTATTGCTTTCAAAATCTTTCGAGTGTCAACATAGAACAACAAGAGTGTTGTGTTCCATTTTGGAATTTTTCGGGGTTCGTTTGGACAATTTTATACATTAACTGGGTTTTCCAGGCATTTTGTTCGCATAATTCAAATTGAAGTACATGCACATTCTCCAGTGCATATAAACTGGTTGAAAAAACAAATATGTGTCCTTGGTTGCATGCTTAGGTCCCAATGAAAGAAATGGGATTGAATTTCAAACACACTGCTACAGTCACTCGGCCGCAACTTTCAGATACCTGGTTTTTTAATTCTAGTAAATACAAAACTAGTCTGAAATTCGTGAAACTTGGCATGCTATCATGGAGTCGCATCAAATTGTCGTTGTAAAAAATTTGTCCCATTTGGGGCACGTTTGGGTATAAGCTTCTCAAAAACCAGAACTTCTCTCAACAAGCATGATGGTTTCGATAGGGAACGTGCCTCCTTTGGGGACAAAACGATATCCGTTGCGTCTTATTGCTTTCAAAATCTTTCGAGTGTCAACATAGAACAATAGGAGTGTTGTGTTCAATTTTGGAATTTTTTGGGGTATATTTGGACATTTTTATACATTAACTGGGTTTTCCATGCATTTTATTCGCATAATTCAAATTTGAACTACATGCACATTCTCCAGTGCATACAAACTGGTTGAAAAATCAAATATGTGTCCTTGGTTGCATGATTAGGTCCCATGCAAGAAATGGGAATGAATTTCAATCACCCTGCCACCGTTACTCGGCCGCAAACATTGTGATACCTGGGTTTTTTAATTCTAGAAAATATAAAACTCGTTTAAAATTCATGAAACTTGGCATGCTATCATGGAGCGGCATCAACATGCTGTGGTAAAATTTTTGTCCCATTTGGGGCAGGATTGGGTATAAGCTTCTCACAAACCAGAGCTTCTCACAACAAGCCTGATGGTTTTGGTAGGGAACGTGCCACCTTTGGGGACGAAACGATATATGTCGCCTCTTATTGCTTTCAAAATCTTTCGAGGGTCAACATAGAACAACATGAGTATTGTGTTCAATTTTGGAATTTTCCGGGGTTCGTGTGGACAATTTAATACATTAACGGGGTTTTCCGGGCATTTTATTCGCATAATTCAAATTTGAACTATATGCACATTATCCAGTGCATATAAACTGGTTGAAAAAACAAATATGTGTCCTTGGTTGCATGCTTAGGTCCCAATGCAAGAAATGGGAATGAATTCCAAACACGCTGCTACCGTCACTCGGTCGCAACATTGAGATACCTGGTTTTTTAAATTCTAGTAAATACAAAACTCATCTGAAATTCGTGAAACTTGGCATGCTATCATGCAGCGACATCAACATGTCGTGTTAAAAAATTTGTCCCATATGGGGCAGGTTTGGGTATAAGCTTCACACAAACCAGATATTCTCAGAACAAGTGTGATGGTTTCGGTAGGGAATGTGCCACCTTTGGGGACGAAATGATATCCATTGCCTCTTATTGCTTTCAAAATCTTTCGAGTGTCAACATAGAACAACAAGACTGTTGTGTTCAATTTTGGAATTATTCGGGGTTTGTTCGGACATTTTTATACATTAACTGGGTTTTCCAGGCATTTTAATCGTATAATTCGAATTTGAACTACATGCACATTCTCCAATGCATATAAACTGGTAGAAAAAATCAAATCTCTGGCCTTGGTTGCATGCTTAGGTCCCATGCAAGAAATACGAATGAATTTCAAACACCCTGCCACCGCCACTCGGCCGCAAATAATGAGATACATGGCTTTTAAATTCTAGTAAATCCAGAACTCATCTGAAATTCATGAAACTTGGCATGCTATCATGGAGCAGCATCAACATGGTGTGGTAATTTTTTTCTCCCATTTGGGGCAGGTTTGGGTATATGCTTCTCACAAACCAGAGCTTCTCACAACAAGCATGATGGTTTCGGTAGGGAATATGCCACCTTTGGGGACGAAACAATATTCGTTGCCTCTTATTCTTTTCAAAAAAATTGACTGTCAACATAGAACAACTGGAGTATCGTGATTGAATTTTTCGGGGTTCGTCTGGACACTTTTATACATTAACTAGGTTTTCCAGGCATTTTATGCGCATAATTCAAATTTGAACTACGTGCACATTCTATAGTGCATAAAAACTGATTGAAACATCAAATATGTGCCCTTGGTTGCATGCTTAGGTCCCATGCAAGAAATGGGGATGAATTTCAAACACCCTGCCATCGCCACTCGGCAGCAAACATTGAGATACATGGTTTTTAAATTCTAGTAAATCCAAAACTAGTCTGAAATTCATGAAGCTTGCCATGCTATCATGGAGCGGCATCAAAATGTCGTGGTAAAAAATTTGTCCCATTTGGGGCAGGTTTGGGTATAAGCTTGCCACAAACCAGAGCTTCTCACAACAAGCGTGATGGTTTCGGTAGGAAACGTGCCACCTATGGGGAAGAAATGATATCCGTTGCCTCTTATTGCTTTCAAAATATTTCGATTGTCAACATAGAACAACAGGAGTGTTGTGTTCAATTTTGGATTTTTTTCGGGGTTCGTTTGGACATTTTTATACATTAACTCCTTTTTCCAGGCATTTAATTCGCATAATTCAAATTTGAACTACATGCACATTCTCCAGTGCCTATAAACTGGTTGAAAAATCAAATCTCTATCCTTGGTTGCATTCTTAGGTCCCAATGCAAGAAAAGGGAATGAATTTCAAACACACTACTACCGTCACTCGGTCGCAACATTGAGATACCTGTTTTTTTTAATTCTAGTAAATACAAAACTCGTCTGAAATTCCTGAAACTTGGCATGCTATCATGGAGCGGCATCAACATGTCGTGGTAAAATATTTGTCCCATTTGGGGCAATTTTGGGTATAAGCTTCTCACAAACCAGATCTTCTCACAACAAGCGTGATGGTTTCGGTAGGGAACATGCCACCTTTGGGGACGAAACGATATCCGTTGCCTCTTATTGCTTTAGAAATCTTTCGGGTGTCAACATAGAACAACAGGAGTGTTGTGTTCAATTTTGGAATTTTTCGGGGTTCGTTTGGACATTTTTATACATTAACTATGTTTTCTAGGCATTTTATTCGCACAATTCAAATTTGAACTACATGCACATTCTCCAGTGCATACAAACTGGTTGAAAAATCAAATATGTGTCCTTGCTCGCATGATTAGGTCCCAACGAAGAAATGGGAATGAATATCAAACACCCTGCCACCGTCACTCGGCCGCGAACATTGAGATACCTGGTTTCTTTAATTCTAGAAAATACAAAATTCGTCTGAAATTCGTGAAACTTTGCATGCTATCATGGAGCGGCATCAACATGCCATGGTAAAATTTTTGTCCCATTTGGGGGAAGTTTTGGGTATAAGCTTCTCACAAACCAGAGCTTCTCACAACAAGCCTGATGGTTTCGGTAGGGAACGTGCCACCTTTGGGGACGAAATGATATCCGTTACCTTGCTTTCAAAATCTTTTGAGTGTCAACATAGAACAACAGGAGTGTTGTGTTCAATTTTGGAATTTTTCGGGGTTCGTTTGGACATTTTTATACATTAACTAGGCTTTCCACGCATTTTATTTGCATAATTAAAATTGGAACTACATGCACATTCTCTAGTGCATATAAACTGGTTGAAAAATCAAATATGTGTCCTTGGTTGCATGCTTAGGTCTCGTGCTACAAATGGGAATGAATTTCATTCACCCTGCCACCGCCACTCGGCCACATACATTGAGATACCTGGGTTTTTTAATTCTAGTTAATACAAAACTCGTCTGAAATTCGTGAAACATGGCATGCTATCATGGAGCGGCATCAACATGTCGTGGTAAAATTTATGTCCCATTTGGGGCAGGTTTGGGTATAAGGTTCTCACAAATCAAAGCTTCTCACAACAAGCGTGATGGTTTCGGTAGGGAACGTGCCACCTTTGGGGATGAAACGATATCCATTGCCTCATATTGCTTTCAAAATCTTTCGATTGTCATCATAGAACAACAGGAGTGTTGTGTTCAATTTTGTAATTTTTCGGGTTCGTTTGGAAATATTTATACACTAACTGGGTTTTCCAGGCATTTTAATCATATAATTCAAATTTGAACTACATGCACATTCTCCAATGCATATAAACTGGTAGAAAAATCAAATCTCTGTCCTTGGTTGCATGCTTAGGTCCCATGCAAGAAATGGGAATGAATTTCAAACACCTTGCCACCGCCACTCGGCCGCAAACATTGAGATACATGGCTTTTAAATTCTAGTAAATCCAGAACTGATCTAAAATTTATGAAACTTGGCATGCTATCATGGAGCGGCATCAACATGGCGTGGTAATTTTTTTTGTCCCATTTGGGGCAGGTTTGGGTATATGCTTCTCATAAATCGGAGGTTCTCACAACAAGCATGATGGTTTCGGTAGGGAATTTGCCACCTTTGGGGACGAAACAATGTCCGTTGCCTCTTATTTCTTTAAAAAAAATCGACTGTCAACATAGAACAACGGGAGTGTTGTGTTCAATTTTGGAATTTTTCGGGGTTCGTCTGGACACTTTTATACATTAAGTGGGTTTTCCAGGCATTTTATGCGCATAATTCAAATTTGAACTACATGCACATTCTCTAGTGCATAAAACTGGTTCAAAAATCCAATATGCGTCCTTGGTTGCATGCTTAGGTCCCATGCAAGAAATGGGAATTAGTTTCAAACACCCTGCCATCGCCACTCGGCCGCAAACATTGAGACATGGTTTTTAAATTCTAGTAAATCCAAAACAAGTCTCATATTCATGAAGCTTGGCATGCTATCATGGAGCGGCATCAACATGTTGTGGTAAAAAAATTTGTCCCATTTGGGGCAGGTTTGGGTATAAGCTTCTCACAAACCAGAGCTTCTCACAACAAGTGTGATGGTTTCGGTAGGGAACGTGCCACCTTTGGGGACGAAACGATATTCGTTGCCTCTTATTGCTTTTAAAATCTTTCGATTGTCAACATAGAACAACAGGAGTGTGGTGTTCAATTTTGGACTTTTTCGGGGTTCATTTGGACATTTTTATACATTAGCTGCTTTTTCCAGGCATTTTATTCGCATAATTCAAATTTGAACTACATGCACATTCTCAAGTGCATATAAACTGGTTGAAAAATCAAATCTCTATCCTCGGTTGCATGCTTAGGTCCCAATGCAAGAAATGGGAATGAATTTCAAACACACTGCTACCGTCACTCGGCCACAACATTGTGATACTTTGTTTTTTAAATTCTAGTAAATACAAAACTCGTCTGAAATTCGTGAAACTTGGCATGCTATCATGGAGCGGCATCAACATGTCGTGGTAAACAATTTGTCCCTTTTGGGGCAGGTTTGGGTATAAGCTTCTCACAAACCAGAGCTTCTCACAACAAGCTTGATGGCTTCGGTAGGTGCTACTTCTCGAGCTTGCGTTGTATTCCCTCGAAGAGGAAAGGGTGATGGAGCACAGTAGCATAAGTATTGCCCTCAGTTTTTGAGAACCAAGGTATCAATCCAGTAGGAGACCACGCGCGAGTCCCTCGCACCTGCACAAACAAATAAGAACTTCGCATCCAACGCGATAAGGGGTTGTCAATCCCTTTACGGTCACTTACGAAAGTGAGATCGGATAGAGATGATAGTTTAATATTTTTGGTCTTTTTGGATATAAGAACAGAATGTAAAAGTGGAAAGGTAAAGTAGATTGTAGATTGATATGTTGAGAATAGACCCGAGGGCCATAGGTTTCTCTAGTGGCTTCTCTCATGATAGCAGAATTCTACGGTGGGTGAACTAATTACTGTCGAGCAATTGATAGAAAACCGGATAATTATGAGACTATCTAGGCATGATCATTATATATAGGCATCACGTCCGAGACAAGTAGACCAAAACGATTATGCATCTACTACTATTACTCCACACATCGACCGCTATCCAGCATGCATCTAGAGTATTAAGTTCATAAGAACAGAGTAATGCCTTAAGCAAGATGACATGATGTAGAGGGATAAACTCAAATAACATGATATAAACCCCATCTTTTTATCCTCGATGGCAACAATACAATACATGCCTTGCTGCCCCTACTGTCACTGGGAAAGGACATCACAAGATTGAACCCAAAGCCAAGCACTTCTCCCATTGCGAAAACTAAAGATCTAGTAGGCCAACCCAAACCGATAATTCGAAGAGACTTGCAAGATATTATAATCATACATAAAAGAGTTCAGAAAAGAACCAAATATTTCCATAATCTTGATCATAAACCCACAATTCATTGTATCTCGACAAATACACCGGCAAAAGAGATTACATCGAATAGATCTCCTCGAAGACCGACGAGAACTTGGTATTGAGATCCAAAGAGAGAGAAGAAGCCATCTAGATACTAACTATGGACCCGAGGGTCTGTGGTAAACTACTCACAACTCATGGTGAGGCGATGATGATGATGTAGAAGCACTCCATGGTAGATCCCCACTCCGGCGGAGCTCCGGAACAGGCCCCAAGATGGGATCTCACTGGTACAGAAGGTTGCAGAGGTGGAACTAGGGTTTTCTCTCCTCTTTTGATGGTTTCGGGGTACGTAGGTATATATAGGAGGAAGGAGGGCACCGTGGGCCAGACATGGGGCCCACGAGGCAGGGGGGCGCCCTCCACCCTCGTGGACGCCATGTGTGCCCTACTCCGTGGTTCTCAAGTCTCCCGTGCGTATTTTGCTCCAAAAATATCTCTCCAGAAGTTTCATTCTGTTTGGACTCCATTTGATATTCCTTTTCTGTAAAACCCTGAAATAGGCAAAAAAACTGCAATCTGGACTAGGCATTTGGGTTAATTGGTTAGTCCCAAAAATGATATAAAAGTGTATAACAAAGCCCATTAAACATCCAAAACATCAGAAATAATAGCATGGAACAATAAAAAATTATAGATACGTTGGAGACGTATCAAGCATCCCCAAGCTTAATTCCTGCTCGTCCTCGAGTAGGTAAATGATAAAAACAATTTTTTTTGATGTGGAATGCTAACCAACATAATTTTGAATGTATTTCTCTTAATTGAGGCATGAATGTTCAGATCTGAAAGATTCAAGACAAAAGTCTATATTGACATAAGAAATAATAATACTTCAAGCATACTAACAAAGCAATCATGTCTTCTCAAGATACTGTGGCTAAAGAATGTTAACCCTACAAAATCATATAGTCTGGCTATGCTCCCTCTTCATCACACAAAATATTCATATCATGCACAACCCCGGTTTCAGCCAAGCCCTTGTTTTCATACTCAATTCTTTCAAACCTTTCGACTTTCACACAATACATGAGCGTGAGCCATGGATATAGCACTATGTGTGGAATAGAATGGTGGTTGTGGAGAAGACAAGAAGGAGGGAGACAGTCTCACATCGACTAGGCGTATCAATGGGTTATGGAGATGCCCATCAATAGATATCAATGTGAGTGAGTAGGGATTGCCATGCAACGGATGCACTAGAGCTAAATATGTATGAAAGCTCAACAAAAGAAACTAAGTGGGTGTGCATCCAACTTTCTTGCTCACGAAGACCTAGGGCATTTGAGGAAGCCCATCGTTGGAATATACAAGCCAAGTTCTATGATGAAAATTCCCATTAGTATATGAAAGTGACTAAACACGAGACGCTCTATCATGAAGAACATGGTGCTACTTTGAAGCACAAGTGTGGAAAAGATAGTAGCATTGTCCCTTCTCTCTTTTCTCTCATTTTTTTGGAGGGGCTTTCTCTTTTTTTTTGCCCCTCTCTATATATATTTTTTGGGCCATCTCCCTTTTTTTATTTGGCCTTTCCTCACATGGGACAATGCTATAATAATGATGATCATCACACTTTTATTGATTTACAACTCGATATACAAGTCGATACTAGAACAAAGTATGACTCTATATGAATGCCTCAAGCGGTGTACCAGGATGTGCAATGAATCAAGAGTGACATGTATGAAAAATTATGCATGGTGGCTTTGCCACAAATACGATGTCAACTACATGATTATGCATGGCAATATGACAATATAAAGCGTGTCATATGAACGGAACGGTGGAAAGTTGCATGGCAATATATCTCAGAATGGATATGGAAATGCCATGATAGGTAGGTATGGTGGCTGTTTTAAGGAAGGTATATAGTGGGTGTATGGTACCGGCGAAAGTTGCGCGGTACAACAGAGGCTAGCAATGGTGGAAGGGTAAGAGTGCGTAATATCCATGGACTCAACATTAATCAAAAGAACTCATATACTTATTGCAAAAATTTACGAGTCATCAAAACAAAGCAATCAACGCAAGCTCCTAGGGGGGGTGGTAGGAGTTAACCATCGCGCGCCCCCGACCTCCACACAAAGGATGACACTCTACAAATACCTCATGTTCTAACTTCGTCACATAGCGGTTCACCATATGTGCATGCTACATGAATCACTAACTTTAACACAAGTATTTCTCAATTTCGTAATAAATCCACTAGCATGACTCTAATATCACTATCTTCATATCTCAAAACAATTATCAAGCATCCAACTTCTCATCATATTCAATGCACTTAGTATGAAACTTTTTACTACATTCATCTTGGATGCCTATCATGTGAAGGCTAGTTTTATAGCAAAAGTACATTACCATGCTGTTATAATATACTCTCAAAAGGATATAAGTGAAGCATGAGAGATCAACAATTTCTTCAAAATAAAATCATCACCATGCTCTAAAAGATATAAGTGAAGCACTAGAGCAAAAACTATTCAACTCAGAAGATATAAGTGAAGCACATAGAGTGTTCTAACAATTCCTAGGACATATTTATCTCTCTCAAAAAGGTGTGTCCAGAAAGTATGATTGTGGCAAACTAACAAGCAAAGACTCAAAATGATACATGACGCTCCAAGTAAAACACATATCATGTGGTGAATAAAAATATAGTCCCGAGTATAGTTACCGATAGATGAAGACGAAAGAGGGGATGCCTTTCCGGGGCATCCCCAAGCTTAGAATTTTGGTTGTCCTTGAATTTTACCTTGGGGTGACTTGGGCATCCCCAAGCTTAGGCTCTTGCCACTCTTTGTTCCATAGTCCATCAAAGCAATACTCAAAACTTGAAAACTTCACAACACAAAACTTAGACAAAAATCTCGTGAGCTCCGTTAGTATAAGAAAAGAAACCACCACTCAAAGGTACTGTAATGAACTCATTCTTTGTTTATATTGGTGTTAAACCTACTGTATTCCAACTTCTCTATGATTCATACTCACCAATACTACTCATAGATTCATCAAAATAAGCTAACAACACACGAAAAACAGAATCTGTCAAAAACAGAACAGTCTGTAGTAATATGTAACTTTCGCATACTTCTGTAACTCCAAAAAAATTGAGATAAATTGGTAAACGTGAGGAATTTGTCTATTAATCATATGCAAAAAGAATCAACTAAATAGCAAGCTCTAGTAAAATCTGGTGACTATTCTAGCGAGCGCTAATGATTCTATTTTTCACAGCAAGATCATATAAACTTCACACAAGTCTTCCAAAAGGTTCTACTTGGCACAAACACTAATTAAAACACAAAACTACATCTAAACAGAAGATAGATGCAATATTTATTCCTAAACAGAAGAAAAAACAAAAAATATAAAATTGGGTTGCCTCCCAACAATCGTTTTACGCCCCTACCTAGGCAAGATACAAGGATAGATCTATGTGTTGCCATCTTTGGAAGGCAATCCATAAGTGGCTCTCATAATAGATTCATATGGTAATTTGATTATCTTTCTAGCAAAGTGTTACATGCCTTTCCTTAACGGAAATTGGAATCTAATATTTCCTTCCTTCATATCAATAATTGCACCAATCGTTCTAAGGAAAGGTCTACCAAGAATAACAGGACATGAAGGATTGCAATATATATATAAAACAATGAAATCTACAGGCACATAATTCCTATTGGCAACAATAAGAACATCGTTAATCCTTCCCATAGGTTTCTTAACAATGGAAACCGCAAGATGCAAATTTAAAGAACAATCATCAAGCTCATGGAAACCTAACAAATCACACAAAGTTTTTGGAATAGTGGAGACACTTGCACTCAAATCGCACAAAGCAAAGCATTCATGATCTTTAATTTTAATTTTAATTGTAGGTTCCCACTCATCATAAAGCTTTCTAGGGATATAAACTTCCAATTCAAGTTTTTGTTCATAAGATTGCATCAAAGCATCAAGTATGTGTTTGGTACAAGCTTTATTTTGACTATAAGCATGTGGGGAGTTTAGTACGGATTGCAACAAGGAAATACAATCAATCAAAGAGCAATTATCATAATTGAATCCCTTGAAATCCAAAGTAGTGGGTTCATCACTATGCAAAGTTTTAATCTCTTCAACTCCCACTTTTAACAATTTTAGCATCAATATCTAAAAACTCTGAATCATTGGGACACCTTTTAATTAAAATAGACTCATCTCCAATCCCATCTTTATCAAGATTCATACTAGAAAACAAGGATATAATAGGAGACACATCAATAACTTTCAGATCTTCATCTTTATTTTCATGATAACTAGACGAACACGCTTTTATATAACTCGAGCTAGCGTTGTATTCCCTCGAAGAGGAAAGGGTGATGGAGCACAGTAGCATAAGTATTGCCCTCAGTTTTTGAGAACCAAGGTATCAATCCAGTAGGAGACCACGCGCGAGTCCCTAGCACCTGCACAAACAAATAAGAACTTCGCAACCAACGCGATAAGGGGTTGTCAATCCCTTTACGGTCACTTACGAAAGTGAGATCGGATAGAGATGATAGTTTAATATTTTTGGTATTTTTGGATATAAGAACAAAAAGTAAAAGCGGAAAGGTAAAGTAGATTGTAGATTGATATGTTGAGAATAGACCCGAGGGCCATAGGTTTCTCTAGTGGCTTCTCTCATGATAGCAGAATTCTACGGTGGGTGAACGAATTACTTTCGAGCAATTGATAGAAAAGCGAATAATTATGAGACTATATAGGCATGATAATTATATATAGGCATCACGTCCGAAACAAGTAGACCGAAACGATTCTGCATCTACTACTATTACTCCACACATCGATCGCTATCCAGCATGCATCTAGAGTATTAAGTTCATAAGAACAGAGTAACGCCTTAAGCAAGATGACATGATGTAGAGGGATAAACTCAAATAACATGATATAAACCCCATCTTTTTATCCTCGATGGCAATGATACAATACGTGCCTTGCTGCCCCTACTGTCACTGGGAAAGGACACCGCAAGATTGAACCCAAAGCCAGGCACTTCTCCCATTGCAAGAACTATAGATCTGGTAGGCCAAACCAGACCGATCATTCGAAGAGACTTGCACGGATATTATAATCATACATAAAAGAGTTCAGAAAAGAACCAAATATTTCTCATAGATAATCTTGATCATAAACCCACAATTCATCGGATCTCGACAGACACAGCGCAAAAAGAGATTACGTTGAATAGATCTCCTCGAACACCGAGTAGAACTTGGTATTGAGATCCAAAGAGAGAGAGGAAGCCATCTAGATACTAACTATGGACCCGAAGGTCTGTGGTAAACTACTCACAACTAATGGTGAGGCGATGATGATGATGTAGAAGCACTCCGTGATAGATCCCCCTTCGGTGGAGCTCCAGAACAGGCCCCAAGATGGGATCTCACGGGTAAAGAAGGTTGTGGCGGTGGAACTAGGGTTTTCTCTCCTCTTCTGATGGTTTCGGGGTACGTAGGTATATATAGGTGGAAGGAGGGCACCGGGGGCTAGACGTGGGGCCCACGAGGCAGGGGGCGCGCCCTGTGGGGGGGCGCCCCCACCCTCGTGGACGCCATGTGTGCCCTACTTTGTGGTTCTCAAATCTCGCGTGCGTATTTTGCTCCAAAAATATCTCTCCCGAACTTTCATTCTGTTTGGACTCCATTTGATATTCCTTTTCTGTAAAACCCTGAAATAGGAAAAAATCAACAATCTGGACTGGCCCTTTGGGTTAATAGGTTAGTCCCAAAAATAATATAAAAGTGGATAACAAAGCCCATTAAACATCAAAAATAATAGCATGGAACAATCAAAAATTATAGATACTTTGGAGACGTATCAGTAGGGAACATGCCACCTTTGGGGACGAAACCATATCCGTTGCCGCTTATTGCTTTCAAAATCTTTCGAGTGTCAACATAGAACAACAGGAGTGTTGTGTTAAATTTTGGAATTTTTCGGGGTTTGTTTGGACATTTTTATACATTAACTAGGTTTTCCATGCATTTTATTCGCATAATTCAAATTTGAACTACGTGCACATTCTCCAGTGCATACAAACTAGATGAAAAATCAAATATGTGTCCTTGGTTGCATTATTAGGTCCCATGCAAGAAATGGGAATGAATTTCAAGCACCCTGCCACCGTCACTCGGCCGCAAACATTGAGATACCTGGTTTTTTAAATTCTGGAAAATAGAAAACTCATCTGAAATTCGTGAAACTTGGCATGCTATCATGGAGCTGCATCAACATGCCGTGGTAAAAAAATTGTCCCATTTAGAGCAGGTTTGAGTATAAGCTTCTCACAAACTAGAGCTTCTCACAATAAGCCTGGTGGTTTCGGCAGGGAACGTGCCACCTTTGGGGATGAAACGATATCCGTTCCCTCTTATTGCTTTCAAAATCTTTCAAGTGTCAACATAGAACAACATGAGTGTTGTGTTCAATTTTGGAATTTTTTGGGGTTTGTTTGGACATTTTTATATATTAACTAGGTTTTCCCGGCATTTTATTCGCATAATTCAAATTTGAACTAGACGCACATTCTCTAGCGCATATATACTGGTTGAAAAATCAAATATGTGTCCTTAGTTGCATGCTTTGGTCCCGTGCAAGAAATGGGAATGAATTTCAAACACCCTGCCACCGTCACTCGGCCGCAAACATTGAGATACCTGGTTTTTTAAATTCTAGTAAATACAAAACTCGTCTAAAATTTGTGAAACTTGGCATGCTATCATGGAGTGGCATCAACATGCCCTGGTTAAATTTGTGTCCCATTTGGGTCAGGTTTGGATATAAGCTTCTCACAAACCAAAGCTTCTCACAACAAGCGTGATGGTTTCGGTAGGGAACATGCCTCCTTTGGGGACGAAATGATATCTGTTGCCTCTTATTGCTCTCAAAATATTTTGATTGTCAACATGGAACAACAGGAGTGTTGTGTTCAATTTTGGAATTTTTCGGGGTTCATTTGGACATTTTTATACATTAACTGGGTTTTCCAGGCATTTTATTCAGATAATTCAAATTTGCACTACATGCACATTCTCTAGTGCATATAAACTAGTTGAAAAATCAAATATTTGTCCTTGGTTGCATGCTTAGGTCCCATGCAAGAAATGGGAATGAATTTCAAACACCCTGCCACCACCACTCGGCCGCAAACATTGAGATACATAGCTTTTAAATTCTAGTAAATCCGGAACTCATCAGAAATTCATGAAACTTGGCATGCTATCATGGAGCAGCATCAACATGGCGTGGTATTTTTTTTGTCCCATTTGGGGCAGGTTTGGGTCTATGCTTCTCACAAACCAGAGCTTCTCACAACAAGCATGGTAGTTTTGGTAGGGAACATGCCACCTTTGGGGATGAAACGATATTCGTTTCCTCTTATTCCTTTAAAAAAATCGAGTGCCAACATAGAACAACTGGAGTGTTGTGTTCAATTTTGGAATTTTTCGAAGTTCGTTTGGACACTTTTATACATCAACTGGGTTTTTCAGGCATTTTATGCGCATAATTCAAATTTGAACTACATGCACATTCTCTAGTGCATAAAAACTGGATGAAAAATCAAATATGTGTCCTTGGTTGCATGCTTAGGTCCCATGCAAGAAATGGGAATGAATTTCAAACACCCTGCCACCGCCACTCGGCCGTAAACATTAAGATACATGGTTTTTAAATTCTAGTAAATCCAAATCTCGTCTGAAATTCATGAAGCCTGGCATGCTATCATGGAGCGGCATCAACATGCCGTGGTAAAAAAAATTCCCATTTGGGGCAGGTTTGGGTATAAGCTTCTCACAAACCAAAGCTTCTCACAACAAGTGTGATGGTTTCGGTAGGGAATGTGCCACCTTTGGGGATGAAACAATATCCGTTGCCTCTTATTGCTTTCAAAATCTTTCGGGTGTCAACATAGAACAACAGGAGTGTTGTGTTCAATTTTGGAATTTTTCGGGGTTTGTTTGGACATTTTTATACATTAACTGGGTTTTCCCGGCATTTTATTCACATAATTCAAATTTGAACTACACTCACATTCTCTAGTGCATATAAACTGGTTGAAAAATCAAATATGTGTCCTTGATTGCATGCTTTGGTCCCGTGCAAGAAATGGGAATGGTTTTCAAACACCCTGCCACCGTCACTCGGCCGCAAACATTGAGATACCTAGTTTTTTATATTCCAGAAATACAAAACTCGTCTGAAATTTGTGAAACTTGGCATGCTATCATGGAGCGGCATCAACATGCCGTGGTTAAATTTGTGTCCCATTTGGGTCAGCTTTGGGTATAAGCTTCTCACAAACCAAAGCTTCTCACAACAAGCGTGATGGTTTCGGTAGGGAACATGCCTCCTTTGGGGACGAAATGATATCTGTTGCCTCTTATTGCTCTCAAAATATTTCGATTGTCAACATGGAACAACAGGAGTGTTGTGTTCAATTTTGGAATTTTTCGGGGTTCGTTTGGACATTTTTATACATTAACTGGGTTTTCCAGGCATTTTATTCATATAATTCAAATTTGCACTACATGCACATTCTCGAGTGCATATAAACTAGTTGAAAAATAAAATCATTGTCCTTGGTTGCATGCTTAGGTCCCATGCAAGAAATGGGAATGAATTTCAAACACCCTGCCACCACCACTCGGCCCCAAACATTGAGATACATAGCTTTTAAATTCTAGTAAATCCAGAACTCATCTGAAATTCACTAAACTTGGCATGCTATCATGGAGCAGCATTAACATGGTGTGGTAAAAAATTTGTCCCATTTGGGGCAGGTTTGGGTATAAGCTTCTCACAAACCAGAGCTTCTCACAACAAGTGTGATGGTTTCGGTAGGGAACGTGCCACCTTTGGGGATGAAACGATATCTGTTGCCTCTTATTGCTTTCAAAATCTTGCGATTGTCAACATAGAACAACAGGAGTGTTGTGTTCAATTTTGGAATTTTTCGGGGTTCGTTTGGACATTTTTATATATTAACTGGTTTTTCCACGCATTTTATTCGCATAATTCAAATTTGAACTACATGCACATTCTCCAATGCATATAAACCGGTTGAAAAAACAAATCTCTGTCCTTGGTTGCATGCTTAAGTCCCATGCAAGAAAGGGGAATGAATTTCAAACACCCTGCCACCGCCACTCGGCCACAAACATTGAGATACATGGCTTTTAAATTCTAGTAAATCCAAAACTCATCTGAAATTCATGAATCTTGGCATGCTATCATGGAGCGGCATCAACATGGTGTGGTCATTTTTTATCCCATTTGGGGCAGGTTTGGGTATGTGCTTCTAACAAACCAGAGCTTCTCAGTAGGGAACGTGCCACCTTTGGGGACGAAACGATATACGTTGCCTCTTATTGCTTTCAAAAAAAATTGAGTGTCAACATAGAACAACGAGAGTGTTGTGTTCAATTTTGGAATTTTTTGGGGTTCGTTTGGACACTTTTATACATTAACTGGGTTTTCCAGGCATTTTATGCGCATAATTCAAATTTGAAATCCATGCACATTCTCCAGTGCATAAAAACTGGTTGAAAAATCAAATATGTATCCTTGGTTGCATGATTAGGTCCCATGCAAGAAATGGGAATGAATTTCAAATACCCTGCCACGGCCACTCGGCCGCAAACATTGAGATACATGGTTTTTAAATTCTACTAAATCCAAAACTCATCTGAAACTCATGAAGCTTGGCATGCTATCATGGAGCGGCATCAACATGCCGTGGTATAAAATTTGTCCCATTTGGGGCAGGTTTGGGTATAAGCTTCTCACAAACCTTAGCTTCTCACAACAAGCGTGATGGTTTCGGTAGGGAATATGCCACCTTTGGGGACGAAACGATATCCGTTGTCTCTTATTGCTTTAAAAACATTCGAGTGTCAACATAGAACAACAAGAGTGTTGTGTTTTCTTTTTGAATTTTTCGGGGATCGTTTGGACATTTGTATACATTAACTGGGTTTTCTAGGCATTTCATGTGCATAATTCCAACTTGAACTACATGCACAAGCTCTAGTGCATATAAATTGGTTGAGAAATCAAATTTGTGTCCTTCTGGGCATGCTTGTCCATGCAAGAAATGGGAATAAATTTCAAACACCAGGGCACTGTTGATTGCCAGCAAAACGTAGCGATACTTTTTAAAAAAATTCTAGTAAATCCAAAACTCGTCCGAAATACATGAAACTTGGCATGCTATAATGGAATGGCACCCGACATGCTGTGGTATTTTTCGGGTCCATTTTGAGAGAAGGCGCACTCGAATAACAACCAACAAAGGCATTTTGAAACAAATAGCTGCCGCTGTAACATCTCAAATGTTTTGTATAATTTAAATTGTGTGCGTTCTGTTAACCATTCACGTGACACCACGCCTCACTCTTTTTATGGCTAGGAGGTGTCGTGCGGACAGGTTCTTGAGTGCTTGACTAAACGGAAGGCGTGCGAGCTGTACTACAATGCTGAGGCTCAATAGGAAGCGTGCGAGCTGTACACCGAGTAGGCTCACCGGGAAGCGAGCCCTTTGACTTCCATGGCTGCCCGCCTTGCTCACAAATGTTTTACTTAGAACACCTGTATGTAAACCGACAGCTTCCTCAGGAAGTCAAGGGCAAATGTGTCGAGCATGATTTGTGCAGCTCTTGATCGCAAACGTTTTGGATAGAACACCCGTATGCAAAGTGAGAGCAGCGCAGGATTTGTGCATCCCTTCAACGCAAACGGTTGTTTTGGATGACCCGTGTGCAAGCACGTACAAACAATTTGGTAAGATTTGCATCTGTCATATTGGGTATGTTGCCATTTGTCAAAATGGAAATATTTACATTTGTTGATCTAGTAACGTTGACATTTGTCAATCCTTGTAACACTACGATTTGTCAAAATATGCAGCTAGAAATCACTAGCACTATCTAATTTTTGCAACTAAAATTCAGTAATTAAGCATAGATTTTATTCATAGATTAAGCAGTCGTTCTTAATTTATACGAACAGTTCAACTCGACAGCTGAACCGACCAAACTTTCCCCAATTGTTGCCAACCATGTACTGAAATAGTTAGTTCAAGTATATATACTAGCTAATTTTAAGTACGTTGTATAGTTCGAACACACATCTATAGTCAGATGAACTGAACAAAATACCCCGTAAATACTACTACTACCACGGAGGGGCTTTGTGCTACTTCATGTAGCCTCTCCTATGCCGAGCGCGCTCAGTAAGAGGCAGAGGAGGAGGAGGAGCCTACCGACGAGCTGGAGAAATGCAATACGGTGTCTGCCGCTGCTGCAAGTTCAGCGACGCTCGCCAGCTCGAACGCTCACTGCCGCTCCAGACGATCCCTCTCGAAGTGGCCGGACTGCTCGTAGATCACCTGATTTCTCGCCTCTGCGTCGGCGTGTGCTGCGGCCATGGCTGTGGTAAGGCTCTTTGCATGCTCGACGAGGCGCTCCTCCTCCTCCCGCACGAACTCGATGTAGCGCGCAAGGTAGCTGACGCGCGTGTGGCCCTCCACCTCCGCCTCCCTCCTTCGGGCTGCGGTGGCGGAGTGGGTGATGATCGCGGCGGTCGACGGTGAGCTGGCGGCCACGGTGGCCGACGATGGGGTGGCGGCCAGGACCATCGCCTCCCGCCTTTGGGCCGTGGTGGCGGAGCGGGTGATGGCCATGGTGGCCGGCGGTGGGGTGGCGGCCACGACGGCGACCTCCCGCCTTCGGGCCGCGGCGGTGGAACGGGAGATGTCCCTGGCTTTCGACGGTGGAACGGTGGCAACGGCGGCCGGCAACAGCTGCCGACGGGTAGCAGTGGCGGAGCGTGTGGTGGGTGTTCCGTGCACACCCAACAGGGACGCCACGCGCACTACACTACGCGGGGGCTGCGCCGCCACCATGGTGTAGCCTACCAACTGGAGCTGTCCTCTGATGATGGCGGAGTGATACGTCTCCAACGTATCTATAATTTTTTATTGTTCCATGCTATTATATATTCTATTTTGGATGATTAATGGGCTTTATTATACACTTTTATATTATTTTTGGGACTAACCTACTAACCCAAGGCCTGGTGCAAATTGGTGTTTTTTGCCTATTTCAGTGTTTCGTGGAAAAGGAATATCAAACGGAGTCCAAACGGAATGAAACCTTTGGGAGAGTTATTTTTGGAACGATATCAACAGAGAAGACTTGGAGTACACGCCGGGAAGCGAGAGAGGCGGTGATACGTCTCCAACGTATCTATAACTTTTGATTGTTCCATGCTATTATTTATGAAGTCTTGGATGTTTAATGGGCTTTATCATTCACTTTTATATCAGTTTTGGGACTAACCTACTAACCCAAAGGCCCAGTCCAGATTGTTGTTTTTTGCCTATTTCAGGGTTTTGCAGAAAAAGAATATCAAACGGAATCCAAACAGAATGAAACCTTCGCGAGAGATATTTTTGGAGGAAATCAAGCACAGGAAACTTCAGGACCAAGTCAGGGGACAGAGTGGCTGCCCTCGAGGGTGGGGGCGCGCCCCCTTCCCAGGGCGCGCCCCCTGCCTCTAGGCTGCCTCATGTGGCCCCCGGTGCCCTTCTTCTTACTATATATATATATATATATATATATATATATATATATATATATATATATATATATATATCCATGTACCCCAGAAGCTCCATACGCAGAGAGAAAACCCTAATTCCACCGCCGTAGCTTCTGTTCCCGTGGAGATCCCATCTTGGAGCCTGTTCCGGAGCTCCATCACGGAGGCCTTCATCATCATCATCATCGCCCTCACCATGAGTTGTGAGTAGTTTACCTCAGACCTTTGGGTCCATAGCTAGTATCTAGATGGCTTCTTCTCTCTCTCTGGATCTCAATACAAAGTTCTCCTCGGTCTTCGAGGAGATCTATTCGATGTAATCTCTTTTTGCGGTGTGTTTGTCGAGATCAGATGAATTGTGAGTTTATGATCAAGGTTATCTATGAAAGATATTTGGTTCTTCTCTGAACTTTTTATGTGTGCTCATAATATTGATACGTCTCCAACGTATCTATAATTTTTTATTGTTCCATGCTATTATTTATGAAGTCTTGGGTGTTTAATGGGCTTTATCATTCACTTTTATATCATTTCTGGGACTAACCTACAAACCCAAAGGCCTAGTCCAGATTGCTGTTTTTTTACCTATTTCAGGGTTTTGCAGAAAAGGAATATAAAACGGAGTCCAAATGTAATGAAACCTTCGCAGAGATATTTTTGGAGGAAATCACGCTCGGGAGTCTTCGCGGCCAAGTCAGGGGACGTAGGGCCAGCCCTCGAGGGTGGGGGGCGCACCCCCCTTCCCAGGGCGCGCCCCCCTGCCTCGGGGCTGGCTCACACGGCCCTCGATGCCCTCCTTCTTCCTATATATACCTATGTACCCCAGAAACTCCATACGCAGAGAGAAAACCCTAATTCCACCGTCGTAGCTGCTGTTCCCGTGGAGATCCCATCTTGGAGCCTGTTTCGGAAGGGAGATCCATCACGGAGGCCTTCATCATCAGCATCGCCCTCACCATGAGTTGTGAGTAGTTTACCACAGACCTTCGAGTCCATAGCTAGTATCTAGATGGCTTCTTCTCTCTCTCTGGATCTCAATACAAAGTTATCATCGGTCTTCGAGGAGATCTATTCGATGTAATCTCTTTTTGCGATGTGTTTCTCGAGATCCGATGAATTGTGAGTTTATGATCAAGGTTATCTATGAAAGATATTTGGTTCTTCTCTGAACTTTTTATGTGTGCTCATAATATCCTTGCAAGTCTCTTCGAATTATTAGTTTGGTTTGGCCTACTAGATCTATAGTTCTTGCAATGGGAGAAGTGCTTGGCTTTGGGTTCAATCTTGCGCTGTCCTTTCCTAGTGACAGTAGGGGCAGCAAGGCACATATTGTATTGTTGCCATCGAGGATAAAAAGATGGGGTTTTCATCATATTGCTTGAGTTTATCCCTCTACATCATGTCATCTTGCTTAAGGCGTTACTGATAACCCACAAGTGTAGGGGATCGCAATAGTTTTCGAGGGTAAAGTATTAAACCCAAATTTGTTGATTCAACACAAGGGGAGCCAAAGAATACTCTTAAGTATTAGCAGCTGAGTTGTCAATTCAACCACACCTGGAAACTTAATATCTGCAGCAAGATAGTTTAGTAGCAAAGTAATATGATAGTGGTGGTAGCAGCAATAAAAAGTAAAGATAGTGTTTTTGTAGTTTGTGTGATAGTAGCAACGGAAAAGTAAATAAGCGACAAGCAATATAGGTAAAGCTCGTAGGCATTGGATCGGTGATGGGAAATTAGGTCGGATGCAATTCATCATGTAGAAGTTATAGCCTAGGGTGACACAGAACTAGCTCCAGTTCATCAATGCAATGTAGGCATGTATTCCAAATATAGTCATACGTGCTTATGGAAAAGAACTTGCATGACATCTTTTGTCCTACCCTCCCGTGGCAGCGGGGTCCTATTGGAAACTAAGGGATATTAAGGCCTCCTTTTAATAGAGTACCAGACCAAAGCATTAACACATAGTGAATACATGAACTCCTCAAACTATGGTCATCACCGGGAGTGGTCCTGATTATTGTCACTCCGGGGTTGCCGGATCATAACACATAGTAGGTGACTATAGACTTGCAAGATAGGATCAAGAACACACGTATATTCATGGAAACATAATAGGTTCAGATCTGAAATCATGGCACTCAGGCCCTAGTGACAAGCATTAAGCATAGCAAAGTCATAGTAACATCAATCTCAGAACATAGTGGATACTAGGGATCAAACCCTAACAAGACTAACTCGATTACATGATAGATCCCATCCAACCCATCATCGTCCAGCAAGCCTGCGATGGAATTACTCACACACGATGGTGAGCATCATGGAATTGGTGATGGAGGATGGTTGATGATGACGATGGCGACGATCTCCACTCTCCGGAGCCCCGAACGGACTCCAGATCAGCCCTCCCGAGAGAGACTAGGGCTTGGCGGCGGCTTTGTCTTGTAAAACGCAATACTTCTTTCTCCTTGATTTTTTTTCTCCACGAAACGGAATATATAGGACCTGGGGATACGTCGGTGGGGCATCGGTGTGCCTTCGAGGTAGGAGGGCGCGCCCTGGGAAGGGGGGCGCGCCCCCCACCCTCGAGGACAACCCGTGGGCCCCCCGGTGTGGATCTTCTTGCATGTATTTTATATATTTTCTGAAATAAATCTCCGTTGATTTTCAGGCGATTCTGAGAACTTTTTATTTCTGCACAAAAACAACACCATGGCAGTTCTACTAAAAACAGCGTCAGTCCGGGTTAGTTCCATTCAAATCATGCAAGTTAGAGTCCAAAACAAGGGCAAAAGTGTTTGTAAAAGTAGATACGTTGGAGACGTATCAACTCCCCCAAGCTTAAACCTTTGCTTGTCCTCAACCAATTCAGTTGATAAACTGAAAGTGATAAAGAAAAAACTTTGACAAACTCTGTTTTCTCTTGTTATTGTAAATATGTAAGCTAGCATTCAGGTTTTCAACAAGATCATGAACTAACCACATTCACAATAACTTTCAGGTCTCAAGACTACTCACATCAATAGCATAATCAACTAGCGAGCAATAATAATAAACCTCGGATGACAACACTTCTCAAAACAATCATGATATGATATAACAGGATGGTATCTCGCTAGCCCTTTCTGAGACCGCAAAACATAAATGCAGAGCACCTTTAAAGATCAAGGACTGACTAGACATTGTAATTCATGGTAAAAGAGATCCAGTCATGACCCTACTCAATGCAAATTAATAGTAATACATGCAACGACAGAGGTGCTCTCCTACTGGTGCTCCTTGATAAGAGGATCATGACTCTGCATAAAAGTAAATAGATAGGCCCTTCGCAAAGGGAAGCAGGGATTTGTAGAGGTGCGAGAGCTTGATTTTTAAATAGAGATTGAATAATATTTTGAGCGGTATACTTTCATTGTCAACATAACAACCAAGAATCTCGATATCTCCCATGATACACACATTATAGGCGGTTCCCAAACAAAATGGTAAAGTTTATACTCCCCCAATCACCAACAAGCACACTCCACGGCCAGCCGAATCCATGGGTTACCGTCCAAACAAGCAACAGCCCTGGGGGAGTTTTGTTTAATTATTATGATTTTGAGCATGGGACTGCGCATCCCGGTTACCAGCCATTTTCTCGTGAATGATGAGCGGAGTCCACTCATCATGAGAATAACCCACCTAGCATGGAAGATATAGACATCCCTAGTTGATACATGAGCTGCTTGAGAATACAAAACAGAATTTCATTTGAAGGTTTAGAGTTTGGCACATACAAATTTACTTGGAACGGCAGGTAAATACCACATATAGGAAGATATGGTGGACTCATGTGGAACAACTTTGTGGTTTATGGAAGTGGATGCACAAGCAGTATTCTCACTTAGTACAGGTGAAGGCTAGAAGGAGACTGGGAAGCGGCCAGCTAGATAGCAACAACGGTCATGAACATGCATTAAAATTAGTCAACAATGAATGCAAGCATGAGTAGGATATAAATCACCATGAACATAAATATCGTGAAGGCTATGTTGATTTGTTTCAACTACATGCGTGAACATGTGCCATGTCAAGTCACTTGAATCGTTCAGAGGAGGATGCCACCCATCATACCACATCACAACCATTTTAATATCATGTTGGCACACAAGATAGACCATTATAAACTCTCAGCTAATTAAGCATGGCATAAGCAGCTATGATCTCTAATTGTCATTGCAAACATGTTTCATTCATAACAAGCTGAATCAAGAACGACGAGCAATCATATTTACAACAACAAGAGAGGTCGAGTTCATACCAGCTTTTCTCATCTCAATTAGTTCATCATATATCATCCTTATTGCCTTTCGCTCGCACGACAGAACTCTGTGGATAATAATAATATTGCACGTGCATTGGACTAAGCTGGAATCTGCAGACATTTAATTCAAGAGAGAAGACAAGGTAATATGGCTCAAGGTTAAATCAACAACAAAGAATATGAGAGCCACTAAGCATTTTAATCATGGTATTCTACTCTTAACCCCTAAAGAAAAGAAAAGAAACTATTTACACGGGAAAGCTCCCAACAAGCAAAATAAGAACGGGAAATCTTTTTGGGTTTTCATTTTTTAGTTACTACTACAAGCAAAGAAAGTAAAGTAGCTAGAAGCTACAACTAATATTTTTTTGTTTTTCTGGGTTTTTCTAGCACACAAGAAAAAGACTAAGAAAAAGAAAATTAAACTAAGCATGGATGGTACAGTGAAAGAGTGTGAGCACCGACGACTAGAATAAGTGTGTGAACATGAATGTAAAGTTGGTGAGAAACACGTACTCCCCCAAGCTTAGGCTTTTGGTCTAAGTTGGTCTATGGCCAGTATTGGCCTGACGGATATCCAAAGTTGTAGTTGGGGTCGTACTGAGATGCAGCAGATGCTGCCTACTGAGCTGCACCTCGAAGGCGGGCTGCCTCCGTCATGTTATAATGGGCATTCGCCTCCTCCATAGTTATAGTGTGTCTTCCTTTTTCCTGAAAGTTAAACAAAGTAGGGGCAGGAAGAACAATAGGAATGGCATGCTGCCAGTTAAAGATTAGCCGATATTTGAGAGTCTGATTATCCCATTCTATAAACCGGTGACTAGCCATAGCATTACCGTCTAAATAAGCAGGAGGTAAAGGGTTATCATACGGATGCACAGACACACCAAGATAGCGGGCTATGCGAGTAGCATAGATCCCACCAAATAAATCTCCATTCGAACCATTATGGTGTAGTCTACGTGCAACAATTGCTCCTAAATTATATTGCCTATCACCTAGTACAGCACTCCTGAGAATGCTGAGATCAGGGACACACATGTGACAGGCTTCATATTTACCATTTATGCATCTACCAATAAAGAGAGCAAAGTAATGAATGGCAGGAAAATGTATGCTCCCAGTGGTGGCTTGTGTGATGTCCCTGGATTCTCCCACTGTAATACTAGCAAGGAATTCTCTAAATTCGGATTTATGAGGATCACTCATACTGCCCCACTGTGGGAGCTTGCAGGCTTCATTAAAATCCTCTAAGTCCATGGTATAAGATTTATCATAAAGATCAAATAGGACAGTGTGAGAATTACGTGAAGATGAAAATTTAAACCTTCTCACAAAGCTATCAGTCAAGCCACGGTATTGGAAGCACTTATCTTGCATGAAGTCCTCGAGGTCGGCGTTACGCACATATGCATAAAATTCATCTTTGATGCCCGCTTGAGTCATAAATTCATCCGACGGCCATTTACACGGCCGTACATCAGCATCCCTCGGTGGTTCATCGTCGGGCTCACGGAACGCAAGCCTCGGTTCTTGCTTCCTTGAAGGACCACCTTGGAAGTTTTTTGTAACACCCCAAAAATTTTGACCTTGATTTATAAATCAAAAATTTTACCAGGAGTTTAAACCTTTCATTTTCTGGGTTTTCTTTGATTTCAGAACCTCTTTTCTTTTGAATTTATGGAGTTTTTGCCCTAGTGAAAACCTTTCAGATATGTGATATGGACTTGTTTGCCCTACCCAAGAAAAAAATTCTTCTATCAGTGGGTTTATTTGCATCGGTATTTTCCCCTAAGCTTTATCTCTTAAAGTGAATTTTCATTGGCTTTGAAGCTCTTTTTGCACTACAACCCTTTGATAGATTTATTTAAAAAATTCACGAAAAATTCAAGATGTCATATGAAGTCCCTACATCACTTTTATGCAAAAAACCTTTGGTGTTCTTTGAAAAAGTTGAGCAAAACATCCTATTTTGCTCCCTGGTCCAGATTGGCATTTTCTACTACAGCCATGCGTTAACTTGCTCTTTTAAGCATGAGCTTTTTCCTTCTTGTAGTCCTCCCTACAAAACCCTTAAGTCCAGGAGATTGGACCATTTGGAACATTTTTGGTCCATGCAATAATGCCTTCTAGTTTCTGCCCAGAATTGATTTTCTCAAAAACTTACAATTGCAAGTTTCTAGTTTTGCCCAACTAACCTTGTCACCATCTTCTACACTTAAAGAGACACTGGACTGGAGAGTTTGACCAACCTAAGAGATGCCTAGATGCCTCTGGCATTTCATCAAGCAGGTTAGGAGCATGGCCAGTTTTGACATACTTTTGGACTTACATTAGGAATTTGCTCTAATGGCCCAACCAGCATGTCTCATGGCACTAACTTAGTCTATAACCCCACCCTGCTAAACCTCATATGGATTGGAGCCCCCTGGCAGGCAATGGCAATCCGTCCAGCACCTAGTGCGCGTGCTCTGGACGCGCCCAGAGCGCACGTTTTGCACGCGCGCGCACCGAGTCGCCGCGTCTTGCCCCTTGGCCTTCGCTCGTCCGTAGGGCCACGCCTCGCTCCCGTCCACTCGCCGGAAGCCTCCAAGCCTCTTTGGCGCCCTACCGCGCCGCCGTCAGAGCCCCTTGGCGGCACGCCGGCGTCCACAATGCGCCTCTGCCATGGACGGCGCCGCCCGAGCCATAGCTGCACGCCAGCTGCCCCTGGAACAGCTCGAGCTCATCCACTCGACCTGCCGGACCCTACCAGCCATCGCCACGCAACCCTTGGCTACAGAACATCGGTTCGTGGAGCTTATCTCCGACCGCCGCGGAACCGACCTGGAGACACTATAAATGGAGACCCCGAGCTCACCTCAACCCTCAGGCGACCTCACCCTATCCCCCTAGTGCTCCCACAGCTAGCAATCGGCAGAGGGAGTCCGTCTTCCCCATCTCCGGCCAGTTCGACCGCCGCCGCATCCCAGCTCCGTTCGCAGCAACAGACCCTCCCTCGTCCATCCAGCACCACCACCAGACTCCCCTTGCTCGTGCGGAGCTGCCCATGCTCTCAACTGCGACTAGGGGCCACCGTAGCCAAGACCCCCAATTCTAGCCGAAGCCACCTCCACCGCGGAGCTCGCCGCCGACGACTCCCTCCACCTCCACCGACCTAGCGACTACCGAGAGGACCGCCCCAGACTGGCGAATCCATCCCCGCCCTCAGAACCCCTCAAGAAGCCGTGGCTCGTCGACGGCGATCGCCGGAGCCCCGCCCCGCTCGGACAGAGGAGGAAGGAGGCGGGCGACTGGTCAAACCTGACCAGTGGGCCCAAGGGACCCACTGTCAGTGACCCAGCGCTGGCCCGTGCGGGTTTAAGTGGAAGCGTAGAACCCCGAAGTACGTTTCCCCTGTCTCGAAAGCATATTCTCCCCCGAATCGTTTTCTTTTCTGATTTTTATTTAAAAACAGAACTTTGACTTGCTACAACTTTTTAAATATAAGTCCAAATGACTTGATTCTTCTTTTGTTGTTCCTCAAATTTGGTCTAGTTTATTTTCATATTTATTTGAAAATTTTCCAAACAACTTTTTTTGTACTGTTTTGAAACTATGTGTTGATTCCAAATTCTTTTAAATAGGATTTTGAAGAAGGAGAAAACTTTCAAAAAATTTGGAATGCACTCTGCCTCTCCACTACTTGAAGGCAAGCATCTTTGAACCCTGGCTCAACACTAGTGGTGTGTTGTTTGATGCGATTACAACACCGCCTTGACATGGATGCATTCATTATTGCTATGTGATGATTTGATCATACCCATGAGTGCATGATGTAGACTTCTTGCTGTTGAACATTAATATGCTTGTGATGGAAATCCCCCTCGTATGTCTTTCATGCCTATCGGAAGGAAACCGTGAAAGTCGTTGTCTTGTGTAGACACGGGCTTGTCACTAGTCCCTCGTCGGGACGGTGGTGTCCGGTATGGCATGGTGAGGTATGACGAGTGGGGGTTCCATCTGTTGATGTGGAATATATTGGTTATGCTAATCATACAAGTGATGCTTTAACCTCCGAAGCGACCATAGATCGAGTCTTGTTCCAGTAACCCCCATACTTGTTTCGTACTACCACTTGTCCCTGCCACAGGTAGGGTACGGTTCAGTAAATTGTCAACTCCTGTCCTAGCACACACCATACAGAGAGGCCATGGTGGAAGATACCGGCTGCATCCGGTAGGCAGGCCACCTGGTCCGGGGGCATGGGTGTTTTCAGTTGGAGCTGAAGGGGGTAGCTTCCCCAGTTTGCGCGCGTTATAAATTTTGTGATCCCGTGCTAATAGAGGTTGCAGCCTCCTGATGTCTACACACGCTTCTATTCTTGTAGACAGTGTTGGGCCTCCAAGAGCAAAGGTTTGTAGGACAGTAGCAAATTTCCCTTAAGTGAGTAACCCAAGGTTTATCGAACTCAGGGAAGTGGAGGTTGAATGTACCCCTTTCAAGCAACCCTGCAATCAAGATACAAGAAGTCTCTTGTGTCCCCAACACACCTAATACACTTGTCAGATGTATAGGTGCACTAGTTCGGCGAAGAGATGTTAAATGGCAAGTGATATGGATGGCAAAACAAAGTAATATAAATATGTAATAAAAAGTGCAGCAAGCAAACAAGTGGTAAACGTGAGCACAAATGGTATTGCAATGGTGGAAACAAGGCCTAGGCTTCATACTTTCACTAGTGGCAACTCCCAACAACATTAACATAATCGAATCACATGATATTTCCCATAAAACATGCAAGGGGGACGCACTCGGAGGTCATTCCTTTGTGGTCAAGAGAGGACGAGAATTATGTAGGGCTACAAAAGCACACCTCTAAGTTCTTAGTTCTCAATCTATGGATTTCCCAATGTCACCGCGGCTATCCAAAGAGAGTACCACAATCACCACAACATATCTCAAGGATAGTCAAAGACAAGCACCAAGAGACTCTCAATCTTCAATCCACACACAAAAGAGGAAATCACTCATGAAAATATTCTTCTAATCCATGTCCAATAGACCGCTGTCACCTTGGTCTCGGAGATTATACTAGATAAAGACAAGTGAGTACATCAATCCAATACATAGAGGAAGGGGAAATATCATGGGATCACCCTAGATTAACATAGCCTATGATCACAACGAAGATCACATCATGGGAGAGAGAATTGACCACATAGCTACTGGTAGAAAACCTCAGCCCCGAGGAGGAACTACTCCCGCATCATGGAGGGAGGAAGCAACGTCGATGGAGATGAATCCGGGGGCACTTCCCCGTCCCGGCAGGGTGCCGGCACAGGAATTCTGGTCCCCCGAAACTTGGTGGCGATGGCGGCGGAGATCGGAATAGCTTCTGGAGGAAAGGGGTCCGGAATCAGGGTTTCCGCGACGGGTGTTAAATATATGCCAAAGGGGGTCGCCAGGGGAGCTAAGGGGGCCCAGGCGGCCTGGCGTCGCAGCCAGGAGGGGGGCCGCGCCCTCTGGGCGCCTGGAGCCCCTGTGGCCCCCCTCGGGCCCTACTTTGGCCGCATGGAAGCTTCCGAAACGCTGATTTTTTATATATTTTTCCCGGAATTTTTCTGGCAATTTACGTAATGGGAAAACCTGAAATACAAAAACAGCAGAAAAGAGAAATTGGCACTGGGGTGCACTGAGTTAATAGGTTAGTCCAAATATGATCAAAAGTGTATGGAAGTGCGTAAATATCATAGCAATATCACACAAAAGAGGCATGGAGCAAGCAGAAATTATAGGTACGTTTTGGACGTATCAACATCCCCAAGCTTAATTCCTGCTCGTCCTCGAGTAGGTAAATGATAACAAGCATAATTTCTGTGGTGACATGCTATTAACCATATAAGAACTTTTCACAGTCACATGACAAAGGTTTACTGAGATAATGAATCTGTAGTAATTAAGTTGCCTCATGAGAATATCACAAAGAACTGAAAGTTTTACAATATGATACTGAAACACTCAATAGATTTGTAGTGAGCATGGTGTGCAAACATGACAAAGTGATACCTCGCTTTCCCCCTTTAGTGAAGCAAAACATAAATGCAGGGGCACCTCCAAGGTTTAAGTGACGACTAGATACAATGATTTCAGAATAAACGATATCATAATCATGCAGAAGACAATGGCTTTGGGACAATGCACATTACACTCAGAATGACAATCATGCTCTCAATAGTTGGTGCTTTGAAGAAAGAAGGTGGAGACTCTCGAACCGTGGCTTTTGATGGCAAGGTTGAAAACCCGTGGTCGGAAACAAAAACTAAACATGTATTAGAGCTCTTGGTTTTTAAAAACAAAGGTAAAAATTATTTTTGGGATATGCATATTTCGTTAACGAATCCTAGTTGATAACTCAATTACTTCTCGAGCTGGATAAGTTTCGAGGAACGGCTCCCGTACGAGGACGATCACATCCCCTTAATCTCCTTTGTTTATCACTGCCAAAGTTTTTTGATTTCTCATGAACAAAGCATGAAGGAGGGTTTGTTTGTTGTATATTTTTTAATGAGCCAGGCGCACTCTTTGCCAGTTCCTTCTCGTATTAGGGGTTTGCACATTAGACATGCAATCCCGGGGTGAAGCTTGTCCAACTTAAAAAGATCATGAATTAACTACTACTTCCTCATGAGCTAAAACAGAGGCACAAAAGAGAAATGCTTTTTTTGATTAATTTCGAGATGGTACACGAAAGTCTTCGTTAGGAATGACATGTAAATACCATGTATAGGAAGGTATGGTGGACTCATATGGCATAAAGGATTTTGGATGCACAAGAGTCAGTCCGCTTAGTACAGGCGAAGGTTAGCAAAAGACTGGGAGCGACCAACTAAGAGAGCAATGACGGTCATAATCATGCAGAGCGACAAAGCAACATTGAATCGGGCATGGAAGTTATATCGCTACTCAGAAATCAAAGATCATCCAGGCTTGATAGACTTTCTTTACAGTCTTAAATATGCGTGAGCATACGCCAAGTCAATCAAAATAAATTCTTGGAGGAAGATATCACTAAACCATACCACATAATAGGCAAACAAATCATGTTGGTACTTCAATAACACATTAAGAACCCCCCAACTATTTGAGACTAACCATAAGAAAACACGAACTTACTAAGCACCATTATGCACATAGCATTTTTATCATAGACATATCAACCAGGGCAACAGAAGCCAACTCTCTGAACAAGATAAGCATGATAACTCAAGAGAGTTCCAACGACCAACTAAATAAAAGCTCTTTAAAAAGTAAAGCATGAAAACTAAGAGCTGAACATGACAGTAGCTATTGAAAGACAAAGAACATACACAGCAAAGATAAACATGAAAATTCCATGTTATGTTCTAGGTTGAAGTGGAGCGTGTTTCTCTCCCACACAAAGAAATATGGGTTCCAACTTGTTATGAACAGCAAGCAAAGCTAAAGAAAACTAAAAAGGAAACTAAAAGCAAGACGCTCCAAGCATAGCACATAACACATGAAGTGATTAAAATATAGTGGAACGAAAGACGAACTGATAATTGTTGATGGAGAAGGGGATGCACGGGGGCATCCCCAAGCTTAGACGCTTGAGTCTTCTTGAATATTTCTTGGGGGTGCACGGGGGCATCCCCAAGCTTGAGCGTTTGACACTCCTGAATCTTTTTATCATCTTCCCTCGCACACTTGAAAACTCCCTTCATACATAATTCATCATAATCTGATTAGCAAGGTTAGTACCCATAATAAAATAATTTTTCCTTGCTGGAAATAAGGATAATCTTGAAGGTCTACTATTTCTCAAGATTTCCAAAAAGTTTTTGCAAAGAAAAAGCAAGCTCAAGGTTTGCAAAATGAAGGAAAGGCAAAACAGGACAGAATCTGTGAAAAACAGACCAGCAGGTAGTAAATAATTTTTTCGGGGCACTTCTGCAACTCAAATCAAAAAACTCAGAACAGATGCCCGAAAGCCAATTGTATAGAGCACGCTGTCGAAAAAATTCGGACCAAAAAGATGATCTGGTGATTTTATACGAATTTTTCTGTCCAAGGACAGAATCTGTTTCCTGGACAGCACGTCACAACTTTTGAACTTTCTTGCAATCAGAGGCTAAACTTGGCACAAAGCTGAAAAGTAAAGATACAATGATGTTGCTACAGTAGTAACAAACATCAAGACCACTAAAAACTGAAAGAACAAACTGAAAGCAAAGATAACAAGGGTTGTCTCCCTAGAGCTCTTTCTTTATAGCCATAAAGATAGGCTTAAGACTTTAATGATGCTCTCGTAGGAATAAGAGTTGAAGAACAAAATAGAGCATCAAGAAGCAAATACCAAACACATTTAAGCCTAACATGCTTCCTATGCATAGGAATATTCCAAGAAAATAAATTATTGAAGCATAAAGCAACTAGCATAGGAAGGCAAAACAAGCATAACTTCAAAACCTTCAACATAAAGAGAGGGAACTTAATATTATTGAAATATCTATAAGCATATGTTCCCTTCTCATAATAATTTTCAGTGGGATCACGAATAAACTCAACAATATAAGCATCACATAAAGCATTGTTACCATGATCCACATGCAAAAAGGTACTCTTATTCTCCACATAAGCATAATCTTTCTCATTGGTAATAGTGGGAGTAGGACTATCATAAACAACTTGAACACTATAGATTAATTGTGTATTAGGAAGATGGTGTTCAACAAGGGAGTAATTCCCTCCATGATTATGACAAGTTTCATAAGGATAATTTCTCCTTATGTCATAGGTACCTTTATAATCACTATAGATTGGAGTTATAACATCATCATAGTAGAGAAGAGCATTATCATTGCTAGCAACTATATTTGTAAACATGTTGTCTTTATTCTTACTAGCAAAAGAATTATCAATTATCACATCACTAGTGGGTAAAGGATTTGCAATCCTATCATCCCCAAGCTTAGAGCTTTCCATAACATCACTTTCAGAGTTGGTACCAAAAAGATTTTCAAGATCATAAGTAGCATTATCATCATTTTCCCAATCACAATAAGTAACATGCATATCATAATCAAAATCATCTTCAATAGTACCTACGGACGTATCATCAAGATGATAATTAAGGCAATAAACTTCACCTTCTTCTTTAAACTTACAACCGTTAGGATAAAAGTTGATGGGAGGAATATGCTCAGGCCAGGTTGATACCCATTCTTCTTCCTTCTTGCTCCTCTTCCTCCTCCTCTTCTTTTTCTTCTTCTTCACCTTAGGAGGGAGTGGTTGGAGATGAAGCTTCTCCACATATCCTGGTTTATCATTAGGAACAATAGGGGAAACTTGGGAGAAACTCTCCTTTTTATTAGCAGAAATATAAGAGACATTTTTATACTTTGGTAAAGTTCCCTCCTTTATAATCTTACTTATGTAATCATTTTCATGGAAATTAACAACACAATAGAGATGGCAATTTTGCAAAGTGTTTTTTATTCCTATGGCATTAACATCTAGCCAAGAAGTCTTTTCTGATAACTCTTCACACATTAAAAATAACATAAGCTCATCATAAAGATCAGAGGTGATCATGTTATCACACAACTGGTTAACAGTTCTGTTTTGAAAGTGCATGCATTGAAAATTAAAGTGACCCTCTATACAACAAAGTTCACAAGTAAAGGGATAAAGGTCACACAATTCTCTAGCAATTTCATTTAAATCTCTGACCCAAGTGATTGTTCTTTCATGCTTATGTTGCTTACAATACTTCTCTTATTCAATCATAGGCCTTTCACAAGGTCTATCCACTCCACAAAAATTAACATGCTTATATAAAACTTCATTTTTAGGAATTGGATCATGCATGTTGCAATCATCATGAACAATTTCATTTTCTTTGCAAATCTCTTTAAAAGGTTCATGATGGTTGATCCAATCCTCCTTAGGCATATTAAGATATGAAGCAAAAGATTTGAGGAAATCAACAAGGAGTTGAGAATCAAGCCCAAACTTAGCACTAAACTTATTAAAACTTGTAGTTTCAACAAAGGACTTAATGCAATCATACTCATAAACTATACCTGACTCTTTACCTTTGTCGATCTTCCAATATTCAGTGTTGCGTTGAATTCTTTCAAGGAGTTCCCATTTAGCATCAATCTTTTCGTTTGTGAAAGAACCCTTAGAGGAAGCATCGAGCAAATCTTTATCCTGTCGAGAGAGCCTCGCATAGAAATTAGTAATAATCATATCTTTGGGGAGCCCATGGTTAGGACATTTTAGCATTAACGTTTTCAGTCTCCCCCAAGCTTGAGCTATGCTCTCTCCGTCATGAGGATAGAAATTATAAACATAATTCCTATTCTCATGGACTTCATGAAGAGGATAAAACTTGGAGTAAAAGAGAGACTGGATCTCTTCCCAATCCAGCAGGTGAGAGTCATCTAGTAGCATATACCATTCCAATGCTTTTCCTTTCAGTGACAAGGCAAATAATTTCCTCATGACTCCATCTCTTGTCAAACGTGAAATCTTAAACAACTCAAAAAGTTTTGTAAGTTTCAACAAATGAATACTAGGATTGACTGTCCCATCATAACAATCATTCCTAATTATTTCAATTATCCCAAGTGGTATTTTGAACGGGATATATTCAGTAGGTGGAGGAGACTTCTCTACCACGGGTGTGGTAAAGCGGCCTTCCCCAAGCAGCGAACTAAGATTGCGGTTTTCCATAAACATAACTAGTGAAATATAAACAAGAAACAAAAAGATTTAATTGCAAGATCTAGAGAAGGTACCTTCACTTACCTCACTTCCCCGGCAACGGCGCCAGAAATAGCTTGATGTCTACACACGCTTCTATTCTTGTAGACAGTGTTGGGCCTCCAAGAGCATAGGTTTGTAGGACAGCAGCAAATTTCCCTTAAGTGAGTAACCCAAGGTCTATCGAACTCAGGGAAGTGGAGGTTGAATGTACCCCTTTCAAGCAACCCTGCAATCAAGATACAAGAAGTCTCTTGTGTCCCCAACACACCTAATACACTTGTCAGATGTATAGGTGCACTAGTTCGGCGAAGAGATGTTAAATGGCAAGTGATATGGATGGCAAAACAAAGTAATATAAATCTGTAATAAAAAGTGCAGCAAGCAAACAAGTGGTAAACGTGAGCACAAATGGTATTGCAATGGTGGAAACAAGGCCTAGGCTTCATACTTTCACTAGTGGCAACTCCCAACAACATTAACATAATCGAATAACATGATATTTCCCATAAAACATGCAAGGGGGACGCACTCGGAGGTCATTCCTTTGTGGTCAAGAGAGGACGAGAATTATGTAGGGCTACAAAAGCACACCTCTAAGTTCGTAGTTCTCAATCTATGGATTTCCCAATGTCACCGCGGCTATCCAAAGAGAGTACCACAATCACCACAACATATCTCAAGGATAGTCAAAGACAAGCACCAAGAGACTCTCAATCTTCAATCCACACACAAAAGAGGAAATCACTCATGAAAATATTCTTCTAATCCATGTCCAATAGACCGCTGTCACCTTGGTCTCGGAGATTATACTAGATAAAGACAAGTGAGTACATCAATCCAATACATAGAGGAAGGGGAAATATCATGGGATCACCCTAGATTAACATAGCCTATGATCACAACGAAGATCACATCATGGGAGAGAGAATTGACCACATAGCTACTGGTAGAAAACCTCAGCCCCGAGGAGGAACTACTCCCGCATCATGGAGGGAGGAAGCAACGTCGATGGAGATGAATCCGGGGGCACTTCCCCGTCCCGGCAGGGTGCCGGCACAGGAATTCTGGTCCCCCGAAACTTGGTGGCGATGGCGGCGGAGATCGGAATAGCTTCTGGAGAAAAGGGGTCCGGAATCAGGGTTTCCGCGACGGGTGTTAAATATATGCCAAAGGGGGTCGCCAGGGGAGCTAAGGGAGGCCCAGGCGGCCTGGCGCCGCGGCCAGAAGGGGGGCCGCGCCCTCTGGGTGCCTGGAGCCCCTGTGGCCCCCCTCCGGCCCTACTTTGGCCGCATGGAAGCTTCCGGAACGCTGATTTTTTATATATTTTTCCCGGAATTTTTCTGGCAATTTACGTAATGGGAAAACCTGAAATACAAAAACAGCAGAAAACAGAAACTGGCACTGGAGTGCACTGAGTTAATAGGTTAGTCCAAATATGATCAAAAGTGTATGGAAGTGCATAAATATCATAGCAATATCACACAAAAGAGGCATGGAGCAAGCAGAAATTATAGGTACGTTTTGGACGTATCACCTCCCCACTTAGAGTTTTGCTTAACAGGTGTCGTGGGTGAATCCGGACCCCGATAAGTTACACTGGTGTGTGCAGTCAGGTGAGTTCTCAATTAGAAGACCGTGGACGGAATTAGTCTCGATGGACCAAAGGAATCTGTTATTCGTGGGTAAAGAGTACACCCTCTGCAGAGATTAAATCTATTCGAATAGCCGTGTCCCTGGGTTAGGACTACAGTCTGGGACGGGTCAAGTGTCGGTCTTAGTGTCGGTCTTCGGAGGAATGACTACCAAACCAAAACATGGTTCATAACTTGTGACCTATGATGATTGTTACTATTATTATTATTATGGACTGACCCTTTATATTATTTGAGTTATTGAGTATCCCTCGGATGGTTCTACCTCCTGGATATTCACTGTCTTTTCTTTTATTTATAAACCATTTATGTGGTGTCGCTCAAACGCCCGACTGCGGCATGCTTATCTTTCCTTTTAGTTATAAGCCCTTTATGTGGTGTCGCTCAGACGCCCGACTACGGCATGCTTATCTTTCCTTTTAGTTATAAGCCCTTTATGTGGTGTCGCTCAGACGCCCGACTGTGGCATGCTTATCATTTCTTTTATTTATAAACCCTTTATGTGGTGTCGCTCAGACGCCCGACTATGGCACGCTTATCATTTCTTTTATTTATAAGCCCTTTATGTGGTGTCGCTGAGACGCCCGACTATCGCATATTTATTTTTTATTGTCACCCCCTGATTGCATACTCATTTTTATTTGGACAAACTGCTTGTATCGTGGATTATCATTTCATAACTGACGTTGTGATCATCGAATATTTACGAGCATGAATATCTTTTACCCGTGTTCATAATGTTTGCGAGTACATTCAAAGTACTCACAGGCTTGTCCCTGGCTATTGTCTTGGCCAGATTTCTTGCATGGAGAGGAGCGTTGCGACGACTGCCCCGGAACCTACGCAACGGTGATAGAAGCCTCGCGAAGATAGGAGTTAACCTGGTCAGCTGTTCCCGTGGGAAATGGAGTCCCACACCGATGTTCTATAAACCACTTCCTCCATCAGCCACTAGAAACCTTGTGTTGTACTCACAGGCCAGAATGATCTTGTACTACATATTTTGTATCTTTGCTTGGAATTTCTGTATCAAGTGGTGCCTCATCAGCTAACAGTAATCCTGGGGCTGGTGAGCACAAGGGCCACTTTTGGGGATTTAATACTGTCGGTGTACTAAAGTAGGGGTACCTTAGTATCCCGACTTGTGCACGGGCAGTAGCAGCGTCCCGGGGCAGGGCTTGCCACGCGCCCGCCAAAGCCCACTATGGTTCCTCCGGAGCCATTCAAGAACAAAGTATTCAAGTTAAGGAACAAAACCCCGGCAAGAGGAGCTTGCCGGGAAGGCCGCTCCAGGCTCAAGACCACCCCTTCTAGCACAAGACCCTGGCAAGAGGAGCTTGCCAGGAAGGCCAAAGCATTGCATTTCAGGAGACTTGCCGTGGCGCATCGCGCGCCCCGGCAAGGCCCGGAGAGCGACAAGCCTCCGGGCGCGGCAAGGTAGCGGCCGCGGCAAGGCGCTTGCCGCGGCAGGCTTCCACTGTGTGCCCGCGCTCCAGCTCATCCGGCCACGCGTCGCCCTGGGGCCCTTCCAGGGGCACGTGGCGGAAGGTTGTGCAGCTTGGGGTACACGGTGGCAAGACGCGATGACAAGTCCACCGTCGTGGCGAACGGAGACGCCCTGACGGATGCTTTTTGCACTGTTTGGGGCGACGGCGACGGGCATTCAATGCCCTTGTCCCCCACCGTCAGGGTTAGGTACAGAGCACTGTACATGCACTGTTACAACTACCACCACTTTTACATTTTTACCCTCATCTACGTTGCCACCTGTCGGTGACCCCTTTGACCTATAAAAGGAGGCCCATGCACAACGTAGAGGGGGTTCCGATCCTCGATCACTCCCACGCTCGGTGTAGCTAGCTTCGAGCACTGTAGATCTTCTCGCTCCCGAGCCAAGAACTAGATAACGAACCAAGGCAGGAGTAGGGTTTTACGCATCCGTGCGGCCCGAACCTGGGTAAACTGCTCGCGTGTGCACCTCGATCCGCTCTTTGTGCTTCCTCCGCTCCCTTGTCGTACCGAAAAGGGGCTCCGGTCCCATAGGTGTTCGTGGGCGATCAGTAGCCCCGACATCTTTGGCGTGCCAGGTAGGGGGCGTCGAGGTTGTTTGAACCTGATCCGGCATTCACACGGGCGCAACCTTCAGCAACTCCATCAACTTCGTTAACTTCATCGACATGCTGCCGAAGAAGAAAGCTTCAGAGGTAGGAGGCCCATCTGCGTCGATCCCGCCACCACCGGAGCCAACGGTTGGTGGGGTAGACGCTGGCGGAAGGACGGACGTCGGCGAGGAAACTCACGGCGTCGCCAAATCCAAGGACAAGACGAACGACCGAGCGCACTCCAAGACCTCGGTGTCCGTGCACGCGCCACGCCCCTCTCAGGAGGTGCCGGACCGGCAGCGACGTGGTACACAAGGTACCATACGCTTGCTGGGACAAGGCCAAGCTGGCGGGTCGCGGGACGCTCAAGGCCAGCGCGCTGGCACGAGCAAGGCGCGGTCGCCGGGGCGAGAGCCTGCTCCTTCTAACGCAGTTAGAAGTCCGAGCATGTCTCATTCCTTGCACCGCTCGCCACCGCTCCCCTCCACTCCAGCAGAAGCTCTAGCCCGAGCTCAGCTGCTCCTCGACTTCCCTCCAGCGGCAGACAAGGCCGACGACTGGAGGGCCACCATCCAAAGCCTCATCGCCTTCGCCAACAATGACACGCCGCAGCAGCCGATGACGTCACGGCCGCGGCAAGTCAGCCAGGCGCGGGCTGATGGAGACAAGACCGCCGGGGGTGCAACTACCGTGCACTACCCGCCCCGAAGGCCGAAATCACCGACTCGTCGGATCAACATCGACGACGACTCCACGGCATCGTCGGATCCACGAGCTCACCGCGATCAACGCCAAGTCCTCGACGACAGACGACAAGAAGACGCTCGAACTCGCATCAAGCGTCGAAGAGAAGCGCGACGACAGTCAGACCAGTGCGATGGGCCCGCTGTCGACATGCACGCGCCCGGAGAACCAGGCGACTTGCCGTACGCGGCAGGTTGCCCTGCGTTCACCCGTAAGCTGCGGCAAGTCCAGTGGCCCAGCATGAAGAACTTCAAGCCCGACGTACCCGAGAAGTACGACGGCAAGACCCATCCCTCAGAGTTCCTCAGCATCTACACCATTGCGGTGCAGGCTGCCGGGGGACGAGACGAGAAGATACTGGCAAACTACTTCCCGCTCGTGCTCAAGCCAAATGTCAGATCTTGGCTCATGCACTTGCCGGAGAACTCTATTTCTTCTTGGGCCGATCTGTGCCACCAGTTTGTCGGCGCCTTCACGGGAGGCCACAAACCCCATGGCCAGGAGAGCGACCTTCACATTCTTGCCCAGAAGGAAGGAGAGTCCCTGCGAAAGTACATCCAAAGATTCAGCCGCGTCCAGCATAACATACCGGACGTCCACCCTGCCGCGGTTATCAGCGCGTTCCATCAGAACGTGCGTAACCGCCGGATGAGGGAGGAGATGGCGATGTGCAAGATCTGGGACGTCAGTGAGCTTTATGCCCTGGCTGACAGGTGTGCGCGCGCTGAAGAGGGGAGGAGACTCCCCGGAGAGGATGCTGGACCAGGGGGAACGGACAGTGAGGACGCCGCCCCGGCAAAGAAAGGCCGGCGGCGGAACAACAAGAAAAAGAAGAACAAGGAAGTACTGGTCGTCGAGCAGTCCGGCAAGGAGGCTGGCGCCAAGAAAGCTCAGGCTGGTAGCTCCGGCAAGGAAGCTGCCACTGTAGCGGCCGCCGACAAGCAGGACGGCTCCGACAAGCAGTACTGCAAGATCCACCGCACCAAGGGCCACGATCTCCAGAATTGCAAAAGGGTCGAATACCTCGTCGAGCAGCAGAAGGCTAAGTACGAGCAACGCGACAAGGAGAAAGCCTAGGGAGGTGGAGGAGAGTCCGGCAAGAAGCGGCCGCTCAATGGCCGGGGAGGACGCCGCGGCAAGGCCAAGCAGCGGCAAGGAGATAGACCTCCCCACGGCCACGACAAGGACGAAGACGAAGACGACGACGAGGACATGGATGACGGAGACAACAGCGAGCAGGAGTTCCAGAAGGCCATAGAAGTTCTGTGCGTCGATGGAGGTGCCTCTCTGCATACTTCCCACCGCCAACTCAAACAATGGGTGCGGGAAGTTAATGCAGCAGAGCCACCCATCGAGTCGCGCAAGCTTTTGAAATGGTCTAGCACGCCCATCATCTTCGACATTGAGGATCACCCTGACCGCACAACGGCGGTCAGGTGCTTGCCGATGTTGGTTTCTCCAACCATCCGCAACCTCAAGGTCACCAAGGTGCTGGTTGACGGCGGGGCCGGCCTCAACCTGATCTCCTCCGCTGTGATCCGGAAGCTGCAGATCCCCGACAGCGAGCTCGAAGAAACCGGCACATTCCAAGGGATCAACCCGGGAAGGAGCAAGCCGAAGGGGAAGATCACACTGCCAGTAACCTTTGGCGGAGAGCTAAATTTCAGGACTGAGAGGATCACCTTTGACGTTGCCGATATCCCGTTGCCATACAATGGGATACTCAGCCGTCCAGCGCTCGCCAAGTTCATGGCAGCCTCTCACTACGCCTACAACATGCTCAAGATGCCCGGCCCGGTAAGCGTCATCTCTGTCCCCGGCGACAAGAAGGACGCGCTTATCTGTGCCGACAAGATCTACCGGGATGCAGCAGCCGCGGCAGATAGCAAAACACTTACCGCTGAAGCTCCCGGGAGGAAGAACAAGACCAAGTCCGGCAAGAGCTCTGGGGCCCACTCCGGCAAACGCACCTCTTCGGAGTGCTGCGCTGCCGTCGAGGACGCACCATCGAGCTCCACCGGCAAGTGCAAGAAGGGAATGGCAGCTCCACCTGCAACCAAGAAGGTGTCCGCCAAGGAGGACGGCACTGGTGGTACTTTCACCATCAGTGCCACGCTCGATCCTCAATAGGAAAGCGCGCTCGTTGCTTTCCTGTGGACGAATGTTGACGTGTTTGCATGGCAACCGTCTGACATCCCCGGTGTTCCTAGGAAAGTGATTGAGCATAAGCTTGCCATTTGTCCCACTCCGGCAAACGCACCTCTTTGGAGTGCTGCGCTGCCGTCGAGGACGCACCATCGAGCTCCACCGGCAAGTGCAAGAAGGGAATGGCAGCTCCACCTGCAACCAAGAAGGTGTCCGCCAAGGAGGACGACACTGGTGGTACTTTCACCATCAGTGCCATGCTCGATCCTAAATAGGAAAGCGCGCTCGTTGCTTTCCTGCGGGCGAATGTCGACGTGTTTGCATGGCAACCGTCTGACATCCCCGGTGTTCCCAGGAAAGTGATTGAGCATAAGCTTGCCGTTTGTCCTCACGCGCGGCCCGTCAAGCAAAAGGTCAGAAAGCAAGCGGTGGAGCGCCAAGAGTTTATCGCCAAAGAAATCAAGAAGCTGGAAGCGGCAGGCCTTGTCAGAGGGGTACTTCATCCCACGTGGCTGGCTAACCCTGTGGTCGTGCGCAAGGCAAATGGGAAGTGGAGGCTTTGTATAGACTTCACTGATGTGAATAAAGCTTGTCCCAAAGATCCATTTCCCTTGCCGCGCATTGACCAGATCGTTGACTCCACGGCTGGGTGTGAGTTGCTTTCGTTTCTTGATGCCTATTCAGGATACCACCAGATATGTATGGCTGGGGAAGATGAAGAGAAGACCGCATTCATTACTCCATGTGGCACCTATTGCTTCATACGCATGCCCTTCGGATTGAAGAATGCGGGTTCAACATTTGCAAGGGTAGTCCACACTGCTTTTGAGCCACAGATACACAGGAATGTAGAAACTTACACGGATGATATAGTGGTCAAGAGCAAGGACAAGGATACCCTGATTCAAGACCTAGATGAAACTTTTGCAAATCTGCGCAAGATACAACTCAAGCTTAACCCCGAGAAGTGCGTGTTCGGAGTCCCCTCCGGCAAGCTTCTCGGGTTCTTTGTGTCCCAGAGGGGGATTGAAGCCAATCCCGACAAGATCAAAGCCATCGAGCAGATCGAAGCTCCGAAGCGCGTCAAGGATGTACGAAGGCTTGCCGGCTGCGTGGCTGCTCTCAGCAGGTTCATCTCTAAGTCTGTAGAACGCGCCCTGCCGTTTTTCAAAATCTTGAAAAAGGCAGGTCCAATGAAATGGACTCCGGAAGCGGAGGCAGCGCTGCAGGACTTGAAAGGGTATCTGTCCTCCGCTCCAATACTTGTCGCACCTAGGCCACAAGAGAAGTTACTGTTGTACTTAGCAGCAACCAATCAAGTGGTTAGTGCTGCGTTAGTAGCGGAAAGGGAGGCAGATGAGGAACCCACGGCCCCGGCAAGCACATCCAGCGACAAGCCGGGCGCTTCCCCGACAAGCTCTGGCCCCGACAAGGATGAGTCTGCGCAGATCCAGGAAGAGATGCGGAAGAAGATGGTGCAGCACCCAGTTTATTTTGTCAGTTCCCTCTTGCAGGGGGCTAGGTCAAGATACTCTGGAGTGCAGAAGCTGCTTTTCGGCCTCCTCATGGCCTCGAGAAAGCTGCGCCATTACTTCCAAGCACATGAGATAACAGTGGTCACTCGATTTCCGCTGAAAAGGATATTGCAAAATCCAGAAGCAACAGGCAGGATTGTCGAGTGGGCACTGGAGCTGTCAAGCTTTGGTCTCAAGTTTGAGAGTACTTCAACTATTCAGAGCAGAGCCTTGGCAGAGTTCATAGCAGAATGGACACCAACGCCAGACGAAGAGATTCCAGAGACAAGCATCCCCGTCAAAGAAGCAAGCAAAGAATGGGTAATGTACTTCGATGGTGCCTTCTCGCTGCAAGGCGCTGGTGCTGGTGTGCTGCTTGTCACACCCACCGGAGAACACCTCAAAAACATTGTCCAAATGCACTTTCCCAAGGAGCAAGCAACAAACAATACTGCAGAGTATGAGGGTTTGCTTGCCGGCCTCAGAATTGCAGCAGAACTTGGGATCAAGAAGTTGATCGTGCGGGGTGATTCGCAGTTGGTTGTCCGCCAAGTAAACAAGAGTTACCAGAGCCCATTGATGGAAGCTTACGTCGATGAAGTGAGAAAGCTTGAAGAACACTTTGAAGGCCTACAGATGGAGCACGTTCCAAGAGCTCAAAATGACGTCGCAGACGGCCTGTCAAAGTGTGCTGCACTAAAGCTACCTGTGGAACCAGGGATCTTCGTGCTCAAGCTAACTCAACCATCCGTTACACCATCAATTGGGCAAAGCAAGAAGAGAAAGTTGGTCTCCGGTGACTACTTGCCGGCGGATCTTCCTGAAGTCGCCACCAAGGTCCCCAAGATCAACGACCAAGTTGCTGAGGAACAGTCTGCTCCTGCGGACCCTAGGGTTCGTACAGTTGAAGCAGGCGTTCCCGACAAGTCTTGCCCCGGCGAGCTTGCCGGGGGGCGTCTAGCTCCGGCCGAGCCGCAGGTTCTTGCCGTAGAAGCTGACGTTCCCGCAACAGCACTGATGCATTTAGTCCTTGTTGTTGAGCCTCAAGCTCCAGCCTGGGCACAGCAAATTGTCCATTTTCTTCAAACTGGGGAACTTCCCGAAGAACCAAAAGAAGCAGAGAGAATAACCAGGCAGTCAAGTATGTACCAGTTTGTCGGCAATGAACTGTACAGAAGAAGACTCAATGGTGTCAGATTGAAGTGCATTCCCCGAGAAGATGGGCAAAAGCTGTTGGTAGAGATACATGGAGGCATATGTGGCCACCACATTGGCGCAAGAGCACTTGCCGGGAAGGCGTTCCGGCAAGGTTTCTTTTGGCCAGAAGCCCTCCAAGATGCAACTGCACAAGTAACCAAGTGTGAAGCGTGCCAGTTCCATGCCAAGCAAATACATCAGCCAGCTCAAGCTCTCCAGACGATCCCTTTGTCCTGGCCATTTTCGGTCTGGGGGCTCGACATCCTCGGCCCCTTTCCCCGCGCAGCCGGGGGCTTTGAGTACTTGTACGTCGCCATCGACAAGTTCACAAAGTGGCCGGAAGTGGAACCAGTGAGAAAGGTGACCGCACAGTCAGCAGTCAAGTTCTTCAGGTCAATTGTTTGCCGTTTCGGAATCCCTAACAGGATCATCACCGACAACGGCACGCAATTCACAAGTCGCACCTTCATGCAATACGTCCAAGACCTTGGCGCCAAGGTCTGCTTCGCTTCTGTTGCTCACCCGAGGAGCAATGGTCAAGCGGATAGGGCAAATGCTGAAGTGCTGCGCGGGCTCAAGACAAGAACTTTCGACAGGCTACACAAGTGCGGAAGAAACTGGATTGAAGAGTTGCCGGTGGCTTTTTGGTCAATCAGGACGACACCAAACCGAGCCACCGGGCAGACACCCTTTGCTCTTGTCTATGGAGCAGAGGCAGTTCTCCCCACGGAACTCGTATACGGGTCGCCTCGAGTGCTCGCTTACGATGAGCTCGAGCAAGAGCAGCTGCGACAAGATGATGCACTGCTCCTCGAGGAGGACCGTCTTCAGGCTGCTGTACGAGCTGCTCGATATCAGCAAGCTTTGCGCCGCTACCATAGCCGCAAAGTTAAAGCCAGAAGTCTCGAGGAAGGCGACCTTGTTCTTCGGCGCGTTCAGTCCGCCAAGAATTCCAACAAGTTGACGCTGAAGTGGGAAGGCCCTTATCGGGTGAGACAAGTCACAAGGCCCGGCGCTGTCCGCCTTGAGACCGAAGAGGGCTTACCGGTGAGCAACTCCTGGAACATTGAGCACCTTCGCAAGTTTCACCCATAAGGCGCGGTTGCTGTGATCTGCTCCGGCAACCACCTTTTGTACAAGTCTTGCCGCTGTTGCATGTAAGCCTTTGTACAAAGCCGGGCGCAGACCCCGTGCATCAGTAAAACTTATGTGCCTTGCACAACTTGTCTTTTCATGCCTTTTCGTTTTTCTTGCATGTATTACCTGACACTTTGTGGAGCACACACCCCCGGTAAGCAATAATGGGCCACAAGGCTCCATATCTATGTTTCTTCCCTTTTTCTTTTCCTTAGAAGAAGCCTTTCTCGCGCACAAGTTTGCCGGGGGGGGGAGACAGTGCTATGGACCAAGTGCCGTTCAAGAAAGCCTCGCCTTGTCGGGAAGCAAACCACGCACAAAAGCTAAGTTGCCAAAGTTTGAGCATTCAAAATTTTTAAATTTTTAAGGTTATCTTCCTTGAACGACCGCACTTTGTATGGAAAACCTGTGCGCGGAGGAACCAACTCGTGGCTAGCCGCGCCCTTACTTTGTTTCGAGCACGCTCAACGGCTTAAGCGTGCTGCGACAAGTGTCGCGCCCTTACTTCGTTTTCGAGTTCGCTCAACAATCTAAGTGTGCTGCGACTAGCTGCGACAAGGTTTCTTCCCGGCGAGGGTACTGCCAGCAGGCTGCTGAAGTTCCGCACTCGGCGCTCGCGGTAAGAGTCCCTTTGCCGGCAAGTTCCCTAAAAGCGTAGGATAAAAGCATACAAAGCAAAGAAGTCGAGCAAGGGAAATAACACTGCATTAACTACCCAGAATAAAGTTATATTACAAGATGACCTATCGCTGTTCTAATAAACTACTGTCCATAACGTGATTGGCAGCGACAAGAGAAGCAAAGGGAAAACAGCCTAGTCTACACGGTCACCATCAACCCTCCTGATCTTGCCCACCTTGGCCACGATGGGGGCGACAAGAGCCTTCAGCGCCTCCTGGTCGGCGTCGGGCGGCAAGGTCCTGAGGACGTTGTCGAGGTTGATCCCGGAGTTGCGGTAGACTATCTTCGTCAACACCCTCTCCACAACTCCCGTCCAAAGCCTGTGCGCCTCGTTCGCCAGCTGCGTGGGGATCCTTTCCCGGAGCTGCTCGAGGGCTGGCGCCACTCCCCTGAAGAACAAGCTTAGCTTGGCACTGTGAGGGAGGTTCTCGTCGGGGGAGTACCCGAGGTGCTCCGTCCCTAGCGCCGCCATCTCTCTGTCGATGTCAGCGGCGGCGGAGACAAGCTCCTCGGTCCATTGCTCCACTGTCCGCCGGAAGTAATTTTGGGTGAGGGCGGCGCTGTCCAACAGTGCCCTCTCAGCCCTGAGGAGCTTCGACTCTCGATTCCTGGCACCATCAAGTGACGCAGTGAGGGTGGACAGCTTCAATTCCAAGTCTGCAATAGAGTCCCTGGCGATGGTGAGCTCCTTGCCCTTGTCGGAGAGACGGACCTGCAGCTCGGAGTGGCTGTGGGCGTCTTTCTCCCTCTCCAATGTGAGCGCGGCAACCTTCTCCTCGCTCGTCCTCAAGTTGATCTCCAATTGTGCCACCCTCGCCTCCAAGTCTCTCTTGGCGGTCTCTGCAGCTGCAGCGGCGTCCCTCGCTTCCTGCAGAGCCCCGCCAAGGGACTGCTCGCGCGCGGTAAGGTCGTCCTCATGGCTGTCGAGGTCGACCTTCTGCTGCGTTAGTTCTCCTTTCCGCCGAGACAGCTCTTCGGCGGCGAGCCTTTGTTGCTCCTCTGCTTCGGCCTTCTCGAGCAAGAACGCCTGATGCGCCCCGGCGAGCTCTTCCCGCTCCTCCGCCAAGGATCGGAGGGTCGCCTGGTTGGCGGCCCGGAGCTCTTCGGCGCGCTTCTCCAAATCGACGCCCGCCTTGGCAGCCAGAGCCTCTCGGGACTCCAGCTTGGCTTGCCTGGCGCGGTACAGGGCCAGGAGCCTCCGCAGAAGCTGCTCCTCCTCGGGCTCGTTACTGCTGCCGGGCGCGTCGAAAAACCTCAGCCCGGCGGAGGCCAGGACTTCCCCATCGAAGACCTCTCCCTCCGCGGGCGCCCTTGACGAAGAAGCCCACGGGAGTTGGATGAAGACCCCGTTGGCGGCCTCCAGATAGACGCCTGACCCGGTCGCGGCAGCAGAAGGGTCGGCGGCCGGCGCAGCGTCCGGCGCTCCTGCGGCCTTAGGACCGTCAGTGCGGTCGCCAGTCCCCTCCTCAGCTGCCGCGTCAGCGGCCGCGACGGTCTCATCGGCGGCTGGCTCGTCGGCGCCGACCATCCCTTCAGCGGTTGCGGCGTCGCCAGTATTGCCCCGCGCGTCCTCCTCGGCGGTGGCCTCTGTCTCCGTCGACTCCGGGGCGGGCGGATCTGACAGAAGAAGAAAGACGAAAGTAATTGTCAAGCAAATATCCAAAAAGAGAAATTCAAAAGAAGTCAAGCACAAGGGTTACCTGCGCGGGCCTCTTCTTCAACGGGGTTCTTCGCCGGGGGGTCCTCCCTCGGCGGCGTGGTAGTAGCCCCCGCCGGCGGAGGGCCGCTGGCGCCTTCCCTTGGCGGGGTGCTCGCCCTTGGCGGAGTATCCTCCCTCGCCGGGGAGCTCCTCCTTGGCGGAGAGGTTGAGACGAGCGGCTCGTCGGGAGCAGTCTCTTGACGCTCCTGAGGCTGCGGCTCTGCTTCTGCATAAATCAGCAAGCAAACAAGACGATTAACAAGGATGAGAAACCCACGCGCGCCCGACAAGCGAAGAAGTGAACAGAAAACTTATGCTGGGGGCTGCTCTGCGGAGCAGCAGGCTGGTCCGGCAAGCCTGTCGCGGGCGCATCTCCTGCCGCTGCGACGGGCTCGTCCTCGAGATCGACCACCGGGATCTTGGCCCTCTTCGCCGCCCTCTAGGCCAGGGTCCTGGAAGATAAACAAGATCAGAGTCAGGCAAAGGAGATTCAAGACAAGAGCAACAAAAATCAGAAGAAATAAGAGTTGCCGCTGCTTACTCTTCCTCCTCCTCGTCAGAACTGAGAACGGTGAAGTCGAAGTCCGCTTCGCGCGTCCCGGCGCGAGGAGCTGGGGGAGTAGGCTCCCTCGGGCGCTTGGCGGGCGCTGGAGCGGTGGTCTGAGAAGATCCCGCTCCCGTTGTCGCCGAGGCCCGAGGGGCGGAAGGAGCGGTGGAGCCAGTGCGGGAAGATCCTCCTCCAGCCGCTGCGGAGGCGCGGGGCGCCCCCTTGGCGGCCTTGCTCGTCGTGGTGGCGCGCGTCGAGCGACGCTGCGGCTGCTGGCCCGCCGGCTGCCTCACCGTGTCTGCGGCCTTGCGGAGACGCTTCTTCGGTTGCGGCGGAGGACTTGATGGTGGCGGAGAACTTCCCGAGGATGAAGAGGAGCCGTCAAGGCCCAGAGACCCGCCTGAGTCTTCGGCAGAATCGCTTGATTCAGCGCCCTGCTCGGCGGGCTCGCTCGATTCTGTGCCTTGCCCGGTAGCCTCGCTCGTCTCGGCGGGTTGCCCGACAGGCTTTATCAGTTTGCGAATCTCTTCCTCCTCGGCCCGACTCACCGCATCCGCTGCATCCGCCTCGTCCAAGGAGTACCCGAACTCGCCCGCGGCCTCGGCTGCGGCTGCCTCCTCCATCCTACTAGCGATATACGCCACCTCCTGGTCGGTGGTGTCGCGGGTGAGACCTTTCTTCTCATCGGGATCGATCGGCAAATCCACCAAGTTATCGAAGAAGGTTTGCGCGGCTTCGTCAGAAGGTGCCAGCCAAGTGGGGTCAACCCCGTGGGAGTCGCACAACGGCATCGCCGCGTGGATGGCACTGAGAGACGAATTGTTGCATAGTGGAACTACCCGCCGCGGCAATGCAAACCACTCCGGGTGCTTGGCGTCGTGCTTGAACAGCTCACAGAGCATCCCTTTGAGTTCCAGGACAGTGAAATTATAGTTGAGGCCGGGGCGCAGCCTCATACAGTCCGCCGCGTTGCCAAAATCCCAAGCAGGCCTCTTCCTCTCCTGCAAGGGAGCAATGCGCCGGCGAAGGAAATCTGCCCCGACAGCACCTACAGTGAGATTGGCTTGCCGGAGACGAAGAATCCTAGTGATGGCTATCTTCATCTTCTCGTCCTCAGGGGCCAGGTCACTCCAGTCCTTGCCGCGCACTATTGCAGCTTGGCGCGGGGAAGTGAACTGCTGGGGTTCATCCTCCATGATCCAGCACCAGTTGGCCCTCCACTCCTCCCACTTGCCGCGGAGCTCTCCAGTCAAGTATGCCTCTTTCTTGTTGAGCCTAAAGATCCAAGAAATCCCGCCAGACAGAGGAGACCCAGACTCTACTCGAGGCGTGAAATAGTGGCGGAAGAGGGCTACGTTGGGGTACACTCCGACAAAGTTCTCGCACAGATGTGCGAAAACGGCCATGGTCAAGACGGCGTTTGGGGTGAAATCAAGGAGGTGGAATCCATACGTGTTCATAACATCGCAGAAGAATTCGGAGTATGGTGGGCAGAGTCCGCAATGGAAGAACGGAGCGAAATAGGCATACCCTCCCGGGAACATGTCGCAGGCCTCGGCGGGGAGTACCCTGGTGCGCAGGTGCGCCTTTGTCTCCCTCGACCAGAAGAGGTAGAACTTGTCCTTCAGCTCCCTCGCGCCGAGCCTCGGCGGGAAGACCACCATCCTCTTCCGCATTGCTGCTAGCTTCTGCGCCCGGTCAGTCTTCGCGGCTTTCGCCTTGTCGCCCTTCGGGGCCATGGCGGGGACGGCGAGGGAAGCCGGCGGCGCTGGGGAGGCTGGCGGCGGCGGAAGAAGGGCGGAGCGCTGCTCTCTTTCAACCTTCGGGGAGGAGGGGAGCAGCGGGGGTTTCTGGAGGTTGAAGAAGCAATGAGCGAATGGAAGAAAACTGCCCCTGTTTCCCCTACTTTTAAGGGGGAGAGGGGGACGTTCCGCATTTTTCCCATTAAAGAAACAGGCCACGATCTCTCCCACGACGCCGCAATCGATGCGTGCTATTAGGGAGAGGTGCGGTGGATACGGAGTGGGATGCGGCGCGCCGTGGGCCGCGTGTGCCCGTGCACTGTTTTGGGCCTGGCCCAACAGCGCTCGGCACCGTGTGTGGCCCAGGCCCGGGGGCTCCTGTCGGTGTACTAAAGTAGGGGTACCTTAGTATCCCGACTTGTGCACGGGCAGTAGCAGCGTCCCGGGGCAGGGCTTGCCACGCGCCCGCCAAAGCCCACTATGGTTCCTCCGGAGCCATTCAAGAACAAAGTATTCAAGTTAAGGAACAAAACCCTGGCAAGAGGAGCTTGCCGGGAAGGCCGCTCGAGGCTCAAGACCACCCCTTCTAGCACAAGACCCTGGTAAGAGGAGCTTGCCAGGAAGGCCAAAACATAGCATTTCAGGAGACTTGCCGTGGCGCATCGCGCGCCCCGGCATGGCCCGGAGAGCGACAAGCCTCCGGGCGCGGCAAGGTAGGGGCCGCGGCAGGCTTCCACTGTGTGCCCGCGCTCCAGCTCATCCGGCCACGCGTCGCCCTGGGGCCCTTCCAGGGGCACGTGGCGGAAGGCTGTGCAGCTTGGGGTACACTGTGGCAAGACGCGATGACAAGGCCACCATCGTGGCGAACGGAGACGCCCTGACGGATGCTTTTTGCACTGTTTGGGGCGACGGCGACGGGCATTCAATGCCCTTGTCCCCACCGTCAGGGTTAGGTACAGAGCACTGTACATGCACTGTTACAACTACCACCACTTTTACGTTTTTACCCTCATCTACGTTGCCACCTGTCGGTGACCCCTTTGACCTATAAAAGGAGGCCCATGCACAACGTAGAGGGGGTTCCGATCCTCGATCACTCCCATGCTCGGTGTAGCTAGCTTCAAGCACTGTAGATCTTCTCGCTCCCGAGCCAAGAACTCGATAACGAACCAAGGCAGGAGTAGGGTTTTACGCATCCGTGCGGCCCGAACCTGGGTAAACTGCTCGCGTGTGCACCTCGATCCGCTCTTTGTGCTTCCTCCGCTCCCTTGCCGTACCGAAAAGGGGCTCCGGTCCCATAGGTGTTCGTGGGTGATCAGTTTCCCCGACAAATACCCTGAAAATCCGGTCCTGACAACCTTGGTATCAGAGCCAGGCTGACCATTGGCTAATCCTATCTTAGCCAGGTCGAAAAACCTAGGTTAACCACCTCACCAGACCTTATCCTATCCCTGGTCAAGCTTCTCTTGTAAGATAGCCACACAATGAACCGACACCTTTGGCAGTCAGTGCCCAACCTATCAGCCTAGCCCGGCCATCACGCGCCAGTGACCGACACCTAAATAGTTTCCTCTGTAAGCGTGCGAAGGAAGACTCCGTCCCCTTTTCTATAAAAAGGGCACGCTAGCCTCAACCCAGCACAGCACTGCCTCTACCCCAAACCGAGCAAAATGCCAGGATCCATTGTTCACAATGAAACCACGGCAACCAACCTTGGAGGTTTTGTGACTGTGCTAGCAAACCTCACCCGCCGTGCCTTTGCATTAGAGGAGCCGCCAGAATATGTTGTGTACCAAGGGTCCATGAGCGGTGAAAGCCATCAATTCTGGGCCACTGTGAACATCTACGGTAGGGGTCTGTCGCCAGAACGCCCCTACAGGTTCACCGGAAGGACAACTTCCTTTGAGCCACAAGCCATCCAACTAGCTGCTCGAGAGGCTATAGTTCAACTCCGGCACTTGTCGCCCAGAGTTAACTTTCGCTCATTCTACTACTACCCCAGCCATGACGGGTATGGTAGGCCACCCCGGGTTGCCAACGGAGACCACGAGACAGATCCTACATTATTGCATCTGGCATGCTATGTTAGTGCACTAGAGGAACTGTTCGATCAAATCACTCTTGATCTGATCGCAGCTCGTGGAGAACTGGTTCGCCGAGCCCCGGCAAGAGGAGGAGATGAGCCCGGCACCGACAACCCAGTCGTGATGTTCGGACAACCGATCGAGTCCTTGAGATCTGCCCCAGCCATCGACCAAAATGCTTTGGTGTCCCCCGAAGTGATGCGTCAACTGTTTGGAGCGCGATCCAATGGAATTGTGGCCAATAATCCCCGCGAGGGTCATCATCACTGCCCCGACCCTGCAGTCCCTCGGCCACCTCCAGCTAACACCGACAGTGAAGCCCTTGGAGAAGCCTCGGCATCCACAAGGCAAGGCCGCTTAGATATAAACGAGGTAGATTAAATCACTCGAGTAGTACCGAGCCTTATCATGTCCACGCCGTGTTGTTGTGTGACCCTGTATTACCTTATGTAAATACTGTTTGCTTGTGCGTCCTTATCTTTATAGTGGCCATGCATAAATATGTCGGTGTACGAATGCATTTTTAATTCCGTGTGTAGCTTCCAAAGAACCACACCGACAACTCCTACAGTAAATATGTTACTTTTGCGAGACGTGTGTATCTATAGCATTGACCCCGACCCCGTAAGGACCGACAAGATGGCTGCCCCTCACCATGATTTAAATAACCCAACCCAGTTGCTATATAAAAGGCCACCTCGTGTCCTTGCCAAGCATCCCTCACCTGGTGCACCGCTCTCACAGCCATTTCTTTCGCCATGCCAATCCCTAGCATTTATCAGATGCCACCCTAGGTAGTTTTGTTAAGATATTGTGGGATTTTTCCTGCAGTGCCATGAGTGCCACCCGTCCACCCGAGTACGAGTTGCTCAAATCGAGGATCACACCATCCACCTCGAAATACTGGGCAGTAGTGCACATCCCTCCCACGAACCCAAACCAAGACCCAACAGAAGTTTCCTTCCTGGGGAAATTTATGCCAACCCCTCAGATGGAAATCTACGCTAACGAGAAGAAGCAAACAACATGGTAAACACAAAACACATAAACAAGACAAGATGCTCAACCAAGTATGGTGCATGACAAGGCTACATGATACTACTCATGGCAAGGGATGAAGCATACAAGAACATCACACAAAGCAAGTTTAAATGAGGCCGGAAACAACATATAACTATTCCGGTAAGTCCACATATGCAAATTTCGAAATTGGTCCAGATCTGAACAAATAAGTTAAAGTTGTTGAAAAGCAAGTTAACATGCATCATGATGATCTACACGAAATTCTAGTCAAGTTACATATAAAGTTCATTTAATTCGGAGCTACGGCCTAGAAGATATGAGCAAAACAAGTCAAGCATGGCATTGATGCAAAAAGCATTCAAACATCAAGCACAACACTCAAAACATGGATAAAACATGACATGATGCATCTACACACAAAATCAAGAAAGTTTCATATAGAGCACACTCAAAACGGAGCAACGGATGAACACATACACATGAAACAAGATTAAAGGACAAGCTGTCCCAAAATAGCAACTAAGCACTTTGCAATCATCAAAACAACATGCTACAGGAACATGTCATGGCATCAAAGGGCATGGCAATCATGTACATGTCAAGCACTACAAACATGATCATGGAGCTACTTCCCAACACCACTAAAACATGCTCAAAACAACATGGCAAGATTGCAAATGATAACAATTCACAGACTTAGTGAAATAAATTGAACATGGCAGCAACAACGACAAGTAGGCATGTTTGCAAGCTTGTGCAACTCATCTCAAAGCATATCATGGCATGTTAATATAACCAACAGCAAGAAGACATGTTTATGCAGCTACTCATGGCATTACATGGTCATAGGATGCATAGAGCACTAGCTATTCCCATGGAAAAATTGAACTTACTGATAACAGGCTGACAGAAACATTATATAGCAATTTGAGAGCAAGAGAGGGACAAGCTACAGCAACCTATAATTGCAAACAAGGGCATGGATGGATAGAGCATACATGGAATTCAAGTCATGGTCAGTGGACATCCCAAAACATGCATGGATATGACTGTAGCATCAAGCAAACATGGCATCATAATATAACAGTTTCAGATTTAGCAGATTTCAACAAGTCTCAGAAATCAGCAAATAGCTAGTAGGTCACTTTACAAGCTTGTCCCACTCAACACAAAGTATATCATGATAAGTGGATTGCACCACAGCAAAGATGACATGATTGTGCTCCTAACACATGTTGACATGATGCTCAAACAAAAATCACACAAAAATATATGAAAAAGACAAATCAGCAAGTTACACTAGTTTTCAGCAGTTAACAGCACTTAGCACTTTTGCAACAAAGATTATGGCATCAAGATGAAAAGTAACATGCATGCAAATACAACTATCATGTAGAGCATCAAGAGACGGACACTTTGACATATCATACGCTCAATTTGGATCTACGTGCACAAAGTTACAAGCACCACAACATGCACACATATTAATAAAATACAGGGACTTAGTCATATTTCAGAAGAAGAAAAACAGACAGGCGCAGAACAGCTATTAGTCGCACGGGCGAGGGTTAGGGCTGCTCACCACTGGGCCACTTGGGCCGGGTTGGTGGAGGGGAGTAGCAGGCCGGCTCGGAGCAGAGGCTGGGCCGGCGGGCGAGTAGGCCCACGCGGGCGCTGGAGGCGGCTTGAGTGGACGCCCGTCCCTCTCCTCGATCCCGATCGGATCGGGAAGGGCAGGGGCGGAGGCAAGCTCCTCTGGCCGGCGTGGAACGGCGTGGTGGCGGCGACGGCCGACGGGGCTCCGTCGAGCTCGCCAGGGACGGGATCTGGCGGCCCTCCGACGAGGCGAGGTGCAGGTGCGGCGGTGCGATGGCGCACAGTGGGCGAGGCGGCGGCGACTTGGCGGCGGTGAGGCGAGGTGGCGGCCGGCGGTGGCGTGCAGGCGGTGCTCGCGTGCGAGGCGGCGGAGGGAGCCTGGAAGGCGTGGGGCACAGGGCCCGACGCAGCGCTGGCGCGGGCCCGTCGTGGGCCGAGCGGGCCGCGGCGGCGCGGGGATGTGGGCGCGGGGCGGTGGCCAGTGGGGAGCTGCCACGTGGCGGCGGGAGGTGGCGCGGGCACGTCTGGCGGCGGGGTGGACATGTCCGGCGTGCGGAGGAGGAAGAAGCTAGGGTTTCGTCCGCAAATTTCGGAGGGGGAGGCCTATTTATAGGTAGAAGGAGCTAGGAGAGTCCAAATGAGGTGCGGTTTTCGGCCATGCGATCGTGATCCAACGATGAATAGAATGGAGGGGTTTTAGATGGGCTAGTGGGCTGTTGTGGAGGGGTGCTGGGATGCAAAGAGAAGGGGGTGTTCGGTCAACGCGGTTAATCTTTGGGGTATCAAACGACCTCCAAATGGAATGAAATTTCACAGGCGGTCTACCGGTGATATACCAAGGCCACTCGACAAATCTCGGCCCATTCCAAGAAAGTTTTTCTCCCGCTCATGAAACAAGATTTGAGAGGTGCAACGGGTGCATGTGAGAGTGTTGGATCCCGAAACGGACAACGGAGAAAAAGATTGGATGCAAGTTTTGAAAACATGAGGACGCAATGCACATGATGACATGCCAAGATGCAACACGCAAGCAAATGACATGGCAACAATAGCGATTAACTGGAAGACACCTGGCGCATCGTTCTCGGGGCGTCACGGATACCATGACAACTTTCAACCTTTTCAGAGTTCGTTTGTAGTGCTTTTCAATTTCATGGTAGTTTAGCTCAATAAAACCAGTAAATGCATGAAAAATAGCAAATAAAGTCAGAAAGGTTTGAAAATTGATGACGTTTGTCCAAAGCACAAAAGTACATGTTTTGAATGCCAAAACACATAAGCACCCTAACTATTACAAAGATTCCCTCCGGTTTGTCCAAAGTGGGACTTTCCAGATATATTAGTCTGGAAGCTCACTAGAGAAGAAAGTGATGAAAGTGAAGCTGGTCACATCCCAGAGTGGGATCTTTGGGTGCGAAACTTTTTCGTCACGTGTGTCCCTTTGCGCCGTAACCATGGACAATCTTCATCATTTAACCGGATGCTCGGGGCAATATTCACTGTGAAGGGAGCAATTTCATGAAACTTTTCATAATCTTCGGATATGTCTGTCTTGCCATCCATTCCCACGATGTTTCTTTTCCCTGAAAGAACTATGTGGCGCTTTGGCTCATCGTATGATGTATTCGCTTCCTAATCTTTTCTTTTTCTTGGCTTGGTAGACATGTCCTTCACATAGAAAACCTGCACCACATCATTGGCTAGGACGAATGGTTCGTCTACGTACGCAAGATTGTTGACATCTAGTGTTGTCATTCCGTACTGCGGGTCTTCCGTTACCCCGCCTCGTTTCAGATTAACCCATTTTCACCGAAACAAAGGGACCTTCAAACCACGTCCATAGTCAAGTTCCCATATCTCCTCTATGTAACCATAATATGTGTCGAGCTTTCCCCTCTTGATTGTTTCATCAAAGCGAACACCACTGTTTTGGTTGGTGCTCTTTTTATCTTGGGCGATCGTGTAAAATGTATTCCAAATTATCTCATACCCTTTGAAAGTCATTATATTTTAAGATGGTAACTGGGACAACAAGTACAAGTCATCTTCAACGGCGTCATCATGCATGGCACGTGTCTGCAACCAACCGGAGAAAGTCCCCATTTGTTCACGTGTAATCTAGTCATCAGACTGCTTCGGGTGTTTGGAGCATAGAATATTCTTGTGTTCCTCGATATACGGAACCACCAAGGTGGAATTTTGTAGAACTGTGTAGTGTGCTTGAGTGAAAGAATGCCCGTCCATACATATTATTGCTTTCGGTCCTAGCGTTCCATTTCCACCCAGTCTGCATTCATGCCGCGATTCAGGAACACCAATCGGCTTAAGGTCAGGAATAAAGTCAACACAAAAATCAAGGACCTCCTCATTTTCATGGCCCTAGGAGATGCTTCCTTCTGGTCTAGCACGGTTATGAACATATTTCTTTAAGACTCCCATGAACCTCTCAAAGGGGAACATATTGCGTAGAAATACAGGACCCAGAATGGCAATCTCGTCGACTAGGTGAACTAGGACGTGCGTCATGATATTGAAGAAGGATGGTCGGAACACGAACTCAAAACTGACAAGACATTGCACCAAATCTTTCTCTAACATTGGTATGATTTCTAGATCGAATACCTTCTCATAGATTGCGTTGAGGAATGCACATAGCTTCACAATGGCGAATCGAACATTTTCCGGTAGAAGCCCCCTCAATGCAATCGGAAGTAGTTGCGTCATAATCACGTGGCAGTCATGAGACTTTAGCTTCTGTAACTTTTTCTTTGCCATATTTATTAGTCCCTTTATATTCGACGAGAAGCCAGACGGGACCTTCATACTGAGCACGCATTCAAAGAAGATTTCCTTCTGTTCTTTGGTAAGAGCATAGCTGGCATGACCCTGATGTATGTCGTCTTCTTTGTGCATACGTTGCTGGTCCTCCCGTACCTCGGGTGTATCTTTTGTCTACCCATACACACCCAAGAAGCCTAGCAAGTTCACACAAAGATTCTTCGTCACGTGCATCACGTCGATTGCAGAGCGGACCTCTAGCTCTTTCAAATAGGGTAGGTCCCAAACTATAGATTTCTTCTTCCACATGGGTGTGTGTCCATCAGCGTTATTCGGAACAGATAGTCCACCAAGACCCTTCCCAAATATTACTTTTAAATCCTTGACCATATCAAATATATCATCGCCAGTACGGTGGCGAGGGTTGTTCCGGTGATCTGCCTCACCATTGAAATGCTTGCGTTTCTTTCTTACGGGATGCTTGATCGGAAGAAATCGACGATGTCCCAGGTACACAACATTCTTATAATTATCCAAATATATGCTATCGGTATCATCTAAACAGTGTGTGCATGCGCGATATCCCTTGTTTCTTTGTCATGAAAGGTTACTGAGAGCAGGCCAATCATTGATGGTCACAAACAGCAACGCACGTAGGTCAAATTCCTCATGATCGAGCTCATCCGACGCGCGTACACCTTTTTCATTCCACAGCTGTAAGAGTTCTTCAACTAATGGCCTTAGGTACACATCAATGTTGTTGCCGGGTTGCTTAGGGTCTTGGATGAGCACTGGCATCATAATGAACTTACGCTTCATGCACAACCAAGGAGGAAGGTTATACATACATAGAGTCACAGGCCAGGTGCTATGATTGCTGTTCTGCTCCCCAAAAGGATTAATGCCATCTGCGCTTAGACCAAACCATACGTTCCTTGCGTCACCTGCAAAGTCCTCCCAATACTTTCTCACGATTTTTCTCCACTGCGACCCGTCAACGGGTACTCTCAACTTCCCATCTTTCTTACGGTCTTCTCTATGCCATCACATCAACTTGGCATGCTCTTTGTCTTGGAACAAGCGTTTCAACCGTGGTATTATAGGAGCATACCACATCACCTTGGCAAGAATCTTCTTCCTGGGGTGCTCGCCCACAACATCTCCAGGGTCATCACGGCTGATCTTATAGCGCATTGCACCGCATATCGAGCATGCATTGAAATCCTCGTACTCACCCCGGTAGATGATGTAGTCATTAGGACATGCATGTATCTTCTGCACCTCTAATCCTAGAGGGCATGCATCCTTCTTTGCTCCGTACGTACTATCGAGCAATTCGTTGTCCTTTAGAAGCATCTTCTTTAACTTTATCAGCAACTTTTCAAATCCCTTGTCAGATACATCGTTCTCTGCCTTCCATTTCAACAATTCATGTGTGGTGTCCAGCTTTTTCTTGTCGGCTTTCCAATTTGGGTACAACCATTTCTTGTGATCCTCTAACATGCGCTGCAACTTCAGCCTCCCCTTTTTAGTTGCCCAGTTTCTCTTTGCATCGGCAATGGTCCGACCAAGATCATCAGCGGGCTCATCTCATGCCTCTTCTTCAGCTTATTCCCGCATTGCCGGCTCGGCTTCTTCCCCCATTGTTGTACCATCGTATTCAGGGAAACCATGTCCAGGATAGTTGCCATTGTCCTCTTCTTCTTCATTCTCTTCCATTAGGGCCCCTCTTTCTCCGTGCTTAGTCCAAATATTATAGTGGGGCATGAAACCAAACTCAAACAGGTGGACGTGAATGGTGCTTGACTTAGAGTAATTCCAATCATTCTTACAGACAGTACATGGACAACACATAAAACCATCTGCCCGCTTGTTTTCCTCAGCCGCAATCAGAGAAGTAGGCACCCCTTTAACGAACTGGGGAGAGCATCGGTCATCGTACATCCATTGTCGGCTCATCTTCATTACACAACACCGAATTGACCAAATTAATACAAGTTCATACACACTTATTCTCATAAAACAACATTACACGCACTCTCTAGCTAAAGCATTTAAATGCAACAACAAATGCGATCAAGATCGCAACTAAGGTAATAATTAATCCAACAGCATAATGATACCAAGCCTCACTATCAATGACATATTTTTTAATCTTTCTAATCTTCAAGCGCATTTTCTCCGTCTTGATCTTGTGATCAACAACGACATCGGCAACAAGCAACTCCAATTCCATCTTCTCCTCCTCAATTATTTTCAATTTTTCTTTCAAATACTCATTTTCTTTTTCAACAGAATTTAACCTCTCGACAAGAGGGTCGGTTGGAATTTCCGGTTCACATACCTCCTAGATAGAAATATCTATGTCAACTTGATGGACATAATTTGTCATAAACATGAAATGCAACAAATAGTTATAAAAGAGAATATACCACATCCGAATCATACACCGGACGAGGGCCGACGGGGACGGATATTAAAACCATGACACTATGTATAACAAAGAACGTACGGGTAAGAAAATTATACAAGTAACTATGTAAATCACACACATATGATTTTTTTTAATAAAAAGGTAAACAAGAGGCTCACCAAGGTGGTGCCGGCGCCGGGACGGTGCGGGCGATCGACGGTGTTTAGGACGGGGACGGAAAGGCACTAAGTAAACCGCACCTACGTATGCAAACTAAGAAGTTAATTTGAGCTCAAATTGCATATAAATCAAATAAACTATCACATATAAATACTCCCAAACTAAAACCCACAAATCACTATATTTATAGAGCATTGCAAGACAAATCTAGCAACTAGAGATGAAAGGACAAAGTTGCTAGCCCTTGTGAACACTTGGATGGATGAGATGCCTTCAAATCTTGATAACTTTTGGCAAAAATGGAGGATGAGCTCGAGATAGAGGGGGAAGAACAAAGAGGAGAGGAAAGGGGAAGAACAGAGAGCTCGGGCTCGACGAAGGGTTTATATAAGAGCATCTTTAGTCGCGGTTGGTATGTTATACCAACCGCGACTAAAGGTGCATCTATAGTACCGGTTCGTGTCACGAACCGGTACTAAATGTTCTCATGGGCACAAAGCTTGACACCAGCCTACCACCATGCCTTTAGTCCCAGTTCGTATCACGAACCGGTACTATAGGTTCAACGCGAATCGGGACCAATGATCCCTGCCCCCCTAGCCGTTGAAACCGACATTAATGGGTCCATCAGTACCGGTTCGATTACAAACCAGGACTAATGAGCTAATCGTAAAGTAGTTTTTCTACTAGTGTTATGATGGGGTCAATGTCAATCTCATCCAATAATTTGTTCTTGATGCATAATGTTGGCAAACCATTTAAACGCTCTTGAGTGATTGTTGATCTCAAATAGTTCTTCAATAATTTTAACTTTGAAAAGCTTTCTTTCAACTGGTCCCCAAAGTTCAGGGCCCCTGCCTGACTGCGACAAAGTGAAGGCGACTGTGCTCTAGGAAGAGAGGACACATGGGTCATCTCGGAGACGTTCCATAGCAATTCCTCGTGCGGGAATGACAATGGCAACGTCCCTATGCTCAAATACACGGTGATTCGCCTCGAGGCTACTAGCCGTCGGGAGGACAATGAACGGTGCCGCTGACCGTGAGTGGGGGCGCATGGCCTGTCGGTGGTCGTGATTCAGGGTGCGGTGGTCGAACGTGGCTGCAGGCGGGCGACATTGAAGTCCCCTTACTAGCGATGCCGGTGCTTGGGGAGGAACGATGAGGACGACGAGAGGCGGCGAGAACACAGATATTCTTTTTTTAGGGGTGCAAGAGGGTGATGGCCGAGGGAGACTGGGACATTGGCTAACGCCAGGTGGGCCTCAATAGTGAAAATCACATGAATTTGGAATGGGCCTCCTGCCAATCAAGCTAGACCAGGATAAAAGCGGACTGGACCGATCAACTTTGGGGCCCATTTTCACAACTCAGCCGTTCACTTTTTCGGAAATCCCTATTTGACGCATTTGAGACCTCCTATGTGCCGCTTACTGCGGCAAAATGTTGCAGCTTCACAGAGGAGACGGGTCACCTGGGCCGGCCCATTCGTTGTCCTTGGCGGAATGAAAAATCACAAAAAAAAGTGGCACGCTACGTAGGAATCAAACTCGCCACCTTCTATAGGTGCCCGCAATGCGCAAGCCACTATGACAAGCGAGTTACTCTGTAAGAATTACATCGCCTCCCTTAAAGAAGTATAGGCAACCGTGAAAATAAAACAAGTTCGCTAAATTCCATACAAATGAAATTTGTGGGCTCCTCACGTCAGGGAAGCCAGTCCATAGCCACTGTGGTAATTCCCATACAATTTTTAATTTATGCCAAAATTTAAACATGTGAACATTATTTAAAATTTCTGATTTTTTAAAGCAAATGTGAACATTTTCCGAAACAAATAGTTTTTGGTGTGTGAACATAATTTAAAAGGGTGAACATTTTTTGAATTGCCGAACATTTTTTGAAATGAGCGAACAAAATTTGAAAACAGGAAAAAACTCAGTAAAAATGAACAAAATTTGTAAAAATCAGAACAAAAATTAACATTCCAAACAAATTTTCAACTCCAAACTTTTGAAAACACGAACGACATGAAGGAAATTTCAAAATGAGAACAAAAATTAACATTTTTAACAAATTTTCCGAACAATGAATAAGATTCCGAACAATTTTTAAAACACAAACAACATTGAGAACAAAAATTAACATTCTGAAAAAAATCAACTCCAAACTTTTGGAAACACGAAAAACATGAACAAAATTTGAAAAAAATGAGGACAAAAGTTAACATTCAGAAAACAAAATCAGAAAAAAAAGTAAGATTCCAAACATTTTTTAAAAAACGAACAAAATTTGCGAATTAGAACATTTTTTCAAATTTCTGAACAAATTTTGAAAATGCGAACAATTATTGAGATTCTCATTTTTTCCGAATTTTTTATATTTGAAAAAAAAACTGAAAACATAAAACATTTTCATATATTTTTAACAAAAATTTCAAAAACGTCATCATTTTTGTAAATTCTGGATTCTTTCTGAAAAAGGAAAATAAACATGAAAAAAAGAAAGAGAAAGAGAAAAAGCAACAGAAACAGAAAAAACGAAAAAGAAAAATGAGAAAAGATAAAGAAAAAATAATAGAAAGACAGAAAAACCGAGAAAATAATCAAAACAAGAAAAAACCCGGTTTAGGGAACCTTTTAGAAGGTTCCCAAAACCGTTTGGACGGATTGTGTATATCTGGAAGTGGGCAGGCCCATGTATTGTCGCTGGCTTGGCTGCTCTGTGCGATCGCCCGACGCTTTGCCGCGAGAGTCCCTGTATGACGCCCGTGTGCGTCCACGAGCTGTGGCTTCACACAAGGTTATCCGGATGGGCCGGCCCATTTGCTGTTTAACTATAAAAAAGGCAATGTAGGAACGCTGTAGCATTTCGGTACTGTAGGAAACGATGCTGTACCTTTCTGGTTCAATGTAGCAGCCCTTTTTTGCTTGATTTTTACGTGTGTGTGTGTATATATATATATATATATATATATATATATATATATATATATATATATATATATATATATATATATATATATATATATATGTGTGTGTGTGTGTGTGTGTGTGTGTGTGTTTTTCGAATACACATTGAACATTTCTAATATAAATTGAATAATTTTAAAAAAATGTCAACTTTTTGGTATAAAAATGCTGAACAAATTTCAAATGCACAATGAACATTTTGTAATTATACATTGAACAATTCTTAATATACAATGGACAAATTTCAAATAAACAGCAAATATTTTGTAAAATATAATTTGAACATTTCTTTTATTATACGATAAACATTTTTGCAATAAAAGATGAAGATTTTTATAATGCGTGGTGAACTTTTCATCAATATACGATGAACATTTTCTTAATATACGATGAACATATTTGTAATACATGATGATTTTTTTATATAATATGGAAAAAAGAGGGGGGAAATTAAAAAGTAACAGAAACAGCAAAAAAAACGTAAAACAAGAAGAAAGGAAAAAAACAAAACAGAAGGAAAAAAAATGAAAACCAACAAAGAGTGAAAAAAACGAAAGCAAAAAACGTCAGAAGAAAAATGAAAAAAAAACGCAGGAAACTGCGTGGAAAACAACAGCAAACTAAAAACAGCACACATAGTCCGTACGTGGGCCGGCCCATGCGGAGGCTCCCTTCAGCGAAGCCTTGACCATTGGCCGCCCGCAGGCGGCAAATAGGATTTGCCCTTTGCCGCATCGAGCGTCCAATAAGGTTTTCCAAAATGCAGCACATAGGCCTGCTTAGGACGTGGGCTAAGCTCCCGAGGGCCGAGCCTTCTTCCTAGACTTTTAACATGCTGTTCCGATAGAAAACCCTATTTGCCGATCGTTGCAACAAATTGAGATATCGTAACGGGCCAGCCCAGAAACATGCAGAAGATAAATAATAATGATTTGTATCAATATACGAAACTACCAGGATTAGAACTTTAACACATACCACAAACAAATTGTCGCCGCATCCACAAGACCAGGGTCTTGTACTTGTCCATTAATTGAAAAGATCAACATGTGACCGCTTCTAGTACAACAGTAAATATATACTTCCTCCGTTCGGAATTACTTGTCTCGAAAATGGATGTATCTAGAACTAAAATATGTCTAGATACATCCATTTCTGCGACAAGTAATTCCGAACGGAGGGAGTATTATACAACCGGTACTAATTATACAAATAGAAAATTCACAAAGAATATATATAAATCACGAATTTTGAAAACAAAATATTCAAAATACGAAAAGGTCCGTCAAAACTAAAAAAATAATTATAAACCAGTTCATCAGTTTTTCAAGAAGTTACTCGAATTTTAGAAATGTTCATCAATGTAGAGGAAAAAGTTCATAAAATTTGAAAATAGTTCATCGAATTTGAGAAAAGTTCATTAATTTTCGGAAAAAAGTTCATCCACTTTTCTACAAAAATTATATATTAAAAACACTTCATCAATTTAGAAAATAGTTCACAAATTTGAAAAAGAATATAAAGGAAAGAACAGAAAAAAGGAAGAAAAAACTAAACCGTTTCAAAAATAAAAAAATTGAAAAAAAACCAGCAACCATTCTAAGAAATAAGAAAGAAAAAAAAGGAGCATGAAATAAGACATGGGAGGAAAAGCTCGAAGTAAACACGACAGTTGAGGTTGTCAGGTTGTTAGTGCAGCATGTAGTTAGAAGAGAGGAAGCACGTTCGAATCATGTCATCGGTCGCAAATTTTTTGTTTCATGCAGAACCAGCGGTTGGTTGGTTTGACTACTAAACGGGCCGGCCCAGCGAGGGGGGCGCTTCAAGCGCCCGTTTGCAAAGTACACAGTAACGGACGCCTGAAGCGCCAAATAGGAAGCACCCAATTTGTCAGGGCTACGCTATCCTACGTTCGCTCCATCTCCTATTTAATAAATGTTTGCGTTTTGAAAACATATTCATAATTTCGGAATCCAGCCGGAGAAGATCCCAATTCGCGATCGGGACGGGCCGGAGCCGCACGAGAGGGGGGTGCGGCGCCAATGACGCCAGCACACTTGGGAGACGAGCTTGGCCGCACCTGCCACCGGTGGAGGCCGCCGGCGCCGCCAGAGCCGGATCTGGGAGGAGGGGAGGAGGGAGAGAGTTGGGGTGGAGTTGGAGAAGAGTCGGCCCCGCCGCCGCCATCCAAGGGCCTGCCACGGCGTCGCTGATCGACCCTCCGGCGACGGCGACGCTGGGGTGGACGGGAGGTGGGGAACCCCGGCGGCGGATAGGGTTTCCTCCGACGTGGCCGTCGCGAGGGGTGAGCTACGGTGTCACAATGGCTATTTACATGGTTCACTCCCGGGAGGTCGTGTGTTCGATCCCCTCACGAACTTTAGTTATTAGGAATTTTGCAGACTGGTGTTTAAGTTTTGCCGCTACTTTAGTTTCTTTAATTATTGCGCTGCAAAACCTGCACCAGAGCTAGCCAGTCGTAGTGGCTAGCTGCGGGTGGCGGGTTTGATCGAAATCACTAATTGAAGAGTACTAGTAGCAACGATCACCCCAAACCCCAGGTTGCGATAAGTGGCGCGCTGCATGTGCGCTACTTGTCGCAACCAGGGAGTTTTTCCTTTTTTTCGTAGATCCATTTATTCAAAACGTTTTATCTCTTAAACCGTGCATCCAAATCTCGAAGCGCTTTCACTGTTGAATTACTCGCGGCGAGATCTTCAAAACTAGATCTCATGTTGATAGGTTTTGACGAAACGAAAAAACCGAACCGGAAGCACTGGTTTTTCCTTTCTGAAAGAGGCACGCCCGTGCCTCTCGCGAAATCACAATCGTGCCTCTGGCGGAAGCAAAACCGTGACTCTCGTGGAAGAAAAAAAATAGAAAACGCGTTTTTTCGTTTCCGAGGAGGCACGGGCGTGACTCTCGCGAAAGCACAACCGTGACTCCCACGAAACAAAAAAACAAAAAACACGTTTTTTTTCTTCTCCAAGAAGCAGGGCCATGACTCTCGCGAAAGAAAGAAAAAACAAAAAACACATTTTTTCCCGTCTCCAAGAGGCACGGCCATGACTCTCGCGAAAGAAAGAAAAAACAGAAAACACGTTTTTTCGTCTCCAAGAGGTATGGCCATGAATCTCACGAAAGAAAGAAAAAACAGAAAATACTTTTTTTCGTCTTCAGGAGGCACGGCCATGACTCTCACGAAAAAAAAACAGAAAACACGTTTTTTTCGTCTCCAAGAGGCACGGCCATGACTCTCGCGAAAAAAATAGATAACGCATTTTTCTTCCGTTTCCAAGAGGCACGGGCCTGACTCTCCCAAAAGCATAACCGTGCCTCTCGTGGAAACAAAACTGTTACTCTCACGAAATAAAAAATTAGAAAACACATTTTTTTTCATTTCCGAGAGGCACGACCGTGACTCTCGCAAAAGCACAACCGTACCTCTCGCGGAAGCAAAACCACGACTCTCGCGAAAGAAAAAAAACAGAAAACGTGTTTTTTTCTCGAGTTTGCGTTGTATTCCCTCGAAGAGGAAAGGGTGATGCAGCACAGTAGCGTAAGTATTTCCCTCAGTTTTTGAGAACCAAGGTATCAATCCAGTAGGAGACCATGCGCGAGTCCGTCGCACCTGCATAAGAACTTCGCAGCAAATGCGATAAGAGCTTGCCAATCCCTTTACGGTCACTTATGAATGTGAGATCGGATAGATAGGATAGTATAAAAATTTTGGTATTTTTGGTATAAGAACAGAAAGTAAATAAAGCAAAGTAAAGTAGATGGAAGATTAATATGTTGAGAATAGACCCCGGGGCCATAGGTTTCACTAGTGGCTTCTCTCAAGATAGGAGAATTCTACGGTGGGTGAACAAATTACTGTCGAGCAATTGATAGAAAAGCGCATAGTTATGAGAATATCTAGGCATGATCATTATATATAGGCATCACGTCCGTGACAAGTAGACCGAAACGCTTGTGCATCTACTACTATTACTTCACACATCGACCGCTATCTAGCTTGCATCTAGAGTATTAAGTTCATAAGAACAGAGTAATGCTTTAAACAAGATGACATGATGTAGAGGGATAAACTCAAGCAATATGATATAAACCCCATCTTTTTATCCTCGGTGGCAACAATACAATACGTGCCTTGCTACCTCTGCTGTCACTGGGAAAGGACACCGCAAGATTGAACCCAAAGCCAAGCACTTCTCCCATTGCAAGAACTATAGATCTAGTAGGCCAAATCAAACCAATAATTCGAAGAGACATGCAAGGATATTATAATCATACATAAAAGATTTCAGAAAAGAATCAAATATTGTTCATAGATAATCTTGATCATAAACCCACAATTCATCGGATCTCGGCAAACACACCGCAAAAAGATTATACCGAATAGATCTCCTCAAAGATCGAGGAGAACTTTGTATTGAGATCCAAAAAGAGAGAAGAAGCCATCTAGCTAATAACTATGGACCCGAAGGTCTGTGGTAAACTACTCACAACTCATTGGTGAGGCTATGGTGTTGATGTAGAAGCACTCCGTGGTAGATACCCCCTCTGACGTAGCTCCGGAACAGGCCCCAAGATGGGATCTCACGGGAACAGAAGGTTGTGGTGGTGGAATTAGGGTTTTCTCTGTTGCCTCGATGTTTTCAGGGTATATGGATATATAGGAGGAAGGAGGGCATCGGGGGAGCCAGAGGGAGCCCACGAGGGTGGGGGCGCGCCCTGGACCCTCGTGGCCACCTCCTTCATTCCCTCGCGTGTACTCCAAGTCTTCTGGGTAGATACGGTTCCAAAAATAACTCTCCCGAAGGTTTCATTCCGTTTGGACTCCGTTTGATATTCCTTTTCTGCGAAACCCTGAAATAGGCAAAAAAAAATAGCAATCTGCACTGGGCCTTGGGTTAGTAGGTTAGTCCCAAAAAATAATATAAAAGTGTATAATAGAGCCCATTAAACATCCAAAACAGAATATATAATAGCATGGAACAATAAAAAATTATAGATACGTTGGAGACGTATCAAGCATCCCCAAGCTTAATTCCTGCTCGTCCTCGAGTAGGTAAATGATAAAAACAGAATTTTTGATGTGGAATGCTTACCAACATAATTCTCAATGTAAATTCTTTATTGTGGCATGAATGTTTAGATCCGAAAGATTCAAGACAAAAGTCTATATTGACATAAGAAATAATAATACTTCAAGCATACTAACAAAGCAATCATGTCTTCTCAAAATAACATGGCCAAAGAAAGTTATCCCTACAAAATCATATAGTCTGGCTATGCACCCTCTTCATCACACAAAATATTCATATCATGCGCAACCCCGGTTTCAGCCAAGAAATTGTTTTCATACTCAAAAATTTTCAAACCTTTCAACGTTCACGCAATACATGAGCGTGAGCCATGGACATAGCACTATAGGTGGAATAGAGTGGTGGTTGTGGAGAAGACAAAAAGGAGGGAGATAGTCTCACATCAACTAGGCGTATCAATGGGCTATGGAGATGCCCATCAATAGATATCAACGTGAGTGAGTAGGGATTGCCATGCAACAGATGCACTAGAGCTATAAATGTATGAAAGCTCATCAAAAGAAACTAAGTGGGTGTGCATCCAACTTGCTTGCTCATGAAGACCTAGGGCATCTGAGGAAGCCCATCGTTGGAATATACAAGCCAAGTTCTATAATGAAAATTCCTACTAGTATATGAAAGTGACAAAACGAGAGACTCTCTATCGTGAAGATCATGGTGCTACTTTGAAGCATTAGTGTGGAAAAGGATAGTAGCATTGTCCCTTCTCTCTTTTCTCTCATTTTTTTTGGAGGGGCTCTCTTTGTTTTTTTAGCCCCTCTATATATTTTTTTTTGGGCCATCTCTTTTTTTGGCCTTTCCTCACATGGGACAATGCTCTAATAATGAAGATCATCACACTTTTATTGACTTACAACTCAAAGATTACAACTCGAAGCTAGAACAAAATATGACTCTATGTGAATGATGATGAAGCATGTCATATGAACGAAACGGTGGATAGTTTCATGGCAATATATCTCGGAATGGCTGTGGAAATGCCATGATAGGTAGGTATGGTGGCTGTTTTGAGGAAGGTATATGGTGGGTGTATGGTACCGGCGAAAGTTGCGCGGTAAAAGAGAGGCTAGCAATGGTAGAAGGGTGAGAGTGCGTATAATCCATGGACTCAACATTAGTCATAAAGAACTCATATAGTTATTGCAAAAATCTACGAGTCATCAAAACAAAGTAATCAACGCATGCTCCTAGGGGAAGGGTTGATAGGAGTTAACCATCGCGCGATCCCAACCTCCACACAAAGGGTGACACTCAATAAATACCTCATGCTCTTACTTTATCACATAGCGGGTCACCATACGTGCATGCTACTAGAATCACAAACTTTAACACAAGTATTTCTCTAGCATGACTCTAATATCACCATCCTCATATCTCAAAACAATCATCAAGTATCAAACTTCTCGTCATATTCAATGCACTTTATATGAAAGTTTTTACTACATTCATCTTGGATGCCTATCATATTAGGACTAGTTTTATAACCAAAGCATATTACCATGCTGTTCTAAAAGACTCTCAAAAGGATATAAGTGAAGCATGAGAGATCAACAATTTCTACAAAATAAAACCACCACCGTGCTATAAAAGATATAAGTGAAGCACTAGAGCAAAACTATCTAGCTCAAAAGATATAAGTGAAGCACATATAGTATTATAATAAATTATAAACCATATTTATCTCTCTCAAAAGGTGTGTCCATCAAGGATGATTGTGGCAAACTTAAAAGCAAATACTCAAATCATACATGACGCACCAAGAAAAACACATATCATGTGGTGAATAAAAATATAGTCCCGAGTATAGTTACCGATAGATGAAGACGAAAAGAGGGGATGCCTTCCCGGGGCATCCCCAAGCTTAGGATTTTTGTTGTCCTTGAATTTTACCTTGGGGTGCCTTGGGCATCCCCAAGCTTAGGCTCTTGCCACTCTTTGTTCCATAGTCCATCAAAGCCATACTCAAAACTTGAAAACTTCACAACACAAAACTTAGCCAAAAATCTCGTGAGCTCCGTTAGTATAAGAAAACAAACCACCACTCAAAGGTACTGTAATGAACTCATTATTTGTTTATATTGGTGTTAAACCCACTGTATTCCAACTTCTCTATTATTCATATTGCCCAATACTACTCCTAGATGCATCAAAATAAGCAAACAACACACGAAAAACAGAATCGGTCAAAAAAAAGAACAGTCTGTAGTAATCTGTAACTTTCGAATACTTCTGTAACTCCAAACAAATTGAAATAAATTGGTAAACGTGAGGAATTTGTCTATTAATCATCTTCAAAAAGAATCAACTAAATAGCACTCTCCAGTAAAATTCATAGCCAAACTCGTGGGCGCTAAAGTTTCTGTTTTTACAGCATGATCATATAGACTTCACACAAGTCTTCCCAAAGGTTCTACTTGGCACAAACACTAAATTAAACACAAAACCACATATAAATAGAAGCTAGATGAAAAATTTATTCCTAAACAGAAGAAAAAGTAAAGAAAATAAAATTGGGTTGCCTCCCAACAAGTGCTATCATATAACGCCCCTAGCTAGGCACGATACAAGAATAGATCTAGGTATTGCCATCTTCTGGTTTTTTCCTTTTAGCGGGATCACGCTCAAATCCGGGAGGTTCTCGTTTTCCTTCGTATTCAGAAATTTTCAGATCTAAAGAATCCAACCGCTTATTGCAAATGGTGATCAACATATTCATGCGGTGGAGATTTCCACTAACATTCTTTAGAGGTTCAAGAGACTTTTGTAATATTTTCGTTACTTCACAAATCTTATCAAAAACTTGTGTCTCCTCCGGGGTAGAGGGTTTCCTGAACAACTCTATTAAAGCATTATAGGAATCAAGAGTATGACTACCCAAGAGATTTCCTCCGGTAATGGTATCAAGAATAAGCCTATTCCACGGAGTTATGCCAATATAAAACTTGCGAAGAAGCACGGAAGTGGAAAGCTTCCTAGTAGATCTATTTTGAGCATTGCAAATTCTATACCAGGCATCTTTTAGATTTTCCTCCTCTATTTTTTTTAAATTAAGAACCTCACTCTCAGGAGTATTGATAATGATAGGTGTGCTAGCCATGACCGCGAAGCAAAAGCGAACGGTAAACACACGGCAAAAAGAAGGGCAAATAAAATGGCAAGGATGAAGTGGGGGAGAGGAAAACGAGAGGCAAATAATGTAATGCGAAGGATAAGGGTTTGTGATAGGTACTTGGTATATGACTTTTGTGTAAGCCTCCCCGACAACAGCGCCAAAAATTATCTTGCTACTTCTCGAGCTTGCGTTGTATTCCTCGAAGAGGAAAGGGTGATGCAGCACAGTAGCATAAGTATTTCCCTCAGTTTTTGAGAACCAAGGTATCAATCCAGTAGGAGACCACGCGCGAGTCCCTCGCACCTGCACAAACGAATAAGAACTTCGCAGCCAACGTGATAAGGGGTTGGCAATCCCTTTACGGTCACTTACGAAAGTGAGATCTGATAGATAGGATAGTATAATATTTTTGGTATTTTTGGTATAAGAACAAAAAGTAAAGAAAGCAAAGTAAAGTAGATGGAAGATTAATATGTTGAGAATAGACTCGGGGGCCATAGGTTTCACTAGTGGCTTCTCTCATGCTAGCAGAATTCTACGATGGGTGAACAAATTATTGTCGAGCAATTGATAGAACAGTGCATAGTTATGAGAATATCTAGGCATGATCATTATATATAGGCATCACGTCCGTGACAAGTAGACCGAAACGATTCTGCATCTACTACTATTACTCCACACATCGAATTATCCAGCATGCATCTAGAGTACCAAGTTCATAAGAACAGAGTAATGCTTTAAGCAAGATGACATGATCTAGAGGGATAAACTCAAGCAATATGATATAAACCCCATCTTTTTATCCTCGATGGCAACAATACAATACGTGCCTTGCTGCCCCTGCTGTCACTGGGAAAGGACACCGCAAGATTGAACCCAAAGCCAAGCACTTCTCCCATTGCAAGAACTATAGATCTAGTAGGCCAAACCAAACCAATAATTCGAAGAGACTTGCAAGGATATTATAATCATACATAAAAGATTTCAGAAAAGAATCAAATATTGTTCATAGATAATCTTGATCATAAGCCCACAATTCATCGGATCTCGACAAACACACCGCAAAAAGATTACATCAAATAGATCTCCTCGAAGATTGAGGAGAACTTTGTATTGAGATCCAAAAAGAGAGAAGAAGCCATCTAGCTAATAACTATGGACCCGAAGGTCTGTGGTAAACTACTCACAACTCATTGGTGAAGCTATGGTGTTGATGTAGAAGCACTCCATGGTAGACCCCCCCCCCTCCGGCGGAGCTCCGGAACAGGCCCCAAGATGGGATCTCACGGGAACAGAAGGTTGCGGCGGTGGAATTAGGGTTTTCTCTGTTGCCTCATGATACGTCTCCAACGTATCTATAATTTTTGATTGTTCCATGCTATTATTTATGAAGTCTTGGATGTTTAATGGGCTTTATAATTCACTTTTATATCATTTTTGGGACTAACCTACTAACCCAAAGGCCCAGTCCAGATTGTTGTTTTTTGCCTGTTTCAGGGTTTTGCAGAAAAAGAATATCAAACGGAGTCCTAACGGAATGAAACCTTCGCGACAGATATTTTTGGAGAAAATCACGCACGCGGAGCTTGAGAACCACGTCAGGGGACAGAGGGCTAGCCCACGATGGTGGGGGGTGCGTCCCCCTTCCCAGGGCGCGCCCCCCTGCCTCGTGGCCCCCTCGAGCGTCCCCCGGTGCCCTCCTTCTTTCTATATAAGTCTACGTACCCCATAAACTCCGTGAACAGAGAGAAAACCCTAATTCCATCGCCGTACCTTCTGTTCCCATGGAGATCCCATCTTGGAGCCTGTTCCGGAGCTCCACCGGACGGGGATCCATCACGGAGGCCTTCATCATCATCATCATCGCCCTCACCATGAGTTGTGAGTAGTTTACCATAGACCTTCGGGTCCATAGCTAGTATCTAGATGGCTTCTTCTTCTCTCTCTGGATCTCAATACAAAGTTCTCCTCGGTCTTCGAGGAGATCTATTCGATGTAATCTCTTTTGCGGTGTGTTTGTCGAGATCCGATGAATTGTGAGTTTATGATCAAGGTTATCTATGAAAGATATTTGGTTCTTCTCTGAACTTTTTATGTGTGCTCATAATATCCTTGCAAGTCTCTTTGAAATATTGGTTTCGTTTGGCCTACTAGATCTATAGTTCTTGCAATGGGAGAAGTGCTTGGCTTTGGGTTCAATCTTGCGGTGTCCTTTCCCAGTGACAGTAGGGGCAGCAAGGCACGTATTGTATTGTTGCCATCGAGGATATAAAGATGGGGTTTATATCATATTGCTTGAGTTTATATCTCTATGTCATGTCATCTTGCTTAAGGTGTTACTCTGTTCTTATGAACTCAATACACTAGATGCATGCTGGATCGCGGTCGATGTGTGGAGTAATAGTAGTAGATGCAGGCAGGAGTCGGTCTACTAGTCTCGGACGTGATGCCTATATACAATGATCATGCCTAGATAGTCATAATTATTCGCTTTTCTATCAATTGCTCGACAGTAATTTGTTTACCCGCCGTAGAATATCGCTATCATGAGAGAAGCCACTAGAGAAAACTATGGCCCCCGGGTCTATTCTCAACATATCTATCTACATCTACTTTACCTTTACCGCTTTTATTTGATGTTCTTATAAACTAAAAATACCAAAAATATCAACTATCATCTCTATCATATCTCACTTTCGTAAGTGACCGTAAAGGGATTGACAACCCCTTATCGCGTTGGCTGCGAAGTTCTTATTTGTTTGTGCATGTGCGAGGGACTCGCGCATGGTCTCCTACTGGATTGATACCTTTGTTCTCAAAAACTGAGGGAAATACTTACGCTGTTGTGCTGCATCTCCCTTTCCTCTTCGAGGGAATACAACGCAAGCTCAAGAAGTAGCAAGAAGAATTTATGGCGCCGTTGCCGGGGAGGCTTACGCAAAAGTCATATACCAAGTACCTATCACAAACTCTTATCCTTCGCATTACATTTATTTGCCTCTCGTTTTCCTCTCCCCCACTTCACCCTTGTCGTTTTATTTGCCCTTCTTCCGCCGTGTTTTTATCGTGCGCTTGCTTCTTGTTTGCTTGTGTGTGTTGGATTGCTTGCTTGTCACTATGGCTCAGAACAATACCAAATTGTGTGACTTCTCCAATACCAACAACAATGATTTTATTAGCACTCTGATTGCTTCTATTACCGATGCTGAATCTTGTGAGATCAATGCTGCTTTGTTGAATCTTGTCATGAAAGATCAATTCTCCGGCCTTCCTAGTGAAGATGCCGCTACCCATCTAAACAACTTTGTTGATTTTTTTGATATGCAAAAGAAAAGGGATACGGATAACGATATTGTTAAATTGAAGTTATTTCCATTTTCACTTAGAGATCGTGCTAAAGGTTGGTTTTCCTCTTTGCCTAGAAATAGTATTGATTCGTGGAATAAGTGCAAAGATGATTTTATCTCTAAGTATTTCCCTCCTGCTAAGATCATCTCTCTTAGAAACGATATTATGAATTTTAAGCAACTAGATCATGAGCATGTTGCACAAGCTTGGGAGAGAATGAAATTTATGATACGTAATTGCCCCACACATGGTTTGAATCTATGGATGATTATTCAAAACTTTTATGCTGGCTTGAATTTTGCTTCTAGAAATCTTTTAGATTCGGCCGCCGGAGGCACTTTCATGGAAACTAATTAGGAGAAGCTACCAAACTCCTCGATAATATTATCGTTAATTATTCTCAATGGCACACCGAAAGATCTACTAGTAAAAAAGTGCATGCTATCGAAAAAATTAGTGTTTTGAGTGGAAAGATGGATGAACTTATGAAATTGTTTGCTACTAAGAGTGCTTCTTCTGATCCTAATGATATACCTTTGTCCACTTTGATTGAGAATAACAATGAATCCTTGGATGTGAATTTTGTTGGTAGGAACAATTTTGGTAACAATGCTTATAGACGTAATTTTAATCCTAGGCCTTTTCCTAGTAATTCCTCTAATAATTATGGTAATTCCTACAACAACTCTTATGGAAAGATGCCTTCTGAATTTGAAACTAGTGTTAAGGAGTTTATGATCTCGCAAAAGAATTTCAATGCTGTGCTTGAAGAGAAATTTCTTAAGGTTGATGAATTGGCTAGAAGTGTGGATAGAATTACTCTTGACGTTGATTCTTTGAAACTTAGATCTATCCCACCTAAGCATGATATCAATGAGTCTCTCAAAGCTATGAGAATTTCCATTGATGAATGCAAAGAAAGAACCGCTAGAATGCGTACTAAAAGAGAAGATTATATTAAATCGTGTTCTTCTAGTTATCATGAAAATAAAGATGAAGATCTGAAAGTTATTGATGTGTCTCCTATTAGATTCTTGTTTTCTAGTATAAATCTTGATGAAGATAGGATTGGAGATGATTCTGCTTTAAGGTGTCCCAATGATTCGGAGTTTTTTTGATCTTGATGCTAAAATTGCTAAAAGTGGGAGTGAAGATATTAAAACTTTGCATAGTGATGAACCCACTACTTTGGATTTCAAGGGATTCAATTATGACAATTTCTCTTTGATTTATTGTATTTCCTTGTTGCAATCCGTACTAAATTATCCCCATGCTTATAGTCAAAATAAAGCTTTCACCAAACACATAGTTGATGCTTTGATGCAATCTTATGAAGAAAAACTTGAGTTGGAAGTTTCTATCCCTAGAAAGCTTTATGATGAATGGGAACCTACTATTAAAATAAAAATAAAAGATCATGAATGCTATGCTTTGCGTGATTTGGGTGCAAGTGTCTCCACTATCCCAAAAACTTTGTGTGATTAGCTAGGGTTTCATGAGCTTGATGATTGTTCTTTAAATTTGCATCTTGCGGATTCCACTATTAAGAAACCTATGGGAAGAATTAATAATGTTCTTATTGTTGCCAATAGGAATTATGTGCCCGTAGATTTCATTGTTCTTGATATAGATTGCAATCCTTCATGTCCTATTATTCTTGGTAGACCTTTTCTTAGAATGATTGGTGCAATTATTAATATGAAGGAAGGAAATATTAGATTCCAATTTCCGTTAATGAAAGGCATGGAACACTTTCCTAGAAAGAAAATCAAATTACCATATGAATCTATCATGAGAGCCACTTATGGATTGCCTTCCAAAGATGGCAATACCTAGATTTATCTTGTATCATGCCTAGCTAGGGGCGTAAAACGATAGCGCTTGTTGGGAGGCAACCCAACTTTATATTTTTTGTTTTTCTTGCTGTTATGGAATACATATTGCATCTAGTCTCTGATTAGATGTGTTTTCATGTTTTGTTTAGTTTTTGTGCCAAGTAGAACCTTTGGGAAGACTTGTGTGAAGTTTATGTGATCTTGCTGTGAAAAACAGAATCGTTGGCGCCGGCTAAAGTAGTCTTCAGATTTTACTGGAGCGTGATTTTTAGTTTATTCTTTTTGCAGATGATTGTTAGACAAATTCCTCAAATTTACCAATTTAGTTTGAATTTTTTGGAGTTCCATAAGTAGGCGAAACCTGCAGATTACTACAGACTGTTCTGTTTTTGACAGATTCTATTTTTCGTGTGTTGTTTGCTTATTCCGATGCATCTATGAGTAGTATTGGAGGATATGAACCATACAGAAGTTGGAATACAGTAGGTTTAACACCAATATAAACAAAGAATGAATTCATTGCTGCACTTTTGAGTAGTGGTTTGCTTTCTTATACTAACGGAGCTCACGAGAATTTTTGTCTAAGTTTTGTGTTGTGAAGTTTTCAAGTTTTGAGTATTGCTTTGATGGACTATGGAACAAGCAGTAGAAAAGGCCTAAGCTTGGGGATGCCCATGGCACCCCAAGTAAATTCAAGATAATCAAAAACCTAAGCTTTGGGATGCCCCGGGAAGGCATCCCCTCTTCCGTCTTCATCCATCGGTAACTATACTTGGAGCTATATTTTTATTCGCAACATGTTATGTGTTTTGCTTGGAGCGTCTTGTATAATTTGAGTATTTTCTTGTTAGTTTGCCACAATCATCCTTGCTGGACACACCTATTTGAGAGAGTTAAATATGGCCTAGAAATTGTTAGAACACTCTATGTGCTTCACTTATATCTTTTGAGTTGAATAGTTTTTGCTCTAGTGCTTCACTTATATCTTTTAGAGCACGGTGGTGGTAATATTTTGTAGAAATTATTGAACTCTCATGCTTCACTTATATCTATTTGAGAGTCTATTAAAACATCATGGTAATGTGTTTAGGCTAAAGAAACTAGTCTTCACATGATAGACATCCAATGTCAATGTAGTAAAAAAAATCACACCAAGTGCATTGAATAGAATGACATGTTGGATGCTTGATAATTGTTTTGAGATATGAGGATAGTGATATTAGAGTCGTGCTAGTGGAGTTATTATGAAATTAAGAAATACTTTTGTTAAGGTTAGTGATTCCCGTATAATGCACGTATGGTGAACCGCTATGTGACGAAGTTAGAGCATGAGGTATTTGTAGAGTGCCAACCTTTGTGTGGAGGTCGGGGGCGCGCGATGGTTAACTCCTACCAACCTCCCCCCTAGGAGCATGCGTTGATTGCTTTGTTTTGATGACTCGTAGATTTTTGCAATAAGTATATGAGTTCTTATGAGTAATGTTGAGTCCATGGATTATACGCACTCTCACCCTTCCACCATTGCTAGCCTCTCTTGTACCGCGCAACTTTCGCCGGTACCATAAACCCACTATATATCCTTCCTCAAAACAGCCACCATATTGTTCCTCAAAACAACCACCATACCTACCTATCATGGCATTTCCATAGCCATTCCGAGATATATTGCCATGCAACTTGCACCATTCCGTTCATATGACACGCATCATATTGTCATATTGCCATGCATGATCATGTAGTTGACATCGTAGTTGTGGCAAAGCCACCATGCATAATTTTTCATATATGTCACTCTTGATTCATTGCATATCTCGGCACACCGCCGAAGGCATTCATGTAGAGTCATACTTGTTGTAGTATCGAGTTGTAATTTTGAGTTGTAATAAAAAGTGTGATGATCATCATTATTAGAGCATTGTCCCATGTGAGGAAAGGCCAATAAAAAAGAGATGGCCCAAAAAAATAGAGAGGGTCTAATAAAAAAAGAGAGGAGAAAACCCCTCCAAAAAACAAATGAGAGAAAAGAGAGAAGGGACAATTGCTACTATCTTTTTTCCAAACTTGTGCTTCAAAGTAGCACCATGTTCTTCATTGTAAAGAGTCTCATGCTTAGTCACTTTCATATACTAGTGGGAATTTTCATTATAGAACTTGGCTTGTATATTCCAACGATGGGCTTCCTCAAATGCCCTAGGTCTTCGTGAGCAAGCAAGTTGGATGCACACCCACTAGTTTCTTTTTGTTGAGCTTTCATTCATATTTAGCTCTAGTGCATTCGTTGCATGGCAATCCCTACTCACTCACATTGATATCTATTGATGGGCATCTCCATAGCCCGTTGATACGCCTAGTCGATGTGAGACTATCTCCCTCCTTTTTGTCTTCTCCACAACCACCTCTAATCCACCCATAGTGCTATATCCATGGCCCATGCTCATGTATTGCGTGAAAGTTGAAAGGTTTGAAAAGATAGAGTATGAAAACAAATGCTTGGCTGAAATCGGTGTTGTGCATGATATGAATATTTTGTGTGATGAAGAGGGAGCATAGCCAGACTATATGATTTTGTAGGGATAACTTTCTTTAGCCATAGTATTTTGAGAAGACATGATTGCTTTGTTAGTATGCTTGAAGTATTGTTATTTCTTATGTCAATATAGACTTTTATCTTGAATCTTTCAGATCTGAACGTTCATGCCACAATTAAGAGAATTACATTGAAAAACTATATTGGTTAGCATTCCACATCAAAAATACTTTCTTTATCATTTACCTACTCGAGGACGAGCAGGAATTAAGCTTGGGGATGCTTGATACGTCTCCAACGTATCTATAATTTTGGATTGTTCCATGCTATTATTTATGAAGTCTTGGATGTTTAATGGGCTTTATCATTCACTTTTATATCATTTTTGGGACTAACCTACTAACCCAAAGGCCCAGTCTAGATTGCTGTTTTTTGCCTGTTTCATGGTTTTGCAGAAAAAGAATATCAAACAGAGTCCAAACGGAATGAAACCTTCGCGAGAGATAATATTGGAGAAAATCACGCCCGCGGAGCTTGAGAACCACGTCAGGGGATAGAGGGCTGGCCCACGAGGGTGGGGGCGTGCCCCCTGCCTCGTGGCCCCCTCGAGCGTCCCCCGGTGCCCTCCTTCTTCCTATATAAGTCTACGTACCCTAGAAACTCCGTGAACAGAGATAAAACCCTAATTCCACCGCCGTACCTTCTGTTCCCATGGAGATCCCATCTTGGAGCCTGTTCCGGAGCTCCACCGGAGGGGGATCCATCACGGAGGCCTTCATCATCATCATCATCATCATCATCGCCCTCACCATGAGTTGTGAGTAGTTTACCACAGACCTTCGGGTCCATAGCTAGTATCTAGATGGCTTCTTCTCTCTCTCTCTGGATCTCAATACAAAGTTCTCCTCGGTCTTCGAGGAGATCTATTCGATGTAATCTCTTTTTGCGGTGTGTTTGTCGAGATCCGATGAATTGTGAGTTTATGATCAAGGTTATCTATGAAAGATATTTGGTTCTTCTCTGAACTTTTTATGTGTGCTCATAATATCCTTGCAAGTCTCTTCGAATTATTGGTTTGGTTTGGCCTACTAGATCTATAGTTCTTGCAATGGGAGAAGTGCTTGGATTTGGGTTGAATCTTGCGGTGTCCTTTCCCAGTGACAGTAGTGGCAGCAAGGCACGTATGTATTGTTGCCATCGAGGATAAAAAGATGGGGTTTATATCATATTGCTTGAGTTTATCCCTCTACATCACGTCATTTTGCTTAAGGCGTTACTCTGTTCTTATGAACTCAATACACTAGATGCATGCTGGATAGCAGTCGATGTGTGGAGTAATAGTAGTAGATGTAGGCAGGAGTCGGTCTACTTGTCTCGGACGTGATGCCTATATACAATGATCATGCCAAGATAGTCTCATAATTATTCGCTTTTCTATCAATTGCTAGACAGTAATTTGTTTACCCGCCGTAGAATATCGCTATTATGAGAGAAACCACTAGAGAAAACTATGGCCCCCGGGTCTATTCTCAACATATCAATCTACATCTACTTTACCTTTACCGCTTTTATTTGTTGTTCTTATAAACTAAAAATACCAAAAATATCAACTATCATCTCTATCAGATCTCACTTTCATAAGTGACCGTAAAGGGATTGACAACCCCTTATCGTGTTGGCTGCGAAGTTCTTATTTTTTTGTGCAGGTGCGAGGGACCCGCGCGTGGTCTCTTACTGGATTGATACCTTGGTTCTCAAAAACTGAGGGAAATACTTACGCTACTGTGCTGCATCTCCCTTTTCTCTTCGAGGGAATACAACGCAAGCTCAAGAGGTAGCACCTCGATGTTTTCAGGGTATATGGATATATATAGGAGGAAGGAGGGCATCGGGGGAGCCAGAGGGGGGCCACGAGGGTTGGGGGCGCGCGTGTACTCCAAGTCTTCTGGGTAGATACGGTTCCAAAAATTACACTCCCAAAGGTTTCATTCCGTTTGGACTCCGTTTGATATTCCTTTTCTGCGAAATCCTGAAATAGGCAAAAAAAATAGCAATCTGCACTGGGCCTTGGGTTAGTAGGTTAGTCCCAAAAATAATATAAAAGTGTATAATAAAGCCCATTAAACATCCAAAACAGAATATATAATAGCATGGAACAATCAAAAATTATAGATACGTTGGAGACGTATTAGAGGCCTATTTATAGGTAGAGGGAGCTAGGAGAGTCCAAATGAGGTGCGGTTTTCGGCCACGCGATCGTGATCCAACGGCGAAGAGAATGGAGGGGGTTTAGATGGGCTAGTGGGCTAGTGGGCTGTTGTGGAGGGATGCTGGGATGCAAAGAGAAGAGGGTTTTCGGTCAACATAGTTAACCGTTAGGGCATCAAACAACCTCCAAATGGAATGAAATTTGACAGGCGGTCTACCGGTGATATACCAAGGCCACTCGGCAAATCTCGGCCCATTCCGAGAACTTTTTATCCCACTCATGAAACAAGATTTGAGAGGTGCAACGGGTGCATGTGATAGTGTCGGATCCCGAAATGGACAACGGAGAAAAAGATCGGATGCAAGTTTTGAAAACATGAGGACGCAATGCACATGATGACATGGCAAGATGCAACACGCAAGCAAATGACATGGCAATGGCAGCAAATAACTAGAAGACACCTGGCGCATCGGTGTTGGGGCGTCACAACACTCCCCTACTAATAAGAGATCTCATCCCGAGATCTTTGGAACGAGACGGAAGAGGAATAGGAAGAACAAAGTTCTTCTTGGACAAAAGAGTGAAGCCACAGAACTTTCACATGTTGAGCCACTTGAAAGAGAGAACACAACAGAGATGAACGAGATTGAGAAGCTCCGTTACAAAAGAGGAACCTGCAACATTACGAGAATCTTGATGGTTGAAAGACATGAAACTATAGCTGAAGGAACAAGAATGGATTCGGAACCACTCTGGTTAAGCGTGATAGACAAGGAATAAGAACAAGAAAATTTAGAAAGTACTCCGGTTGAATATGGAAGGAATAGAGCATGAACTTGAGAAGATGGAATAATACTTGACGAGATGAACAACACAATGCCTCCGGAAGAATTGAAAGAGTGAAATGAAAAGAATGGAGAAGAAGATGACAACTTCCACCACGAAAGAGCATATTCAAGAGAAAGGCTTGAACGGGGTTGTTGAGAAAATCAACAACAAAAGAATTAGCTTGATGTGGGCTTATGGAAAACATCTCAAAACATGAGGTGAATATATGCTACAACCAAATGATTGAATATCTGAGAAGAATGAAGAAATGCAAAACTCCACTTCAAAATAATACGCAGAATTATTTGCACTTCGAGACACAAGAAGAAGAATACTTGAGCTGCTCCGCCAGAATTTTTGAAGAACACTTGATGAATGAATTAAATCATGATGAACCACCATGAAGAACACTGGAAACGAAAAGGATGATGATATAGAATGAAGGACGAAAGAATAAGATTAAGGCCTTGAAGTGCTTTAGACGGGGGTTCTGACGAGATGTCCGAGAAAACTTTGAGCTCCGGAAAATAAAAGATGAAATCACTTGGGACTAGAATTTATCCATCAAGAACAAACACTGAAGGACGGAATTAATCAACTTGACGAGAATGAATAAGAATTATGTTATGCTCATCCTCCATCAATTAAATTTATGAAAGCAATGGATTCACATACTACTTATTCTCGTTGAAATTGGTTAGCGAGGGTTATATAGCGCAGAAACTTGAGAAAGTCTTCATGAGCCACCGGTAGGATTTGAAAGAACGAATGAATTGACGTGATAAGAACGGAAGTGAAAAATCTTAAACGAACCACTGTAAGAATTGAAACCTGGTGAAGAAAAGAAAATGAATCACTGGAAAGTATTAGAAAACAAATAAAGAGCTTGAGGAAAATAGACAGAAGAGAACGAAGATATCGCGAACTGATTAAATGATACTTGGATGAAGCACCGGAAGAATATGGAGACGGACGAAGAGGCATCAATGAAGAATTGTTGGAGGATGAAGATGAAAACTGAGAACGAAGAAATCTTCTGAAATGATGGCCTTTGGAGGAACACAATGGAAAGAATTCATGAAATACTCCGAATGTTTAAGGAAAAGAATTTATTACAATGAAACAATTTGAGAGGATAACATGAATCCTGAACCACGAATTTTCAAGAGAACGGACAAGGATTTAGAGGGAAACTCTTCTTTGGTCTTCAAATGTTGAGCATGACGACGAGATACACCACCAAAATTGTTGAGATATTCTGGAAGGATGAAAAGAGGATATGTTGAACCACGCATGAAAAAAAATGAAAGCGATCTTGGAGAAGGCATGACTGATGGAATCCATACGTACGTCACACTTGGATAAACTTTGGGAATACTCCAGAAATATTAGAAGAGTCAGGTAAGATCCTGGAAAAAGACATGTGGGTTATGAGCCCACCGAAGAGAAAACATCGTTGGAAAAGGATTATTTGAACAAGGAATGATGCATCGGAATGATTGAATGACTTGAATGACGTGACAACCTCGAATTAATTCGAACACAAATACGAATCTTCTAAGATGACTTCGTGTCTCCGAACTGATTAAATGGCAAGAGGCGAACGAGACAATGGGAAAACATTTGAGCAAAGGAAAAGAATATGATGAACACCGAATAATTGAATTGAATCCACCGGAGAAGAAAAGAGATGAATAATGACGAACTAGACGAGAATTCACCAGTTGAAATCATTGAGGAAAGAATTCAAAGACTTCGCACGAGTAGGATGGATACTCGATTAAGGACTCCGGCTCCGAGAAGAAAAGGGTGGGCGGGTGGGAAATGAAAGACCACATCGGACGGGGAAAACGATGCCGGTTGGAATGAACTGAGGATTGGACTTGCAAAGATGAAGATGATTGAATCAATTTGACGAGGAATGCACCGGATAAAAAGAGATGACATCGCAACAAACGAAAACTAACCGCGTGATCCTTAAAAAAATTGAAGGGGAAGAGGAGTATTTCAAAACACCTACATGAAGATTCCTCACTAGAGAGACGAAGGGGCTGAGGAGTAAAAAGAATTCCTACTCTCCGATATAACTAGACTCCGAAATCAGTTTTCTTCTAGACTCGACAACGGCAAAACTACGATCAATCAAGGGGGCTCCTATGGCCAGTCGAGGCTCTGATACCAACTTGTCACGCCCAATATGCGATTCTATCCCAATCATGTGAAAACCTCGTGATTGGGGCACAACCGCATTTCGGGCGCTTAGCAAGATGGATACCATTACATCGTACCATTACATAAATAGATGGGGATACATACAAGTCATACAACTCCACATGAATACAACACATTATACAGAAGACATCTGACTACGGATGAAAAACACAAGAAAGCACAACGACATCCATCCTGCTATCCCAGGTTGCCGACCAGGAACCTATCCCCAAGTCTGACGACGAAGAAGAAAGAACTCCAACACAGATAAGCATCGCTCTCACGTCAAGTCATTGGAAACCTGCACCTGCAACTGTTGTTGTAGTGTCTGTGAGCCACGAGGACTCAGCAATCCCATAACCATGGGTATCAAGACTAGCAAAGCTTAATGGGTATGGAGAGGTTAAGTGGTGAGGTTGCAGCAGCGGCTAAGCATTGTATGGTGGCTAACCTATGAGTACAAGAATAAGATGAGCATCTACGCAAACAGTCGCAAACTAGTAATGATCGCTAAGTGATCCTGAACTACCTACGAGTCAAACATAACCCCACCGTGTTCTCTTCTCAAAGTGAAAGGAGACGGTCACGGTTACTCATGCGGTTGTGTATTTTATTTCGGATCCTCTGTTAAGTTTTCTACAACCGGACATTAACAAATTCCAATCTGCCACATAACCGCGGGCATGGCTTTCGAATGATCATAACCCTGTAGGGGTGTCCCAACTTAGCTTATCACAAGCTCTCACGATCAGCATAGGTAAAAAACCTTATCTTAGGGACAACCCGGTCAGACTCGGAATCCCAGTGCACAAGACATTTCGACAATGGTAAAACAACTCCAGCAAGACCTCCCAGTGTGCCGACACCCTGATAGTAGCCGCGTGTATCTCGTCTCAGGCCACGTTCGGATAGGTCAAGCTACGGGTAAAACCAGATACCTCGACTTTCCCCGAGGCGGGCCCGCAGGCTGCTCGTTTGCGACCAACACCATCAGCACTGGCCCCCTGTATGTGGAAATGAATCCTCGGGTGGCGCTAACTCCCTATGCAATTTAATTAATTAATTAATTTTTTATTATGTTGCAAATTAAAACCAAAGTTGGGCATTGCTGGAGGAGTTTTATCCAAAGCGAACTGTCAAGGGGTCCGCACATACCCAACCGCGTTAGGAATGCAAAATCAAGGGACATAACACCGGTTTATCGGTTCTTAAGGCGGCATGAGTGGAACAAAACACCGAGCAAAAGGCCAAGCCTTCCACCCATTGCCAAGTGTATATGTGCATTAATTATAGTATTAGATATTGTGATATTCCAACAACCAAGTTCCGACATGGACCAATCTTCATCTTCACCTGCAACTAGAAACGCTATAAGAGGGGCTGAGCGAGCGGTAACATAGCCAAACAATGGTTTGCTAGGATGGTGTCAAAGGTTAGAGGTTTCATGGCAACAATGAGTGGCTGACAACAAAAGATAGGCAGCGAGACACATAGCGATAGAATCAAGACAACTAGCATAGCAATGATAGTAATGAGATCCAAGGTAACGGTCATCTTGCCTGAGATCCCGCTAGGAAGAAGAATGAGTCTATGAATAAGATGAAGCCACGAAGTCGAACGAATCCTCACAATCGCAACGAAACAGGAACTAACGAGAAGAAGCAAACAACATGGTAAACACAAAACACATAAACAAGACAAGATGCTCAACCAAGTATGGTTCATGACAAGGCTACATGATACTACTCATGGCAAGGGATGAAGCATACAAGAACATCACACAAAGCAAGTTTAAATGAGGCCGGAAACAACATATAACTATTCCGGTAAGTCCTCATATGCAAATTTCGAAATTGGTCCAGATCTAAACAAACCTTAAGTTAAAGTTGTTAAAAGCAATTTAACCTGCACCATGATGATCTACATGAAATTCTAGTCAAGTTACATATAAAGTTCATTTAATTCGGAGCTACGGCCTAGAAGATATGAGCAAAAACAAGTCAAGCATGGCATTGATGCAAAAAAGCATTCAAACATCAAGCACAACACTCAAAACATGGATAAAACATGACATGATGCATCTACACACAAAATCAAGCAAGTTTCATATAGAGCACACTCAAAACGGAGCAACGGATCAACACATACACATGAAACAAGATTAAAGGACAAGTTGTCCCAAAACAGCAACTAAGCACTTTGCAATCATCAAAACAACATGCTACAGGAACATTTCATGGCATCAAAGGGCATGGCAAGCATGTACATGTCAAGCACTACAAACATGATCACTAAGCTACTGCCCAACACCACTAGAACATGCTCAAAACATCATGGTAAGATTGCAAATGATAACAGTTCACAGACTTAGTGAAATAAATTGAACATGGCAGCAACAACGACAAGTAGGCATGTCTGCAAGCTTGTGCAACTCATCTCAAAGCATATCATGGCATGTGAATATAACCAACAGGAAGAAGACATGTTTATGCAGCTACTCATGGCAAGAACATGGTCATAGGATGCATAGAGCACTAGCTCTTCCCATGGAAAAACTGAACTTACTGATAATAGGCTGACAGAAACATTATATAGCAATTTGAGAGCAAGAAAGGGACAAGCTACAGCAACCTATAATTGCAAACAAGGGCATGGATGGATAGAGCATAACATGGAATTCAAGTCATGCTCATTGGACATCCCAAAACATGCATGGATATGACTGTAGCATCAAGCAAACATGGCATCATAATATAACAGTTTCAGATTTAGCAGATTTCAACAAGTCTCAGAAATTAGCAAACAACGAGTAGGTCACTTTACAAGCTTGTTCCACTCAACACAAGGTATATCATGAAAAGTGGATTGCACCACAACAAAGATGACATGATTGTGCTCCTAACACATGTTGACATGATGCTCAAACGAAAATCACACACAAAGATATGAAAAAGACAAATCAGCAAGTTACACTAGTTTTCAGCAGTTAACAGCACTTAGCACTTTTGCAACACATATTATGGCATCAAGATGAAAAGTAACATGCATGCAAATACAACTATCATGTAGAGCATCAAGAGACGAACACTTTGACATATCATACGCTCAATTTGGATCTATGTGCACAAAGTTACAAGCACCACAACATGCACACATATTAATAAAATACAAGGACTTAGTCATATTTCAGGAAAAAAACAGACATGCGTAGAATAGCTATTAGTCGCACAGGCGAGGGTTAGGGATGCTCACCACTGGGCCACTTGGGCCGGTTTGGTGGAGGGGAGTAGCAGGCCGGCTCGGAGCAGAGGCTGGGCCGGCGAGCGAGGAGGCCCGCACGGGTGCTGGAGGCGGCCCGAGCGGAATCCCGTCCCTCTCCTCGATCCCGATCGGATCGGGCAGGCCTTGGGCGGAGGCAAGCTCCTCCGGCCGGCGGGGAATAGCGTGGTGGCGGTGACGGCCGACGGGGCTCCGCCGAGCTCGCCGGGGATGGGATCTGGCGACCCTCCGGCGATGCGAGGCGCAGGTGCGAAGGTGCGATGGCGCACAGCGAGCGAGGCAGCGCCGACTTGGCGGCAGTGAGGCGAGGTGGCGGCCGACGGAGGCGGGGCGGTGACCGGCGGCGGCGTGCGGGCGCTCGCGTGCAAGGCGGCGGAGGGAGCCGGGGAGGCACAGGGCACTGGGCCTGACGCAGCGCTGATGCGGGCCTGCCGTGGGCCGAGCGGGCCGCGGCGGCACGAGGATGTGGGTGCAGGGAGGTGGCCAGTGAGGAGGTGCTACATGGCGGTGGGAGGTGGCGCGGACACGTCTGGTGGCGGGGTGGACATGTCCGGCGCGCAGAGAAGGAAGAAGCTAGGGTTTCGTCCGCAAATTTCGGAGGGGGGGGGGGCTATTTATAGGTAGAGGGAGCTAGGAGAGTCCAAATGAGGTGCGGTTTTCGGCCACGCGATCGTGATCCAACGGCAAAGAGAATGGAGGGGGTTTAGATGGGCTAGTGGGCTGTTGTCGAGGGGTGCTGGGATGCAAAGAGAAGGGGGTGTTCGGTCAACACGGTTAATTGTTGGGGTATCAAACGACCTCCAAATGGAACGATATTTGACAGGCGGTCTACCGGTGATATACCAAGGCCACTCGACAAATCTCGGCCCATTCCGAGAAAGTTTTTCTCCCTCTCATGAAACAAGATTTGAGAGGTGCAACAGGTGCATGTGAGAGGGTCGAATCCCGAAACGAACAACGGAGAAAAAGATCGGATGCAAGTTTTGAAAACATGAGGACGCAATGCACTTGATGACAGGGCAAGATGCAACACGCAAGCAAATGACATGGCAGCAGTAGCAAATAACTGGAAGACACCCGGCGCATCGTTCTTGGGGCGTCACGGATACCATGACAACTTTCAACCTTTTCAGAGTTTATTTGTAGTGCTTTTCAATTTCATGGTAGTGTAGCTCAAAAAAAATCAGTAAATGCATGAAAAATAGCAAATGAAGTCAGAAAGGTTTGAAAATTGATGACGTTTGTCCAAAGCACAAAAGTACATGTTTCGAATGCCAAATCACATAAGCACCCTAACTATTACAAAGATTCCCTCTGGTTTGTCCAAAGTGGGACTTTCCAGATATATTAGTCTGGAAACTCACTAGAGAAGAAAGTGGTGAAAGTGAAGCCGGTCACATCCCAGAGTGGGATCTTTGGGTGTGAAACTTTTTCTTCGCGTGTGTCCCTTTGCGTCGTAACCATGGACAATCTTCATCATTTAACCGGGTGCTCGGGGCAATATTCACTGTGAAGGGAGCAATTTCATGAAACTTTTCTCTAAAAGAACTATGTGGCGCTTTGGCTCATCGTATGATGCATTCGCTTCCTAATCTTTTCTTTTTCTCGTCTTGGTAGACACGTCCTTCACATAGAAAACCTGCGCCGCATCATTGGCTAGGACAAATGGTTCGTCTACGTACGCAAGATTGTTGACATCCACTGTTGTCATTTCGTACTGCGGGTCTTCCGTTACCCCGCCTCCTCTCAGATTAACCCATTTGCACCGAAACAAAGGGACCTTCAAACCATGTCCATAGTCAAGTTCCCATATCTCCTCTATGTAACCATAATATGTGTCGACCTTTCCCCTCTTGGTTGCTGCATCAAAGCGGACACCACTGTTTTGAAGGAAATATGCCCAAGAGGCAATAATAAAGATGTTTTTTGTATTTCCTTATATCATGATAAATGTATTTTATTCATGCTAGAATTGTATTAACCGGAAACTTAGTATATGTGTGAATACATAGACAAAATAGTATGTCCCTAGTATGCCTCTACTAGACTAGCTCATTGATCAAAGATGGTTATGTTTTCTAGACCATAGACATGAGTTGTCATTTGATAAACGGGATAACATCATTAGGAGAATGATGTGATGGACAAGACCCATCCGTTAGCTTAGCACTATGATCATTTAGTTTTACTGCTATTGCTTTCTTCATGACTTATACATGTTCCTATGACTATGAGATTATGCAACTCCCGAATACCGGAGGAACACCTTGTGTGCTATCAAACGTCACAACGTAACTGGGTGATCATAAAGATGCTCAAAAGGTGTCTCTGAAAGTGTTCGTGGTGTTGGCATAGATCAAGAATAGAATTTGCCACTCCGAGTGTCGGAGAGGTATCTCTGGGCCCTCTCGGTAATACACATCATAATAAGCCTTGCAAGCAAATGACTAATGAGTTAGTCACGGGATGATGTATTATGGAACGAGTAATGAGACTTGCCGGTAACGAGATTGAACTAGGTATTGAGATACCGACGATCGAATCTCGGGCAAGTAAAATACCGATGACGAAGGGAACAACGTATGTTGTTATGCGGTTTGATCGATAAAGATCTTCGTAGAATATGTAGGAGCCAATATGAGCATCCAGGTTCCGCTATTGTTTATTGACTAGAGATGAGTCTCGGTCATGTCTACATAGTTCTCGAACCCGTAGGGTCCGCACGCTTAACGTTTGATGACGATCGGTATTATGAGTTTATGATTTTTGATGTACCAAAGGTAGTTCGGAGTCCCGGATGAGATCACGAACTTGACGAGGAGTCTCGGATTGTCCAAGACGTAAAGATTGATATATTGGACGACTATATTCGGACATCGGAAGTGTTCTGGAAAGTTTCGGAATTTACCGGAGTGTCGGGGGGTATCAGAACCCCTCGGGGGAAAGTTGGGCCCTGGTGGGCCATAGGGAAGAAAGAGGGAAGCAGCCAGGAGGTGGCAGGCCCCCTCCCAAGGAGCAGTCCGAATTGGGCTAGGGGAGGGGGCGCGGCCCCCTCTTTCCCTCTCCTTCTCTCCCTCTCTTTCCTTCCCCCTTCTCCCTCTTGGTGATTCCTACTAGGAATAGGATTGCAATCCTATTCCTAGTAGGATTGCACCCCTTGGTGCGCCATAGACGGGCCGTCTGGCCTCCCCCTTGCTCCGTTATATACGGGGGTAGGGGGGCACCCTAGAACACACAAGTTGATCTCTCCAGCCGTGTGCGGTGCCCCCTTCCACAGAAACACACCTCGGTCATACCGTTGTAGTGCTTAGACGAAGCCCTGCGCCGGAACTTCATCATATCCGTCACCACGCCGTCGTGCGGACGAAACTCTCCCGTGAAGCTCAACTGGATCAAGAGCCCGTGGGACGTCATCAAGCTGAACGTGTGCTGAACACAGAGGTGCCGTACGTTCGGTGCTTGATCGGTTGAATCGCGAAGAAGTTCGACTACATCAACTGTGTCACTTGACGCTTCCGCTTTCGGTCTACAAGGGTACGTAGACACACTCTCCCCCTCGTTGCTATGCATCTGGTAGATAGATCTTGCGTGATCGTAGGAAAATTTTGAAAATACTACGTTCCCCAACAGTGGCATCATGAGCCAGGTCTATGCGCAGATGATATGCACGAGTAGAACACAATGAGTTGTGGGCGATACTAGTCATACTGCTTACCAGCATGTCATACTTTGGTTCGGCGGTATTGTGAGATGAAGCGGCCCGGACCGACATTACGCGTACGCTTACGCGAGACTGGTTTCACCGTCATGAGCACTCATTGCTTAAAGGTGACTGGCGGGTGTCTGTCTCTCTCACTTTAGCTGAATCGAGTGTGGCTACGCTCGGTCCTTGTGAAGGTTAAAATAGCACATACTTGACGAAACATCATTGTGGTTTTGTATGTGTAGGTAAGAACGGTTCTTGCTAAGCCCGTAGCAGCCACGTAAAACTTGCAACAACAAAGTAGAGGACGTCTAACTTGTTTTTGCAGGGCATGTTGTGATATGATATGGTCAAGACATGATGAGTTATACGGTTTTGTATGAGATGATCATGTTTTTGTAAAGTTATCGGCAACTGGCAGGAGCCATATGGTTGTCGCTTTATTGTATGAAATGCAATCGCCATGTAATTGCTTTACTTTATCACTAAGCGGTAGTGATAGTCGTAGAAGCAATAGTTGGCGAGACGACAACGATGCTACGATGGAGATCAAGGTGTCGTGCCGGTGACGAAGGTGATCATGACGGTGCTTTGGAGATGGAGATCAAAAGCACAAGATGATGATGGCCATATCATGTCACATATTTTGATTGCATATGATGTTTATCTTATTATGCTTCTTATTTTTCTTAGTACGACGGTAGCATTATAAGATGATCCCTTACAAAATTTCAAGGTATAAGTGTTCTCCCTGAGTATGCACCGTTGTGAAAGTTCATCGTGCCGAGACACCACGTGATGATCGGGTGTGATAAGCTCTACGTTTAAATACAACGGGTGTAAGCCGGTTTTGCACACGCAGAATACTCTGGTTATACTTGACGAGCCTAGCATATGCAGATATGGCCTCGGAACACTGGAGACCGAAAGGTCGAGCGTGAATCATATAGTTGATATGATCAACATAAGATGTTCACCATTGAAACTATTCCATCTCACGTGATGATCGGACATGGTTTAGTTAATTTGGATCGCGTGATCATTTAGATGACCAGAGGGATGTCTATCTAAGTGGGAGTTCTTTAAGTAATATGATTAATTGAACTTTAATTTATCATGAACTTAGTCCTGATAGTTTTTCCATATCTATGTTGTTGTAGATCAATGGCTCGTGTTACCGTTCCTTTGAATTTTAATGCATTCCTAGAGAAAGCTAAGTTGAAAGATGATGGTAGCAATTACACGGACTGGGTCCGTAACTTGAGGATTATCCTCATTGCTGCACAGAAGAATTATGTCCTTGAAGCACCGCTAGGTGACAAGCCCCCTCCCGCTAATGTAGACGCTTTGAACATCTGGCAGACGCGATCTGATGACTACACGATAGTTCAGTGTGCCATGCTTTACGGCTTAGAACCGGGACTTCAACGACGTTTTGAACGTCATGGACCATATGAGATGTTCCAGGAGTTGAAGTTAATATTTCTAGCAAATGCCCGGATTGAGAAATATGAGATTTCCAATAAGTTCTATAGCTGCAAGCTGGAGGAGAATAGTTCTATCAGTGAACACTTGCTCACAATGTATGGGCACTACAATCATATGACTCAACTTGGTTGCAAAGTTGACGAGGATAGTGTTATTGATAGAATTCTTAAATCACTGCCACCAAGCTATAAAGGCTTCGTGATGAACTATAATATGCAAGGGATGCAGAAGACAATTCCCGAGCTCTTCGCTATGCTCAAAGCTGTGGAGGTAGAAATCAAAAAGGAGCATCAAGTGTTGATGATTAACAAGACCACTAGTTTCAAGAAAAAGGGCAAGGGAAAGAAGGAGAACTTCAAGAAGAATAGCAAGACAGTTGCTACTCCCACGAAGAAACCCAAGTCTAGAACAAGCCTGAAACTGAGTGCTTCTACTGCAAAGGGACTGGACACTGGAAGCGGAACTGCCCCAAGTATTTGGCGGATAAGAAGGATGGCAAGGTGAACAAAGGTATATGTGATATACATGTTATTGATGTGTACCTTACTAATGTTCGTAGTAGTACCTGGGTATTTGATACCGGTTCGGTTGCTAATATTTGTATCTCGAAACAGGGACTACGGATTAAACGAAGATTGGCTAAGGACGAGGTGACGATGCACGTGGGAAATGGTTCCAAAGTCGATGTGATCGCCGTCGGCACGCTACCTCTACATCTACCTTCGGGATTAGTTCTAGACCTGAATAATTGTTATTTGGTGCCAGCATTAAGAATGAACATTATATCTGGATCTTGTTTGTTGCCAGACGGTTATTCATTTAAATCAGAGAATAATGGTTGTTCTATTTTTATGAATAATATCTTTTATGGTCATGCACCCTTAAAGAGTGGTCTATTCTTGTTGGATCTCGATTGTAGTGATACACATATTCATAATATTGAAGCCAAAAGATGCAAGGTTAATAATGATAGTGCAACTTATTTGTGGCACTGCCGTTTAGGTCATATTGGTGTAAAGTGCATGAAGAAACTCCATAGTGATGGACTTTTGGAATCACTTGATTATGAATCACTTGGTGCTTGCGAACCATGCCTCATGGGCAAGATGACTAAAACTCCATTCTCCGGAACAATGGAGCGAGCAACAGATTTGTTGGAGATCATACATACAGATGTATGTGGACCAATGAGTGTTGAAGCTCGCAGCGGGTAACATTATTTTCTGACCTTCACTGATGATTCGAGCAGATATGGGTATATCTACTTAATGAAACACAAGTATGAAACATTTGAAAAGTTCAAAGAATTTCAGAGTGAAGTAGAGAATCATCGTAACAAGAAAATAAAGTTTCTATGATATGATCATGGAGGTGAATATTTGAGTTACGAGTTTGGTCTTCATTTGAAACAATGTGGAATAGTTTCACAACTCACGCCACCCGGAACACCACGGCGTAATGGTGTGTCCGAATGTCTTAACCATACTTTATTGGATATGGTGTGGTCTATGATGTCTCTTACCGATTTACCACTATCGTTTTTGAGTTATGCTTTAGAGACAGCTGCATTCACGTTAAATAGGGCACCATCTAAATCCGTTGAGACGACGCCTTATGAACTGTGGTTTGGCAAGAAACCAAAGTTGTCGTTTCTTAAAGTTTGGGGCTGCGATGCTTATGTGAAAAAGCTTCAACCTGATAAGCTCGAACCCAAGTCGGAGAAATGTGTCTTCATAGGATACCCAAAGGAGACTGTTGGGTACACCGTCTATCACAGATCCGAAGGCAAGATATTCGTTGCTAAGAATGGATCCTTTCTAGAGAAGGAGTTTCTCTCGAAAGAAGTGAGTGGGAGGAAAGTAGAACTTGATGAGGTAATTGTACCTTCTCCCGAATTGGAAAGTAGTACATCACAGAAACTAGTTCCAGTGATTCCTACACCAATTAATGAGGAAGCTAATGATGATGATCATGAAACTTCAGATCAAATTTCTACTGAACGTCGTAGATCAACCAGAGTATGTTCCCCACCAGAGTGGTACGGCAACCCAGTTCTGGAAGTCATGTTACTAGACCATGATGAACCTACGAACTATGAGGAAGCGATGATGAGCCTAGATTCCACAAAATGGCTTGAGGCCATGAAATCTGAGATGGGATCCATGTATGAGAACAAAGTGTGGACTTTGGTTGACTTGCCCGATGATCGGCAAGCCATCGAAAATAAACGGATCTTCAAGAGGAAGACCGAGGCAGACGGTAATGTTATTGTTTACAAAGCTCGACTTGTTGAGAAAGGGTTTTGACAAGTTCAAGGAGTTGACTACGATGAGACTTTCTCACCCATAGCGATGCTTAAGTTTGTCCGAATCATGTTAGCAATTGCCGCATTTTATGATTATGAAATCTGGCAAATGGATGTCAAAACTGCATTCCTGAATGGATATCTCAAAGAAGAGTTGTATATGATGCAACCAGAAGGTTTTGTCGATCCAAAAGGTGCTAACAAAGTGTCCAAGCTCCAACGATCCATCTATGGACTGGTTCAAGCATCTCGGAGTTGGAATATAAGCTTTGATGAGGTGATCAAAGCATATGGTTTTATACAGAGTTTTGGAGAAACCTGTATTTACAAGAAAGTGAGTGGGAGCTCTGTAGCATTTCTGATATTATATGTGGATGACATATTGTTGATTGGAAATGATATAGAATTTCTGGATAGCATAGAAGGATACTTGAATAAGAGTTTTTCAATGGAAGACCTCGGTGAAGTTTCTTACATATTAGGCATCAAGATCTATAGAGATAGATCAAGATGCTTAATTAGACTTTCACAAAGCACATACCTTGATAAAGTTTTGAAGAAGTTCAAAATAGATCAGTCAAAGAAAGGGTGCTTGCCTGTGTTACAAGGTGTGAAGTTGAGTAAGACTCAATGTCCGACCACTGTAGAAGATAGAGAGAAAATGAAAGTCATTCCCTATGCCTCAGCCATAGGATCTATCATGTATGCAATGTTGTGTACCAGACCTGATGTGTGCCTTGCTATAAGTCTAGCAGGGAGGTACCAAAGTAATCCAGGAGTGGATCACTGGACAGCGGTCAAGAACATCCTGAAATACCTGAAAAGGACAAAGGATATGTTTCTCGTGTATGGAGGTGACAAAGAGCTCGTCGTAAACGGTTACGTCAATTCTAGCTTTGACACTGATCCAGATGACTCTAAGTCACTAACCAGATATGTCTTTTTTGAACGGTGGAGCTGTCAGTTGATGCAGTTCCAAGCAGAGCGTCGTGGCGGGATCTATGTGTGAAGCGGAATACATAGCTACTTCGGAAGCAGCAAATGAAGGAGTCTGGATGAAGGAGTTCATATCCGATCTAGGTGTAATACCTAGTGCATCGGGTCCAATGAAAATCTTTTGTGACAACACTGGAGCAATAGCCTTGGCGAAGGAATCCAGGTTTCACAAGAGAACAAAGCACATCAAAAGACGCTTCAATTCCATCCGCAATCTATTCAAGGAAGGAGACATAGAGATTTGCAAGATACATACGGATTTGAATGTTGCAGACCCGTTGACTAAGCCTCTTCCACGGGCAAACCATGATCAGCACCAAGACTCCATGGGTGTTAGGGTCATTACTTTGTAATCTAGATTATTGACTCTAATTCAAGTGGGAGACTGAAGGAAATATGCCCTAGAGGCAATAATAAAGATGTTATTTGTATTTCCTTATATCATGATAAATGTATTTTATTCATGCTAGAATTGTATTAACCGGAAACTTAGTACATGTGTGAATACATAGACAAAACAGTATGTCCCTAGTATGCCTCTACTAGACTAGCTCATTGATCAAAGATGGTTATGTTTCCTAGACCATAGACATGAGTTGTCATTTGATCAACGGGATCACATCATTAGGAGAATGATGTGATGGACAAGACCCATCCGTTAGCTTAGCACTATGATCGTTTAGTTCTACTGCTATTGCTTTCTTCATGACTTATACATGTTCCTATGACTATGAAGTTATGCAACTCCCGAATACCGGAGGAACACCTTGTGTGCTATCAAACGTCACAACATAACTGGGTGATCATAAAGATGCTCTACAGGTGTCTCCGAAAGTGTTCGTGGTGTTGGCATAGATCAAGAATAGGATTTGTCACTCCGAGTGTCAGAGAGGTATCTCTGGGCCCTCTCGGCAATACACATCATAATAATCCTTGCAAGCAAATGACTAATGAGTTAGTCACGGGATGATGTATTACAGAACGAGTAAAGAGACTTGCCGGTAACGAGATTGAACTAGGTATTGAGATACCGACGATCGAATCTCGGGCAAGTAACATACCGATGACAAAGGGAACAACGTATGTTGTTATGCGGTTTGATCGATAAAGATCTTCGTAGAATATGTAGGAGCCAATATGAACATCCAGGTTCCGCTATTGGTTATTGACCAGATATGAGTCTCGGTCATGTCTACATAGTTCTCGAACCCGTAGGGTCCGCACGTTTAACGTTTGATGATGATCGATATTATAAGTTTATGATTTTTGATATACCGAAGGTAGTTTGGAGTCCCGGATGAGATCACGGACATGACAAGGAGTCTCGGAATGTCTGAGACATAAAGTTTGATATATTGGACGACTATATTCGGACAACGGAAGTGTTCTGGAAAGTTTCGGAATTTACCGTAGTACCGGGGGGGTTACCGGAACCCCCTGGGGGAAAGTTGGGCCCTAGTGGGCCATAGGGAAGAAAGAGGGCAGCAGCCAGGAGGTGGCATGCCCCATCCCAAGGAGCAGTCCGAATTGGACTAGGGGAGGGGGCGCGGCCCCCTCTTTCCCTCTCCTTCTCTCCCTCTCTTTCCTTCCCCCTTCTCCCTCTTGGTGATTCCTACTAGGAATAGGATTGCAATCCTATTCCTAGTAGGATTGAACCCCTTGGCACGCCATAGAGGGGCCGACCGGCCTCCCCCTTGCTCCTTTATATATGGGGGCAGGGGGGCACCCTAGAACACACAAGTTGATCTCTCCAGCCGTGTGTGGTGCCCCCCTCCACAGAAACACACCTCGGTCATACCGTTGCAGTGCTTAGGCAAAGCCCTGAGCCGGTAACTTCATCATATCCGTCACCACGCTGTCGTGCTGACGAAACTCTCCCGTGAAGCTCAACTGGATTAAGAGCCTGTGGGACGTCATCAAGCTGACTGTGTGCTGAACGCGGAGGTGTCGTACGTTCGGTGCTTGATCGGTTGAATCGCGAAGCAGTTCGACTACATCAACCGCGTCACTTGACGCTTCCGCTTTCGGTCTACAAGGGTATGTAGACACACTCTCCCCCTCGTTGCTATGCATCTGGTAGATAGATCTTGCGTGATCGTAGGAAAATTTTGAAAATACTACGTTCCCCAACATGTTTTGGTTGGTGCTCTTTTTATCTTGGGCGATCGTGTAAAATGTATTCCCATTTATCTCATATCCTTTGAAAGTCATTATATTCAAAGATGGTAACTGGGACAACAAGTACAAGTCATCTTCAACAGCGTCGTCATGCATGGCATGTGTCTGCAACCAACCAGAGAAAGTCCCCATTTGTTCACGTGTAATCTAGTCATCAGACTGCTCCGGGTGTTTGGAGCATAGAATATTCTTGTGTTCCTCGATATATGGAACCACCAAGGTGTATTTTTGTAGAACTGTGTAGTGTGCTTGAGTGAAAGAATGCCCGTCCATACATATTATTGCTTTCGGTCCTAGCGTGTCATTTCCACCCAGTCTGCATTCATGCCGCGATTCAGGAACACTAATCGGCTTAAGGTCAGGAATAAATTCAACACAAAACTCAAGGACCTCCTCATTTTCATGGCCCTTGGAGATGCTTCCTTCTGGTCTAGCATGGTTATGAACATATTTCTTTAAGACTCCCATGAACCTCTCAAAGGGGAACATATTGTGTAGAAATACAGGACCCAGAATGGCAATCTCGCCGATTAGGTGAACTAGGACGTGTGTCATGATATTGAAGAAGGATGGTGGGAACCCCAACTCAAAACTGACAAGACATTGCACCAAATCTTTCTCTAACATTGGTATGACTTCTAGATCGAATACCTTCTGATAGATTGCATTGAGGAATGCACATAGCCTCACAATGGCTAATCAAACGTTTTCCAGTAGAAGCCCCCTCAATGCAACCCGAAGTAGTTGCGTCATAATCACGTGGCAGTCATTAGACTTTAGGTTCTGGAACTTTTTCTTTGCCATATTTATTATTCCATTTATATTCGACGAGAAGCCAGATGGGACCTTCATACTGAGCAGACATTCAAAGAAGATTTCCTTCTCTTCTTTCGTAAGAGCATAGCTGGCATGACCCTGATGTACGTCGTCTTCTCCGTACATACGTTGCTGGTCCTCCCGTGCCTCAGGTGTATCTTTTGTCTTCCCATACACACCCAAGAAGCCTAGCAGGTTCACACAAAGATTATTCGTCACGTGCATCACGTCGATTGCAGAGCGGACCTCTAGGTCTTTCCAATAGGATAGGTCCCAAAATATAGATTTCTTCTTCCACATGGGTGCGTGTCCATCAGCGTCATTCGGAACAGATAGTCCATCAGGACCCTTCCCAAAGATTACTTTTGAATCCTTGACCATATCAAATATATCATCACCAGTACGGTGGCGAGGGTTGTTCCGATGATCTGCCTCACCATTGAAATGCTTGCCTTTCTTTCTTACGGGATGCTTGATCGAAAGAAATCGACGATGTCCCAGGTACACAACATTCTTACAATTTTCCAAATATATATTGCCGGTATCATCTAAACAGTGTGTGCATGTGCGGTATCCCTTGTTTCTTTGTCATGAAAGGTTACTGAGAGCAGGCCAATCATTGATGGTCACAAACAGCAATGCATGTAGGTCAAATTCCTCATGATCGAGCTCATCCGACGCATGCACACCTTTTTTCATTCCACAGATGTAAGAGTTCTTCAACTAATGGCCTTAGGTACACATCAATATTGTTGCCGGGTTGCTTAGGGCCTTGGATGAGCACTCGCATCATAATGAACTTACGCTTCATGCACAACCAAGGAGGAAGGTTATACATACATAGAGTCACAGGCCAGTTGCTATGATTGATGTTCTGCTCCCCAAAAGGATTAATGACATCTGCGCTTAGACCAAACCATATGTTCCTTGTGTCACCTGCAAAGTCCACCCAATACTTTCTCTCGATTTTTCTCCACTGCGACCCGTCAGCGGGTACTATCAACTTCCCATCTTTCTTACGGTCTTCTCTATGCCATCACATCAACTTGGCATGCTCTTTGTTTTGGAACAAACGTTTCAACCATGGTATTATAGGAGCATACCACATCACCTTGGCAAGAATCTTCTTCCTTGGATGCTCGCCCTCGACATCTCCAGGGTCATCGCGGCTGTTCTTATAGCGCATTGCACCGCATATCGGGCATGCATTGAAATCCCCGTACTCACCCCGATAGATGATGCAGTCATTTGGACATGCATGTATCTTCTGCACCACTAATCCTAGAGGGCATACATCCTTCTTTGCTCCGTACGTACTGTCGAGCAATTCGTTGTCCTTTAGAAGCATCTTCTTTAACATTATCAGTAACTTTTCAAATCCATCGTTAGATACACCGTTCTCTGCCTTCCATTGCAACAATTCATGTGTGGTGCCGAGCCTTTTCTTGTCAGCTTTCCAATTTTGGTACAACCATTTCTTGTGATCCTCCAACATGCGCTGCAACTTCAGCCTCCTCTTTTCAGTTGCACAGTTTCTCTTTGCATCGGCAATGGTCCGACCAAGATCATCAGCGGGCTCATCTCATGCCTCTTCTTCAGCTTCTTCCCGCATTGCCGACTCGGCTTCTTCCCCCATTATTGTACAAGCGTATTCAGGGAACCCATGTCCAGGATAACTGTCATCATCCTCTTCTTCTTCATTCTATTCCATTAGGACCCCTCTTTCTCCGTGCTTGGTCCAAACATTATAGTGGGGCATGAAACCAAACTCAAACAGGTGGACGTGAATGGTTCTTGACTTAGAGTAATTCCAATCATTCTTACAGACAGTACATGGACAACACATAAAACCATCTGCCCGCTTGTTTTCCTCAGCCGCAATCAGAAAAGTATGCACCCCTTTAACGAACTGGGGAGAGCATCGGTCATCGTATATCCATTGCCGGCTCATCTTCATTACACAACACCGAAAAGACCAAATTAATACAAGTTCATACATAAAGTTCATACACACTTATTCTCATAAAACAACATTACACGCACTCTCTAGCTAAAGCATTTAAATGCAACAACAAATGCAATCAAGATCGCAACTAAGGTAACAATTAATCCAACATCATAATGATACCAAGCCTCACTATCAATGGCATATTTTCTAATATTTCTAATCTTCAAGTGCATTTTCTCCATCTTGATCTTGGGATCAACAACGACATCGGCAACATGCAACTCCAATTCCATCTTCTCCTCCTCAATTCTTTTCAATTTTTCTTTCAAATACTCATTTTCTTTTTCAACAGAATTTAACCTCTCGACAAGAGGGTGGAATTTCCGGTTCACATACCTCCTAGATAGAAATATCTATGTCAACTTGATGGACATAATTTGTCATAAACACGAAATGCAACAAATAGTTATAAAAGAGAATATACCACATCCGAATCATAAACCGGACGAGGGCCGACGGGGACGGATATTAAAACCATGACACTATGTATAACAAAGAACGTACAGGTAAGAAAATTATACAAGTAACTATGTAAATCATACAAATATGATTTTTATTTAATAAAAAGGTAAACAAGAGGCTCACCAAGGTGGTGCCGACGCTGGGACGGTGAGCGCGATCGACGTTGGTTAGGACGGGGACGGAAAGGCACTAAGTAAACCACACCTATGTATGCAAACTAAGAAGTTAATTTAAGATCAAATTGCATATAAATCAAATCAACTATCACATATAAATACTCCCAAACTAAAACCCACAAATCAGTATACTTATAGAGCATTGCAAGACAAATCTAGCAATGAGAGATGAAAGGACAAAGTTGCTAGCCTTTGTGAACACTTGGATGGATGAGATGCCTTAAAATCTTGACAATTTTTGGCAAAAATGGAGGATGAGCTCGAGATAAGGGGGAAGAACAGAGAGGAGAGGAAATGGGAAGAACAGAGAGCTCGGGCTCGACGAAGGATTTATATAGGAGCATCTTTAGTCGCGGTTGGTATGTTATACCAACCACGACTAAAGGTGCATCTATAGTGTCGGTTTGTGTCACGAACCGGTACTAAATGTTCTCGTGGGCACAAAGCTTGACACCAGCCTGCCATCATGCCTTTAGTCCCGGTTCGTATCACGAACGTGTACTATAGGTTCAACGCGAACCGGGACTAATGATCCCCGCCCCCCTAGCCGTTGAAACCGACACTAATGGGTCCATTAGACCGGTTCGATTACAAACCGGGACTAATGAGCTGAACGTAAAGTAGTTTTTATACTAGTGTTATGATGGGGTCGATGTCAATCTCATCCAATAATTTGTTCTTGATGCATAATGTTGGCAAACCATTTAAACTCTCTTGAGTGATTGTTGATCTCAAATAGTTCTTCAATAATTTTAACTTTGAAAAGCTTTCTTTCAACTGGTCCCGAAAGTTCAGGGCCCCTGCCTGACTGCGACAAACTGAAGGCGATTGTGCTCTGGGAAGAGAGGACACATGGGTCATCTCGGAGACGTTCCATAGCAATTCCTCATGCGGGAATGACAATGGCAACGTCCCTATGCTCAAATACACGGTAATTCGCCTCGGGGCTACTAGCCGCCTAGAGGACAATGAACGGTGCCACTCACCGTGAGTGGGGGCGCATGGCCTGTCGGTGGTCATGATTGAGGGTGCGGTGGTCGAACGTGGCTGCAGGCGGGCGACATTGAAGTCCCCTTACTGGCGATGGCGGTGCTTGGGGAGGAAGGACGAGGACGACGAGAGGCGGCGAGGACACACAGATTCTTTTTTTTAGGGGTGCGAGAGGGTGATGGCCGAGGGAGACTGGGACATTGGCTAACGCCAGGTGGGCCTCAATAGTGAAAATCACATGAATTTGGAATGGGCCTCCTGCCAATCAAGCTAGACCGGGATAAAAGCGGACTGGACCGATCAACTTTGGGGCCCATTTTCACAACTCAGCCGTTCACTTTTTCGGAAATCCCTATTTGACGCATTTGAGACCTCCTATGTGCCGCTTATCGCGGCAAATTGTTGCAGATTCGCACAGGAGACAAGTCACCTGGGCCGGCCCATTCGTTGTCATTGGCGGAATGAAAAATCACAAAAAAGTGGCATGCTACGTAGGAATCGAACTCGCCACCTTCTATAGGTGCCCGCAATGCGCAAGCCACTACGACAAGCAAGTTACTCTGTAAGAATTACAGTGCCTCCCTTAAAAAACTATAGGCAGCCGTGAAAATAAAATAAGTTTGCTAAATTCCATACAAATGAAATTTGTGGGCTCCTCACGCCAGGGAAGCCAGTCCATAGCCACTGTGGTAATACAAATGAAATTTGTGGGCTCCTCACGCCAGGGAAGCCAGTCCATAGCCACTGTGGTAATTCCCATACAATTTTAAATTTATGCCAAAATTTAAACATGTGAACATTATTTAAAATTTCTGATTTTTTAAAGCAAATGTGAACTTTCTCCGAAACAAATAGTTTTCGGTGTGTGAACATAATTTAAAAGGGTGAACATTTTTTGAATTGCCGAACATTTTTTGAAATGAGCGAACAAAATTTGAAAACAGGAAAAAACTCAGTAAAAATGAACAAAATTTGTAAAAATAAGAACAAAAATTAACATTCCAAACAATTTTTCAACTCCAAACTTTTGAAAACACGAACAACATGAAGGAAATTTCAAAAATGAGAACAAAAATTAACATTTTTAACAAATATTCAGAACAATGAATAAGATTCCGAACAATTTTTAAAACACGAACAACATCGAGAACAAAAATTAACATTCTGAAAGAAAAAAATCAACTCCAAACTTTTGAAAACAGGAAAAACATGAACAAAATTTCAAAAAAATGAGGACAAAAATTAACATTCTGAAAAAAAATCAGAACAAAAGTAAGATTCCGAACAATTTTTTAAAAAACAAACAAAATTTGCGAATTAGAACATTTTTTGAAATTTCTGAACAATTTTTGAAAATTCGAGCAATTATTGAGATTCTCATCTTTTCCGAATTTATATATTTGAAAGAAAAATTGAAAACAGAAAACATTTTCATATATTTTTAACAAAAATTTCAAAGAAGTCTTCATTTTTTAAAATTCTGTACACTTTCTGAAAAAGGAAAATAAACTTGAAAAAAAGAAAGACCATGAGAAAAAGCAACAGAAACAGAAAAAATAAAAAAGATAAATGAGAAAAGATAAAGAAAAAAATAATAGAAAGCCAGAAAAAACCGAGAAAAGAATCAAAACAAGAAAAAACCCGGTTTAGGGCACCTTCTAGAAAGTTCCTAAAACCGTTTGGACGGATTGTGTATATCTGGATGTGGGCCGGCCCATATATTGTCGCTGGCTTGACTGCTCCGTGCGATCACCCGACAGTTTGCCGCGGCAAATCCTATTTGACGCCCGCAGGCGTCAAAAGGACGTGGCTTCGCTGAAGCCTGGCACCCTTGCTCCAGTTTCGGGCCGGCCCACGATCGCTCTACTTTTTCTTCTTTTTCCTGTTTCTTTCATTTCTTTTTTCCTTTTTTCTGTTCCTATTTTTAGTTTTTTGTATTTTTTTTCTTTCATGTTTTATACACAGTTCATTACTTGTACAAACAAAAGTTATCTGTATATTAAGAAAATGTTTGCACTATATTAAGAAAAGGCTAAGCATATTTTACAGAAATTTTCATTGTGTATTTTAAAATTGTTCAACATATATTCACAAAAACATTCAATGTGTACTTAAATATTGTTCAGCATATATCACTAAAATGTTTAATGTGTATTTAAATATTTGTTCAGCGTATATCACAAAATGTTCAATGTGTATATAAAATTTGTTCAGCGTATCTCACAACATGTTCACTGTGTATTTAAAATTTGTTCAGCGGATATCACAACATTTTTATTGTGTATTTAAAATTTCACTACCTCAAAATAAGCCGGCCAATTTGTGGTTCTCTTCAGCGAAAGCTCGTCATTTTGACGCTAGCGGGCGTTGAGTAGGGACTCTCGTTTGCCGCGAGAGTCCCTGTATGACGCCCGTGTGCGTCCACAAGCTGTGATTTCGCACAGGGTTATCCGAATGGGCTGGCCCATTTGCCGTTTAACTATAAAAAAGGCAATGTAGGAACGCTGTAGCATTTCGGTACTGTAGGAAACGATGTTGTACCTTTCTGGTTCAATGTAGCAGCCCTTTTTTGCTTGGTTTTTACGTCCAACATTTTATGAAAATAGGAATATATATATGTGTGTGTTTCGAATACACATTGAACATTTCTAATATAGATTGAACAATTTTAAAAAAAATGTGAACTTTTTGGTATAAAAATGCTGAACAAATTTCAAATGCACAATGAACATTTTGTAATTGTACATTGAACAATTCTTAATATACAATGAACAAATTTCAACTAAACAGCGAATATTTCGTAAAATATACATTGAACAATTTTTTTAATATACGATAAACATTTTTGCAATACAAGATGAACATTTTTATAATGCGTGGTGAACTTTTCATCAATATACGATGAACATTTTCTTAATATACGATGAACATATTTGTAATACATGATGATTTTTTTATATAATATGGAAAAAAGAGGGGGAAAATTAAAAATTAACAGAAACAGCAAAAAAAACGTTAAACAAGAAGAAAGGAAAAAAAACAAAACAGAAGGAAAAAACCTGAAAACCAACAAAGAGTGAAAAACGAAAGTAAAAAACGTCAGAAGAAAAATGAAAAAAAAACCTTGCAGGAAACTGCGTGGAAAACAGCAGCAAACTAAAAATAGCACACATATCCCGTACGTGGGCCGGCCCATGCGGAGGCTTCCTTCAGCGAAGCCTTGACCATTGGCCGCCCGCGGGCGGCAAATAGGATTTGCCCTTTGCTGCAGCGAGCGTCCAATAAGGTTTTCCAAAATGCGGCACATAGGCCTGCTTAGGACGTGGGCTAAGCTCCCGAGGGCCGAGCCTTCTTCCTAGAGTTTTAACATGGTGTTCCGAAAGAAAACCCTATTTGCCGATCGTTGCAATAAATTGAGATATCGTAACGGGCCAGCCCAGAAACATGCAGAAGATAAATAATAATGATTTGTACCACTAAACGAGACTACCAGGATCAGAACTTTAACAAATACCACAAATAAATTGTCGCCGCATCCACAAGACCAGGGTCTTGTACTTGTCCATTAATTGAAAAGATCAACATTTGACCGCTTCTAGTACAACAGTAAATATATATTATACAACCAGTATTAATTATACAAAAATAAAATTCACAATATATATATATATATATATATATATATATATATACATATCACGTATTTTGAAAACAAAATATTCAAAATACAAAAAGGTCCGTCAAAACTGAAAAAAATATTATTTAAACAAGTTCATCCATTTAAAAAATGGTCAAGTTTTCAAGAAGTTAATCGAATTTTAGAAATGTTCATCAATGTAGAGGAAAAAGTTCATAAATTTGAAAATAGTTCATCGAATTTGAGAAAAGTTCATTAATTTTCGGAAAAAAAGTTCATCCATTTTTCTACAAAAATTATATATTTAAAACAGTACATCAATTTAGAAAATAGTACGCAAATTTGATAAAAAAATATAAAGGAAAGAACAGGAAAAAAAAGGAAAAAACAAACTAAACTGTTCCAAAAATAAATAAAAATGAAAAAAACCCAGCAACCATTCTAAGAAATAAGAAAGAAAAAAAGGAGCATGAAAGAAGACATGGGAGGAAAAGCTCGAAGTAAACACAACAGTTGAGGTTGTCAGGTTGTTAGTGCAGCATGTAGTTAGAAGAGAGGAAGCACGTTCGAATCATGTCATCGGTCGCAAATTTTTTGTTTCATGCAAAACCAGCGGTTGGTTGGTTCGACTATTAAACAGGCCGACCCAGTGAGGGGGGCGCTTCAAGCGCCCGTTTGCAAAGTACACAGTAATGGGCGCCTGAAGCGCCAAATAGGAATCACCCAATTTGGCAGGGCTACGCTACCCTACGTTCGCTCCATCTCCTATTTAAGAAATGTTTGTGTTTTGAAAACATATTCATATTTTCGGAATCCAGCCGAAGAAGATCCCAAATCGCGACAGGGACGGGCCGGAGCTGCGCGGGGAGCGGGGTGCGGCGCCAATGACACCAGCACACTGGGGAGCCGAGCAGGGCCGCACCTGCCGCCGGCGCCGCCAGAGCCGGATCTGGGAGGAGGGGGAGGAGGAAGTGAGTTGGGGTGGAGTTGGAGAAGAGTCGGACCCGCCGCCGCCATCCAAGGGCCTAGCGCGGCTTCGCCGATCGACCCTCCGGCGACGGCAACGCTGGGGATAGGGTTTTCCCCGACGCGGCGGTTGCGAGGGGTGAGCTGCGGTGTCACAATGGCTATTTATGTAGGAGATATGCCCTAGAGGCAATAATAAATGTTATTGATTATCTCCCTGTTCAAAATTAGGTTTACGTTCCATGCTATAATTGCTATGGTTCTCGAGTCTGCAAATAAAACGAGGCTCGGAGGAAAACTCATATGCACGTGTGGAATAACAAACGATAAAATGTATTCCTAGTCTAGCCTCTAAGACTAGCTCAAGTGTTGCATGATGGTTCTGTTTTCCTGATCTTGGGCATGTCTATGCAGCAATTTTGAGGGCACAATGTTAGAGGAACATTTGTGTTGAATCGACCCGAATTGATGTTATGCTATGAGATACATTCGTCACAAGTTAGTGCTTAATAACATAGAGAAGTTAATGTTTGCATAATTCCTTAGACCATGAGAGTATCGAGTTTCTTCATGCTTGCTTCATGAACTTTGGGGTTTGTTAAACGTCATCCATAAATGGGTGGCTATTACGACGGCTTACGGGTTCATGGAAAAGTATGTCAAGTAACTTGATAGCTCAAGATTGGGATTTGCTCCTCCGACGATGGAGAGATAGCTCTGGGCCCTCTCGGTGTTACGGTATCCATCATCATCTGGCCAGACACTTTGTGATTTGATCACGGGGATGCCGGAACACGGTAACGAGAAAAGAAAACAATACCGGTAAAGAGGTAACTAGCATAGTGGACAAATTGTTGAACCACGAGAATGCCAACATGTCTCACCTCGAGTATTTGTAACATATCGCGGAGCAACAGAAATAGCACACGGCAACTAGAGGTTCACTCGAATATTCATTCGTATGGGTATAGGGGTCAATATGGGTGTCCACGGCTCCGATGTTGATCATTGATCGGAAAGAGTTCCGATCATGTCTATACTTTACCGAACCTATAGGGTCACACGCTTAAGGGTCATCTATCTGTTGAATACTAGACAGGGAGTCTGAGAGAAAGTTTCCGGAAAAAGTTTTCGGAGACAGCGAAAAAGTTTCGATGAGAGAGGTCACCGGATGAGTTTCGGTGATACTGAAAAGTTGTTTCAGAGGATACCATAAAGTCAAATTGGTCTCGGCACATGCCTAATAATTCTTGGAGGGTGCCAGAATCATTCTAGAAACTTCTGGGAATTTTCCGGGATGAAAACCGGAAATGTTCCAGAGCTGCCGAAACCGCTTCAGATGCTTTTCGGAGATGAAATCACTAAACTGGAATTGTTCCAGAACGCGTTAAAAATTATTATGGTGGGTACTGGAAATGTTCTAAGCCCACATAAATATTTTTAGTTCGAACGGACGCTGAAAAATGTCGTCGTGAATAGTGAAAGTGTTTTTTGGGATATTTTATGGAAAGCCACCTTTTGGGGCTTTACTCAAAAGATCTAGGGATGACATGGATGCATTGGGAGGCCCTCATGGGCCCCCCCAAGGGGTGTGGCCAGCCACACTTGGGGCTCCACCTTGGAGCCCCTCTTGTTTCTTGGTTTCACTCTTATGCCCTTGAGGAAGGACTTCATTCATGTGCATTTTGGGTTTTTATGTTAAACTACCCTACCCCTTGGGATTTCCTATAAATAGAGGTGGAGGGGAAGCCCTCCACACTGATCCCTTTTCACATACAAGTTCCATGCATGATCTGGCTTCTCTCTCCCTCCCAGCGAAATAGTTTCGTAGAGCCAAAAGGTTGTCTGGGTTCCGGCAGGAACTAGTTCTGGACGGTGAAGCCCTACCGGATAGATGACACCGTATGTGTGCAACTGTAGAGAGGTCGTAGTTTCGATCTTAGTGCCCGAGGGGCTGTTCGAGAGTGCCTCCAAAAGGGCTGTCCAAGTGACAGTCCGAGTTCCGTGAGTCCTCCTGAAGTGTTGTCCGAGTGACCGTCCGAGTTTCGAAGGTCCTCCCGAAGGGCTGTCCGCGACACCGTCCGAGTGACTGTTCGACCGCCTCTCGAAGGGCTGTCCGAGGGGCAGATGAGGGAGTACATCCTCGTGGTTGGGAGGTTGTAAATCCTAGCTGCGGGGATCTGCACCGACGATCGTCATCGACTCTACTTCCGTTGCGGTACGAGTTGGTAACGAAAATGATCAAACCTTGTATGCAGTCTCCATAGTGGTCCTGGGTTGCTGCGTAGGTCGGAAATTTTTTGTTTTCTGTCACATTCCCTTACAGTGGTATCAGATCCGTGCTATGCGTAGATGCAGGTTGCGATCTAGAATACATGGAGATGTATGGGTGTTGCACAATATAATTAGGTAGTAGATGAGTTATATTACTAAAAATTATTTGTGCGGGTGGCAGATGAAATCGGTTACCCGACGTTCTTGTTGCTTCCCTAGAATTTGCGTTTTCTCAATCTCGAGATAGCATGGTGGAATTTGACAAAGTTCTGGCAATCCGTGATCCTGATTGATCATGGAAGTGATATCAGTTCTTTGGGTTCTGCCGTAGTCAAAAGAAAGATGAAATTCACAGATGAAAGGGCATTGCAGATATGATCTGCACGGGGGTCATGCGTATGGCGAAGTTTAGTATGGGGCTCGAGATTAAATTATCTCGTGTTTCATACACCCCGAGATGTTAATCTAGCAACTTGAATAATCATACTTGATGATAAAACGTTGGTAGCCACGGTTTAAGTCAAAACCTTAGAAGCCACGTAAAATAAAATTTTGCATAAACTGATTAGAGATGTCTAACTTGGTTTTGCAGGACGGTTTGCATGTGATGTGGTATAGCAAGTCTCGTATTAATTCGATTATGTATGAGATGACTATATGATGTAATTAACATGACCTGCGTGTCATGATTCGGCATGATGGCTGGAGCCATATGATTGTCACTTTAAATGACCTGCGTGTCAACCTTAAGTAATGCATTTATTTTATCCGCTATGGAGATAGCAATATTATCTGGTGCATCAACAAGGTGGTGGCAATCTTCGCAAAGGTGAACACCAATGCGAATGCCGAAGACGAAGAAATACTTGACTTCTCCGTCAGAAGAGGCTATACCATATCATGCTATTATGAATTGCCTGAGATGTTTATCCCTCTTAATGCACCCTTCTTGATTGCACGATAGTGGCTTTTATTAGGGTGATCTCTCACTTATAATATCAAAGTAGTTAGTGTTCACCCAAGTGTAGCACCGTCTTAAATTCGTATCTTTTTGGGGTGCGCCATGTACACATGAGCACGAACAAATCAAGAGGAATGAGGCGGGTGAGGTCAGACCTCGCAGCAAGATCACTTGGGTGTCTTTGACGTTCAGGCAGGAGAGTCCTGAGCTCGGAACACGCCCATCGAAAGATGAACAAGAATCACATAGAGATGTGATCGACAAGTTGGCCTACCGATTGAAATTCGTGTCATCAGTGATGAACCCGTCAATGGCATCGAATAGAAATATGGATCTTGAATCACCCTAAATCAATTATGAGAGATATTGATTTGAGTGGGAGCGCACTGTTGAATTAACATGTTTAATTCTTAGTGCAATTAATTATGAACACTGTCTAAGTGTTTCTTGCAAAATAGTTGTAGAATAATGGCTCGCGTTTCCACCTTCCCTGTTAAAATTGAATAGCTGTTAAATATCTGGTTAAAACTTTACGATTAGTAACGTAATGTGAGGATTGTCCTCAAAAGTGCCGAGAAGGACTTTGTCCTATCGCATGCTTTCCATATACTCCCGCTAAATGCAATGGATAATGAGACCCTCGTCCTTCGAGCCAAAAGCTAGAATTCCGTTGCGGTCAAATGCAATATGTTTTCTTCCATGAAACTCGAACTTCGAAAGTTTGGGATAGTTATGTGATATTCATGGAACTGAAAAAATAATTTTTAGATACAAACAAAGGCTGAAAGATATGAAATATACAAAGCAATGTTTGTTTGCAAATTATTAGTAAAGTGTTTACTATGCACTAGATTGCTAAGAGAGGGACCAGAAGAACGCCTTACATATGATGAAAGGTGAATAAAACAACAACTTAAAGAGAAAGGAAGTGTCCAAAGGGTGTTAGTATGACTTACACGCCTAGGAAGTCCGGGGCTAACGCCACTCTTAAGTTGGGTGCTTCTTTTGCGAGTAGGAGAAATACTAAAAGTTAAACTGTTAGAAGTATAAAGGCAGAAAGAAAGATGACTGGAATATCCAGCTCATGTATGATTGTCATACAAGTTTTTGATGTATAGTAGGCTGGTCAAAGATATAGTTCTTGGGAATTATGGTTAAACATGTTAATCACTAATTCTTGGGTATTGTGAGTTAATCACAAAGATACCCGCTCGATAGCATTCTGTTGCGAATCAATGTAAGAGCTACTATGGCCTAAAGAGACTAGCCAGGAATGAGGTTTTAATACGTGTTGGGAACATAGTAAAAGTTACTATACCTTCCGTCGGTGTATTACCTATGTATTTTTCTTTCATAATTCATTTTAGAGTTTCTTACACTCTAGCCCTTTGCACAAGGTATCTTGCAAGAAGGTTGTTCATGAGAGAACTTTTGATGTTCAGTATTATGAATAAACATAAGGGCCATACTTTCATTGTGAATGAGATGTATGTTATGAATAATGATATTAATATATTACCTCTGTGTTTACTTTCATAATTCATTTTAGAGTTTCTTACACTCTAGCCCATTGCACAATGTTTATTGCAAAACGGTTGATCATAAAAGAACAATTGTTGTTCAGTATAATGAATAACATGAAGGCCCATGCTTCCATCCAAGATGGGATGTATGTTATGAATATTGATGGTAAAATGATACATCCATAATGCTGACGCTAAATGTCGCTAGATTATGAGAATACCACACATGTGTGGCACTGCATTTGGTCACATTGGAGAAACCCGCATGAAAAAATTCCATTGTGATCGATTTTGAAGTCGTTTGATTTTGAATCATCTGACACTTGCAACATTCCTCCGAAAAGTGAAGTGACTTAAATACCGTTCACAGGCCATAAGGAACGAGCAACAAACTTATTGGTGATCATACATTTTGATGTGTGTAGTTCAATAAATGTTGTTGCAAGTGGTGGATTTATTTATCTTCAGAAATGACTCAAGTAGATATATGGATATTTACTTGATGAGACGTAAGTCTGGATCTTTTGAAATCATTCAAAAGGTTTTCAAAAATGAAGTAGAAGTTATTGTAACAAGAAAATTATGTTTCTGCAATTTTATTGCACAAAGGAATATTTGAGTTACATGTTTAGCGAATGTCTGATGAGTTGTGAAAGGGGTTTCATAACTTGCACCTCCCGAAACCCCACTGCAAGTGGAAAGTCCGTGGAGATGTAATCTAACCATTTATGACATGGCAAGGTCAAAGATGACATAAATAAATTTTCCATTATCTCTTTAAAGTGATGCTTGAGAGACTGCGGTTTTTTAGACTGAAAATAGCTACATCGGGTCTGTTGAAATGAAGCCATGGTATGGTACGCCCAACCATGTTATATCTTTTCTTAACATTTGGAATATGGGGCTTGTGTAAAAGGTTACAAACCTATTTCAAATCACACAAGTGCTACTTTGTAGGTTATACCAAAATGTTGGGTATTCCTCCCTCACTATACCGAGGCAAATAGTTTTGCCGCGAAACGGTGTGCTTTTAAAGAGAATGGTTCTTTCAAAAAGGTGAGTGGGAGAATAGTGCAACTCGACAAGATAAATAGTATCTTCATCATCAGATCGAAAGAAAGAGACATTGGAAGTAATTCCAGAGTTTCCTACTGCGACTGATATGGAAGTCTCTACAAAATGTATGAACTTCGGTAGAACTTGCAGCTGAACCACGTAGGCATGGCTCGTGCAAACCTCTCAGATGCGCAAACGAGATATTGTTGTTAGACAACATTATGCCTACGATACACAAGGTAGCGTTGATGGGCCTTGACTCCGGAATTGGCTAAATGCCAATACAACCCAAGTTAGTTTCCATATAAGTGATTCAAGATTAAAACCTTGATACACCTTTCGGAAGACTTGGAGTTTAATGAATATTTATGAACTCAAAACTGATACGGATAAAAAAATTATGCATAAAGCTCGACTTGTTGAAATAACAAGTTCAAGAGTTGACTACGATGGGGTTGTTTTCATCGTAGCGATGCTTAAAGTCGGTTCGGGTTGAACTAGCAATTAATACATATTTCAATCATGAGATATGAAACATGGATGACAATAGGATTTCCATCTGATGGAAATGAAACCAAGGACTTGCATGTGTTACAGTCCAAGGCATTTTGTTTATCCAGAGGATGCTAGTAAGGGTGCAAACTTCAGAGTTCCAGAGATGGACAGAAGAGAGCAAAATGGAGTTGGAATCTTCGTGCTTTGATGAAATGGTCAAAGGGGTTTGACTTCATCAATGGGTAACGAAGATGCTTGTAATTCAAGAAAGTAAGTGCGAGCGTAATAATATTTCTAAAAGCCTTGTGTGCTTGACACATTGTTAATTGGAAATAAATTTCTTGACACGAATTAGGACTTCATTTGAAAATAGTTTTTTGATGAAGTGCTTAGGCTAAATAGCCTTTATATTAGGCATGATGATCTATGGAGATAGATTTACCTAATGGGGATGAGAAAAGATACATATTGACAAAATGCTAAAACCTTTTAGCATTAAAAACGTCAAGGAGTGATTCTTGCCGAAGTCACATGGAAAGAGTTTCTTGCAAGACTCGGTGTCTGATAACCTCAACCGTAAGGGATCGAGATAGTCTTCGCGGGTAAGAATAACCCAATTTATTGATTCGACACACGGGGAGCCAAAGAGTATTTATAAGCTTTGACAGTTGAGTTGTCAATTCAACCGCACCTGAAATATACTTACTTGCAACAAAGGATAAGTGGTAACAGTGATATGATAGTGATGATAGTGATAGTAAAAGTAAACAGTAAAAGTAAATAGCAAAAGTAAATGGCAAAAATAGCAACTAGTAACCAGCAGGATTTAAAACACTGTAGGCTAGGGAGATGGATGGTTGGGCGCTGCATGGATGAGGTAGATTCTAACTTGGGGGACGGCACACGGAAAAGTAATGATCATCTAGGCAATTATCAAACATTAGGCATGTATCCCGTAGGTAGTTGTACGTGCTTGCAATAAGAACTTGCACAACATCTTTTGTCCTACCATCCCGCTACGAACGGGGCCAAAAGGAACTTATGGATATTAAGGTGCTCCTGTCAAAGAGCACCGGAACAAAGCAATGAACTCAATGGATACATGTAATCCTCAAACTACAGACCATCCCCTTTGGTGTCCCAAGCTGTCACTTTTGGGATCGCCGGTTCCGAACCGTAACAGGTGCAAACAACTCATAGATAGGATCACGAACACAAATATATTCATGCAAACACATATGGTTCAGATCTGAAATCATGGCACTCGGGCCCTAAGTGTCAAGCATTAAGAATAACAAGTTGAAGCAAAGATGATAAACACCATAGTAGATGATAGGCAACATGCCCCCCAATGATCTGATAAACTATTACATGATCTAACTCATCCAATCCCTACCATCCCCTTCGCCTACAGCAGGGGAATTACTCACACATGGAGGGAGAAGTCATGGAGGGATGATGGAGTGGTGATGATGATGACGATGGCGACGATCTCCCCTCTCCGGAGGCCAAATCAGCCTCCAGATTAGCCCTCCCAAGGAAGAACAGAGGGTGGCGGCGGCCCCGCGACGGAAAACTGCGAAAAGAACTTTTGATCTGGGGTTTCCGCGTCGTGAGTAAAAATACGAGGCAAAGTAGGGCACCAGGGGGTGTGGCCCCCACCCAGGCGACCCCCCGGCGCGGCCCAGGGGGGGGGGCGCCCACAGGGCGCCTAGGCACTCCCTGGCCCCCCTCTGGCCCCTCTTCTGGCTCCTGGTTCCTCCGGGTGCGTGGATTTTCTGTGATTTTTCGTGGATTTTTCTGAGATACCTAAAAATCCGTTTTCCTGCACACAATAAAACCATACAGGCAGCTCTGCTGAAAACAGCGTCAGTCCGGGTTAGTTTAGTTCAAATCATGCAAGAATGAGGTCAAAACAATATCAAAAGTGTTTGGAAAAGTAGATACGTTTGAGACGTATCAACTCCCCCAAGCTTAGCATATTGCTTGTCCGCAAGCAATTCAGTTCAACGAACTGAACGTGACAAAGAAAACTTTGACAAACTCTTTTGCTTCATTAGATGTATATAAGCATGTACTACGAAAAGAGTTTAGCAAGTATTGAAACAGTACTATGAGGACAATGCGAGGAGCAATCCTTCTTTCAAGTGACTAGTCACAAATACTTAAAAGTAAATAATATACTACTGAAAATCAAGACAAGATTACATTGCACATAGCTTGAGCATACTAGGGTGGTATCTCGCTAGTCTCCATGAGTGAAGCAAAACATAAATGCAGAAACTCCTCCAGAGTTTTAAAGGAGACTAGAACTAAGAATTTCAGAATAAATCATATCACAAGTATGCAGAAGACAATGTAATACTTTGGGACAATGCACATCACACTCAGAATGACAATTATGCTCTCCTAGTTGGTGCTTTGAAGAAATAAGGTGGAGACTCTCGAATCGTGGCTTTTGTTAGCAAAGTTGAAAACTCGTGATCGGAAACAAAAACTAAACATGTACCAGAGCTCTTGGTTTTAAAAACAGAAGTAAACACGTTTTGAGAAGTGCATATTTCGTCAACGAATGCTAGCAGATAACTCAATCACCTTTTGAGTGGACAAGTCTCGAGGAACGGCTCCCGCATGAGGACGATCACATCCTCTTAATCTCCTTTGTTTATCACTGCCAAAGTTTTCTGATTTCTCATGAACAAAGCGTGAAGGAGGGTTTGTTTGTTATATTATCTTTTTGAGCCGGGCGCACTCAATGCCAGTTCCTTCTCGTATTATGGGTTTGCACATTATTCATGCAATCCAGGGGTGAAACTTGTCCAACTTAAAAAGATCATGAATTAACTACTACTTCCTCATGAGCTAAAACATAGGCACAAAAGGGAAATGCTTTTGATTAGTTTCGAGATGGTACATGAAAGTCTTCGTTAGGAATGGCAGGTAAATACCATGTATAGGAAGGTATGGTGGAGTCATATGGCATAACAGGTTTTAAGGATTTTGGATGCACAAGCAGTCAGTCCGCTTAGTACAGGTGGAGGTTTAGCAAAGGACTGGGAAGCGACCAACTAGAGAGCAATAACGGTCATAATCATGCAGAGCGACAAAGCAACATTGAATCGGGCATGAAAGTGATATAACTATTCTGAAACTCAAAGATCATCAAGGCAGAGTAGACTTTTTAGTCTTAAACATGTGTAAGCATGTGCCAAGTCAATCCAAAAATTCTCTAAAGGGAAATACCACCTTAGTATACCAGACTATGGACAGTGCAATGCATGTAGATCATTTCAATAACACATTATATACTCTAGTTATTCGGGACTAGCCACAAGGAAAGCATGAACCACTGGAAGAGCATTGTAAACATAGCACTATGTCGCTACAAGCTGGTCTCTAGATCATAAGTACAGGCATATGTACAAAAGTAGAAACAAAAAGAGTTCAAACCGGTCTTCCTTGTTGCTTCCCTTCAGTCGATCTTCGTCATTACTGCTTGTCACTTGCACGATCGAACGTAGGAAATATAATTAAATGCCATCACGGACTCGAGCTGAACTCTGAAAGCAAAGCAAACTAAAGAGAAAAGGAAATCTTTTTGGATTTTTCAAAGGTTGAATAAAAGCAAAATAAAGAGAAAATCTTTTTGTTGTTTTTGCAAAGAGAGAAATAAAGAAGAACGGGCAAAAACTTCGAAAAGATCAAAGCGAATAAAACGGATAATACAATGGAAAAGTGAGAGGGGCACGTACTCCCCCAAGCTTAGGCTTTTGGCCTAAGTTGGTAGCAGCTACTGCCCCCAGGAGCCTCCTGCTCCGGGGGTATGGTGGTGAGTCCAAGGGTCGTAGAAGGATGTTGGCGCGTACACCGAACTCCTCGGAGTCTCCCACGAGGAAGGTTCCGAACACCAAACAGAGGAAGAACCTTCACCAAACTCGGTGGCGGTTTCTCCCTGAAAAGGTGGTATCTCACCGTGCCCCTCCTCGTCGGGCACAACCCCCTCCATGGGGTTATGAAACTGATGCTGGACCATGAACTCGTCGAACTGGACAACATCAAAGGACCATCCGTTCCTGCGAGAAAAATCAAACAAAAGAGGTGCAGGTAGACGGATCTCGCGTTCCGCGGTAGTTCCGAAACGCAAGATATAAACAAGATTATCAAGCTCAGAACCCATGGTGACAAACTTATGCCTTTTCATAGCAGCAAGATCAAAGCTTAAATAAGTAAAAGGATTATCATCAGGGTGTGGGGTGCCTCCAAGATGTTCTAAGATAAGTGTGGCATAAACGCCACCATATAAGTCCCCCTTGTTACCGTTCATAGCAAGGCGTCGAGCAATTAAGGCACCCAGATTATAATCAGACCTCCCTGAGAGGGCTGCTGCCAGGATAGCAATATCCGGAGCAGAAATGCTGCTCGTGTTGTCACGAGCTAACACCCCTCTGGCAATATAATATGCAAAATACCTGAGGTGAGGAAATAAGATGCTGGAGATCTTCGACCGACGAATATCCCTCGTACCCATGCTGCAGAGAGAGTTGATGACGGTTTTCAGCTCGGAGGGCTGAGTGGCCATCCTAGCCGTCCTCCCAACATTCGGCACACCTATTATTTCACAAAAATCCCCCAAAGTCATGGTGATAAGATCATTATAAATTTTAAACTCAATAGCACCTGAATCAGGATTATATCTAAAACTGTTAATGAAACTGGAGGTGAGTTCTTGATACTGGGTAACATGGCTCGTGACGAGTCGTGTCAAACCTGCATTAGCACAAAGATTATAAAACTCATCCTTGATTCCCGCAGCTTCCATGAATTCATCACATGGAAATGTCATCGCACGTGCTGGACTTGTATCTTCCAACAACTCCAGGGGCACATGATCTTCATTATAGCTCACCCTAGCAGTCGATGGTGAAGCTGCGGCTCTAGTAACTCGATCGGAGTGTGCGGGCCTCCTCTTCTCAAGCCACCCTTTTGCCCTTCCTAACAAACTCATTTCTGAATTTTTTTACAATTTACAAAAACGAGGATTAAAACAAAGTGAGCTAAGGCAAACTACTCAACTCACTTGCCCAAGGCATAAACTTGCATCAAAACTTGAAAAATAACTTTCTACATATGCATGCAAGCTCATCTATACAGCACCAAGAACTACTAAATACTCACAAATGAAGCCACCAATCAAAAATCTAATTGGAGGGGTGGAGGAGTCACATACCAAGGAGTATTTGCTCAAAATTTCAGCTCAAATGATGGGCTGTAGAGAGAGATCAAAGAATCGCCTCCAAGAACAGCAAGAACACAAGAACAAGTGCAGAACTCGTGTTTTTGGAGAAAGAGAGAGAGAGAGAGAGAGAGAGAGAGGAAGAAGACATACCTGGAGGGGGGTCCTGTGGGCCCCAGGCGCCCTGTGGGCGCAGCCAGGGGCTGGGCCGCGCCAGCTGGCCGCCTGGGCCACTGGTGGGTCCCCCTGGCTGGCCCCAGGACTTTCTGGGTCTCTCCCGACGTGGAAATTTTTATTATAATTTTTCTGGAATTTTTTTGAAAACTTCACTGTTGAAATTTTTTCGAAGTTCAAAAAGCTGCGAAACTCTCTGAAAACTTGAAGCAGTTAGTAGTATTGTGAAGCTTCAAAAACATAAATACTTGGTACAACAAGTAGGACAAAACTAAAAACAAGTGAAAACATAACAAGCTCAACTTTTTATCCATATAAAACATGTTTACTAGTAAGGTTGATCAAGTCTTACCAACAAACAAGCGATATATAGAGCAAAAAGTCTCACCTCTTACGAAGTAATCACTGAACCTTTACTTTGATGGACATTGTCCCCACCATGATAGTTTTGTATTTGTGAGGCACATGTAGTGGACAGTCCCATTCTCCGATTTTCACGGTCTCGATATTCTCTATAGAGTTGAGGCCATGCCTCCTATCAATCTTCTTCGGAAAATATACCGTGTGTTCTTTATCATTCATATGGAAGGTAACCTTCCCTTTATTGCAATCAATAATAGCACCTGCGGTGTTAAAAAAAGTCTACCAAGAATAATGGACATGCTCCCATCCTCGGGCATGTCAAGCACAACAAAATCAGTAAGAATTAAACAATTAGCAACTTCTACGGGAACATCCTCACAAATACCTATCGGAACAGCGGTTGACTTGTCAGCCATCTGAAGGGAGATATCTGTAGGAATTAGTTTCTCTAAACAAAGCCTCTCGTAAAGAGAGAGAGGCATAACACTCACTCCTGCCCCAAGATCACATAAAGCAGTTTTGACATAATTATTCTTTATGGAGCAAGGAATGGTGGGTATACCTGGATCACCGAGCTTCTCAGGAATCTTGCCACTGAAAGAGTAGTTAGCAAGCATAGTAGATATTGCATCATTAGGAACTTTTCTTTTGTTAGTGACAATATCTTTCATATATTTTGAATAAGGAAGTAACTTAATAGCATCAGTCAAAGGGATTTGAAGAAAAAGAGGTTTAATCCACTCACAAAACTTATTATAATGCTCTTCTTCTTTAGATTTGATGGACTTACCTGGAAAGGGCATGGGTTTCTGTACCCATGGTTCTCTTTCCTTCCCATGTTTTCTTGCGATGAAGTCTTTTTTAGTGTACCTCTTATGTTTGTCAGGTGCTTCTTCTTCTCGAACTTCAGGCGGATCATTCTTCTCATTATCCTTTCCTTCAGGTTTAGCACTGTCTTCAGTCTCAGCATCGGAGATAGATATGCTGTTAGGATCAATAGTTGGCTCTTCATCTGCAATAGGGTCATTAGAATTGTCAGTCTCCTTATGTTTCTTCTTTTTCTTTGGAGAGCCAACAATTTCTTCCTCCTGCATTTGAGAATCCTGCTCGATTCTCTTCGGATGTCCCTCTGGATAGAGAGGATCTTGAGTGCTAGTTCCTCCTCGGGTCTTAATCCTGAAAGCCTGCAAATTATTTTGTTTGGCATTGTTAGCAAGCAAATCTCTTTGCACATTAGAAATTTGGTCAAGCCGAGTTTGAACCATATGAAAATGCTTCACAAGACATTGAACATCATTAACTGTTCTATTTAAAACATCAAGCAGTATTTTGATAGCAAGGGAATTATCATGCAACTGACTTTTTATCCTCTCATTAAAATGATTTTGTTTCATAATAAAATTATCAAACTCATCTAAACATTGATCAGGAGGCTTACCATGAGGGATGTCACTTGCATTGAAATCTAAAAGAGAGTGTACCTCTACCATAGGAGGGTGAGTAGTAGGCTCACACAGCTTCTCAATAGGGGTAGATTCTTCACGTCTTCAGCTTTAATACCTTTCTCTTTAATAGACTTCTTTGCTTCTCGCATATCTTCGGGGCTTAGAACAAACATGCCCCTCTTCTTTGGTGGTGGAGGCGGTTCAGGGACGGACCAATCTTCATGGTTTTTGGCAATCCTGCCCATCAAATCCTCCGCATCGTCCGGTGTTCTTTTCCTGAAAACACAACCAGCACAACTGTCCAAATAGGACCTGGATTCATCAGTTAGACCAGCATATAATATATCGATTAATTCATTCTTAGGGATTTCATGTCCAGGTCTAGCCCGAATCAGACCGCAGTACCTCCCCCAAGCTTTAGGGAGGGACTCATCCTGCAACTCTTTAAAGTTATAAATTCTTTGTAAAGCAGCATGTTGCATGTGAGCAGGAAAGTACTTATCAACAAAAGAGTGAGCTAAATCTTGAGGACTCTTAATGGAACCGTATGGGAGTGAATCATACCATGCTTTAGCACCTTCCTTCAACGAGAAAGGAAGAAGCTTGGTCACATAAAAGTATCGTATCTTTTCATCTGTGGTAAATAGGCCACCTAGCTCACCGAGTTTAGTTAGGTGTGCAATAGCATCATCATTTTCTCTGCCATAAAAGGGGTCAGCTTCAACCATAGGTATAAGTGAAAGATCAACAGAGAAATCATAATCAGGATCATCAATGCATATAGGAGATGTAGCAAATTCAGGATTAGGAACGGTTTTGTTCTTCAAAGAGTGTTTTTCAAATAGCTTCTTAATGAATTCAGGGTCAGAGCCAGAAAACTCTGTCAGTTCCCTGCATAAATCTTCATCAAGCATATAGTAATCATCATCAAGGAGCCTCTCTTTGAGTTTACTCAAATCAGGATAATCATAAGTTTCACCAATAGGGTAGCGAGTAACAGGAAGTTCAATTCTAGACTTTTTAGCAGCAGCAGCAATTTGTTTCTCAAGAGCATAACCAAGCGAACTAATATCATCAAAAGTAGTAGAAGCATCATCAAGAGTATCAGACATAGTAACAGATTCAGTAGGAGCATCATGTGGTGGTGGTGAGGCAAACTTACTCATAATGGAAGGTGAATCAAGTGTAGCACTAGTGCTCAGAGCAGTACCTCTTCTTGTAGTGGATAGTAAGATCGGAACCTTGGGGTCTCCTTTCTTACCCATAGTGGATGAAGTGCAGCAGGTAGGATACCTCAAGTAGACTTGTAAATATTGCTATGCTCCCCGGCAACGGCGCCAGAAAACGGTACTTGATAACCCTCAACCGTAAGGGATCGAGATAGTCTTCGCGGGTAAGAATAACCCAATTTATTGATTCGACACACGGGGAGCCAAAGAGTATTTATAAGCTTTGACAGTTGAGTTGTCAATTCAACCGCACCTGAAATATACTTACTTGCAACAAAGGATAAGTGGTAACAGTGATATGATAGTGATGATAGTGATAGTAAAAGTAAACAGTAAAAGTAAATAGCAAAAGTAAATAGCAAAAATAGCAACTAGTAACCAGCAAGATTTAAAACACTGTATGCTAGGGAGATGGATGGTTGGGCGCTGCATGGATGAGGTAGATTCTAACTTGGGGCACGGCACACGGAAAAGTAATGATCATCTAGGAAATTATCAAACATTAGGCATGTATCCCGTAGGTAGTTTATAGAGCTCCAAGTGACTGGCCAAAACGTATCTAATATCAACGAGGGGAACACCTCTCTGTCAAAATCTTTGGCCATTCCTTGTAGAAAGGTGACAACTTCTGAGATACTACAATTATCAAAAATAATTTTATCATTATTGGGAAGAATTGTAGTGTCATCCTCTTTGTTTGAATTGCTCTCTATTATAAGAGTTTGAACATCTTCCCAAGTTTGGGGAAGCTTAGGAGCAATTTTAAACTGAGGCTCATACACTTTTCTTGGAAGACCATGCCATGGGCATAACCCTCCGTCAAGACTAACATAATCACATGGTTTATTACTTTTGTAGATCCCGACAGTGGTGATTGGTGTAATGGAAGAAGGGGTGTACTCCTCCCATCTAGTGTTTTTGGTGGAACCCATAATAGTAAGCAAGCAAGATAACTATTTTTGTGATTTTCGTTAAAAAGGTACTAAAGCAAAAACTGAAAGGTAAACTAACAAGACTAAAAAGCAAAGGTAAAAGATAGCATGCAACTCCCCTATCTTGAAGAGTGGAGTCCCCGGCAACGGCGGGCGAAAAACTCTTGCTAGGCTTCTCGCCCCTCGTTGGTTATCCCAAGTGGAAGGTGTGAGATGTAGTGTTGCAGAAGTTTTTCCCTTGGCAAAGATACCAAGGATCGAATCCCCAGAGACTCCTAGGTTCAACAAGAAGGTATCAACTGCTAACGGCGCCAGATATTAGCAATCAACGTGGACTTGCACACAGATACAAATAACTTTGCTCCCAACGAGTACAGAGAGGTTGTCAATCCCTCCGGCCTTATAGTTCACAAAGGATTAAACGAAATGATAGTAGTGATAGATAATGTTTGCAATAGTAAATAAAAGCGAAAAGTAAATAGCGGATGTGATCAATGATGGTAATATGGACCGGAGTCTCATGATGTTCACTAGTGATGTCTCTCTCCCAAAAGACGATAAAACAACTATGTGAGGTAAACGAATTACAGCTGGGCAATTGACAGGACCACGAACGCAAACCAATGCTGACTACATTGCAAGAAAGGTTGAGGTTCAAAGCATGGGCGGTACACCAAAGTAAGTAGACCGAAATCCATCAATATCTACTACTAATCATCCACCTTGAGATATCTATCCAGAACATCTCGCTGGTATTAAGTTGCGAGCCCCACCCATAGTGTAAACTCAAAGCAACAGACAACTGCATTAAAAGAACTTTGCGTAAAGTAAACAATCCTTGCACCCGCGGGCACAAGCACCGTTGTTTTCCCCCTTGTGGCAACAACACATCCCCTAGACTCATGTTTCTGTCACTCAAACTAGTCATCGAGGGGCATGAACCCACAATCGAGCATAACATTCCCTCTTGGAGTCACTACCTATTACTTGGCCAAAGCCATAAATAACAACGGAGAACATGCAAGAATTACTTATGAACATAAATATAAAAGAGGTAGATCAAATATATTACTCAAGCACAATCTGAACATAATCTCATAATCCATCGGATCCCAGCAAACACATCATAGCAACAGCATAAGGATTACATATGTGCCTCGATCATGTAGGGTAGCTCACGAGGACTAATTAGTGAAGCACAAGAACGGGAGGAGAACATCACATAGCTACTGGTCATGGACTCATGGTCCAAGGGAGACTACTCACAACTCATCCGGGAGGCGTCCATGGTGGTGGAGAGGCTCCCGGTGGTGATCCTCTCCTCCGGCAGGGTGCCGGGAAGAGTTCTCCTGGTGCTCCCGATCTTGGAAGCGGCGGCGGCGGCAGAACAGAGATGAGATCGCGAAAAAGAGTTCCTGTTTCGAGGGTTTCTCAAGACGCTTTAAATATATGCCAAAGGGGGGCATCGGAGGAGCCTCGGGGGGCCCAGGCGCCCCCTGGCGCAGCCCAGGGGGGGGGGGGCGCCGCCAGGGCGCCTGGAGCCCTCGTGGCCCCCCCGGCTGTCCTTCGGACGCACGGTAGTTTCTGGAACACTGATTTTTTATATAATTTTTCTGGATTTTTCCTGGCAGTTCTCGTAATGTGAAAACCTGAAATACAAAAACAGCCGAAAACAAAAACTGGCACTGGGGTGCACTGAGTTAATAGGTTAGTCCAAATATGATCAAAAGTGTATGGAAGTGTATAAATAACATAGCAATATCACCCAAAAGAGGCATGGATCAAGTAGAAATTATAGATACGTTTTGGACGTATCAACACCCCCAAGCTTAATTCCTGCTCGTCCTCGAGTAGGTAAATGATAACAAGAATAATTTCTATGGTGACATGCTATTAATCATATAGGACTTTTCATAGTCATATGACAAAAGCTTACTGAGATAATGAATCTATAGTAATTAAGTTGCCTCATGAGAAAATCACAAAGGACTGAAAGTTTTACAACATGACATTGAAACATCAAATAGATTTGTAATGAACATGGTGTGCAAATATGATAAAGTGATATCTAGCTTGCCCCCTTTAGTGAAGCAAAACATAAATGCAGGGGCACCTTCAAGGTTTAAGTGATGACTAGATACAATGATTTCAGAATAAACTATATCACAATCATGCAAAAGACAATGCTACTTTGGAACAATGCACATTACACTCAGAATGACAATCATGCTCTCAGTAGTTGGTGCTTTTAAAAGAAGGTGGAGACTCAACATAAAAGTAAAAGGATGGCCCTTCGCAGAGGGAAGCATGGATTACTCATGTGCTAGAGCTTTTTATTTTGAAAACATAGAAACAATTTTGTCAACGGTAGTAGTACTTCATATGTGTTATGCATAAGACATCCTATAAGTTGCAAGCCTCATGCATCGAATACCAATAGTGCTCGCACCTTGTCCTAATTAGCTCGGATTTCCATGGATTGTCATTGCATTACATATGTTTCAACCAAGTGTCACAAAGGGGTACCTCTATGTCACCTGTACAAAGGTCCAAGGAGATAGATCGCATTTGATTCCTCGTTTTTGTTAGATCTCAACTTGAGGACATCCATACCGGGACAACATAGAAAATAGATAATGGACTCCTCTTTAATGCTCAAGCATATTCTCATAAGAGATTGAGGATTAATGTCCAAGCTAAAACTTCCACCATGATACATGGCTTTGGTTGGCGGCCCAATGTTCTTCTCTAACAATATGCATACTCAAACCATTCAACTCATGGAAAATCACCCTTACTTCAGACAAAACGAACATGCATAGCAACTCACATGATATTCAACAAAAGTGTAACAGTTGATGGCGTCCCCAGAAACATGGAAACTGCTCAGCAAGCAACTTATAAGAAATAAGATACATAAGCGACATATTCTTTACCACAATAGTTTTTAAGCTACTTTCCCATGAGCTATGTATTGCAAAAACTGAAGGTTTTAAAGGTAGCACATGTAAATTTACTTGGAGTGGCGGTGAAATACCACATATAGGTAGGTATGGTGGACTCATATGGCATAACTGGTTTAAAGGGATGTGGATGCACAAGCAGTCAGTCCGCTTAGTACAGGTGGAGGTTAGCAAAAGACTGGGAGCGACCAACTAAGAGAGCAATGACGGTCATAATCATGCAAAGCGACAAAGCAACATTGAATCAGGCATGGAAGTTATATCGCTACTCAGAAATAAAAGATCATCAAGGCTTGACAGACTTTCTTTACAGTCTTAAATATGCGTGAGCATACGCCAAGTCAATCAAAATGAATTCTCGAAGGAAGATATTACTAAACCTTACCACATCATAGGTAAACAAATCATGTATTATCGTCCAAAACGTATCTATAATTTCTGCTTGCTCCATGCCTCTTTTGGGTGATATTGCTATGTTATTTATACACTTCCATACACTTTTGATCATATTTGGAATAACCTATTAACTCAGTGCACCCCAGTGCCAGTTTCTGTTTTCGGCTGTTTTTGTATTTCAGGTTTTCACATTACGAGAACTGCCAGGAAAAATCCAGAAAAATTATATAAAAAATCAGCGTTCCAGAAACTACCGTGCGCCCGAAGGACAG
>LR738712.1:132352944-132458858 GCA_902687465.1 Secale cereale
GGGGGGGGCGCCTGGGCCCCCCGAGGCTCCTCCGATGCCCCCCTTTGGCATATATTTAAAGCGTCTCGAGAAACCCTCAAAAGAGGAACTCTTTTTCGCGATCTCATCTCTGTTCCACCGCCGCCGCCGCTTCCAAGATCGGGAGCACCAGGAGAACTCTTCCCGGCACCCTGTCGGAGGAGAGGATCACCACAGGGAGCCTCTCCACCACCATGGACGCCTCCCGGATGAGTTGTGAGTATTCTCCCTTGGACCATGAGTCCATGACCAGTAGCTATGTGATGTTCTCCTCCCGTTCTTGTGCTTCACTAATTAGTCCTCGTGAGCTGCCCTACATGATCGAGGCACATATGTAATCCTTATGCTGTTGCTATGATGAGTTTGCTGGGATCCGATGGATTATGAGATTATGTTCAGATTGTGCTTGAGTAATATATTTGATCTACCTCTTTTATATTTATGTTCATAAGTAATTCTTGCATGTTCTCCGTTGTTATTTATTGCTTTGGCCAAGTAATAGGTAGTGACTCCAAGAGGGAACGTTATGCTCGATTGTTGGTTCATGCCCCTCGATGACTAGTTTGAGTGACAGAAACATGAGTCTAGGGGATGTGCTGTTGCCACAAGGGGGAAAACAACGGTGCTTGTGCCCGCGGGTGCAAGGATTCTTTACTTTACGCAAAGTTCTTTTAATGCAGTTGTCTGTTGCATTGAGTTTACACTATGGGTGGGACTCGCAACTTAATACCAGCGAGATGTTCTGGATAGATATCTCAAGGTGGATGATTAGTAGTAGATATTGATGGATTTCGGTCTACTTACTTTGGCGTACCGCCCATGCTTTGAACCTCAACCTTTCTTGCAATGTAGTCAGCATTGGTTTGCGTTCGTGGTCCTGTCAATTGCCCAGCTGTAATTCGTTTACCTCACATAGCTGTTTTATCGTCTTTTGGGAGAGAGACATCACTAGTGAACATCATGAGACTCCGGTCCATATTACCATCATTGATCACATCCACTATTTACTTTTCGCTTTTATTTACTATTGCAAACATTATCTATCACTACTACCATTTGCGTTTAATCCTTTGTGAACTACAAGGCCGGAGGGATTGACAACCTCTCTGTACTCGTTGGGAGCAAAGTTATTTGTATCTATGTGCAGGTCCACGTTGATTGCTAATATCTGGCGCCGTAGCAGTTGACACCTTCTTGTTGAACCTAGGAGTCTCTGGGGATTCGATCCTTGGTATCTTTGCCAAGGGAAAAACTTCCGCAACACTACATCTCACACCTTCCACTTGGGGTAACCAACGAGGGGCGAGAAGCCTAGCAAGAGTTTTTCTGGCGCCGTTGCCGGGGACTCCACTCTTCAAGATAGGTGAGTTGCATGCTATCTTTTACCTTTGCTTTTTAGTCTTGTTAGTTTACCTTTCAGTTTTTGCTTTAGTACCTTTTTATCGAAAATCACAAAAATAGTTATCTCGTTCTTTAGTTGTCATTATGTCGGGTCCTTTTGTCTTTGACGAGGCAGAAGTTCTCACCTTTAAACAAAGAGGTGGGGAAAGTTTGAAAGATGCTTGGTATAGAATTAATGATTCACAAAAAAGAGCCACCAAGAAGCAACCTACTACTATCCTGCTTAGAAATTTTTATGTTGGAATTACTTCTTGGAATAGGTTTATTCTAGATACTGCTATCAATGGGAATTTCCTAGAGGCCCCAGTTTGGGAGTCTCTTAGTATTATTGAAAATCTTGTTGGGAATCTCCCTGTTGTTAGCATTCGAGAGGACATCACCCTAGCTCACATTATGAAAAAACTTGAAAAGATAGAGCTAGAGATGCCAAGCATTAATAAGATAAATGAGTTGGATCGTAAGATCCAAGGGAATTTGAATAGACTTGATAGCTCCATGCATAAAATTTTCAAAATTTTGGAGACCGTCAAATTCCATGACTTGGACTCTCCTAGGATAGACAAGATTGAGGATATCTTTGATACTCTAGGAACCACCTTCTCCTCAATCAAAACCAAAAAGGTAGAAACTCCGGCAAAGAAGGAGCCTAAGTTCGTTCACGTTCCAAAGGCTCCCCGCTCTAAAAGTAATCCACCTATTGCCAAAGGAGTTGAAACTGTAAAGACTTTGGAAGAAACACCTCTCTGTGATGAATTTATAAATGAATCTTCCCTTGACTTTTATCCTTTTGGTCTTCTACCTAGAAGTATCTCTATGAGGCCCTTATTTGAGAGTCCTCTTAAGACTAGTTGTATTATTGAAGAGCTTTTTGATGATCTTGATGATGGTTCAATTGATACAACTTGATCTATATGCATTATGCCTAGCTTAAAGGCATAAAAGAAAGCGCTCTTGGGAGGCAGCCCAATGAATAAATTTATTTTGCTTTTGTTGTGTCTTGATGTTGTTACTACAGTAGCATCATCATTGTATCTTTGCTTTTCAATTTTGTGCCAAGTATAGCCTCTGATTGCTAGAAAGTTCAAAAGTTGTGAGGTGCTGTCCAGGAAACAGATTCTGTCCTTGGATAGAAAAATTCATATAAAATCACCAGATCATCTTTTTGGTCTGAATTTTTTCGACAGCGTTCTCTATATAATTGTCTTTTGTGCGTCTGTTCTGAGTGTTTTGATTAGAGTTGCAGAAGTGCTCCGAACAAATCATTTACTACCTGCTGTTCTGTTTTTCACAGATTCTGTCCTGTTTTGCCTTTCCTTCATTTTGCAAACCAAGAGCTTGCTTTTTCTTTGCAAAAACCTTTTGGCAATCTTGAGAAACAGTAGACCTTCAAGAATATCTTTATTTCCAGCAAGGTACAATTATTTTATTATGGGTACTAACCTCGCTAATCAGATTATGATGAGTTATGTATGAAGGGAGTTTTCAAGTGTGCGAGGGAAGATGATAAAAAGATTTAGGAGTGTCAAGCGCTCAAGCTTGGGGATGCCCCCGTGCACCCCCAAGAAATATTCAAGGAGACTCAAGCGTCTAAGCTTGGTGATGCCCCCGTGCATCCCCTTTTCCATCAACATTATCAGTTCGTCTTTCGTTCCACTATATTTTAATCACTTCATGTGTTATGTGCTATGCTTTGAGCGTCTTGCTTTTAGTTTCCTTTTTAGTTTTTCATAACGAGTCGGAACTCAGCTTTCTTTATGTGGTAGAGAAACACGCTCCACTTCTACCTAGAACATAACATAGAATTTTCATTACTATCTTTGCTGTGTGTGTTCTTTGTCTTTTAATAGCTACTAACATGCTCTGCTCTTAGTATTCATGCTTATCTTTTTAAAGAGCTTGTGTTTAGTTGGTTGCTTGAACTCTCTTTAATTATCATGCGTATCTCATTAAGAGAGTTTGCTTCCGTTGCATTGGTTAATATGTCTATGATAAAGATGCTACGTGCATGATGGCGCTTAGTAGTTCATGTTTTCTTATGGTTAGTCTCAAATAGTTGGGGGGTTCCCAATGTGTTATTGCAGTACCAACATGATTTGTTTACCTATGATGTGGTATGGTTTAGTAATATCTTCCTTCGAGAATTTATTTTGATTGACTTGGCGTATGCTCACGCATATTTAAGACTGTAAAGAAAGTCTGTCAAGCCTTGATGATCTTTTATTTCTGAGTAGCGATATAACTTCCATGCCTGATTCAATGTTGCTTTGTCGCTCTGCATGATTATGACCGTCATTGCTCTCTTAGTTGGTCGCTCCCAGTCTTTTGCTAACCTCCACCTGTACTAAGCGGACTGACTGCTTGTGCATCCACATCCTTTTAAACCAGTTATGCCATATGAGTCCACCATACCTACCTATATGTCATATTTCACCACCACTCCAAGTAAATTTACATGTGCTACCTTTAAAACCTTCAGTTTTTGCAATACATAGCTCATGGGAAAGTAGCTTAAAAACTATTGTGGTAAAGAATATGTCGCTTATGTATCTTATTTCTTATAAGTTGCTAGCTGAGCGGTATCCATGTTTCTGGGGACGCCATCAACTGTTACACTTTTGTTGAATATCATGTGAGTTGCTATGCATGTTCGTCTTGTCTGAAGTAAGGGTGATTTGCCATGAGTTGAATGGTTTGAGTATGCATATTGTAGAGAAGAACATTGGACCGCCAACCAAAGCCATGTATCATGGTGGAAGTTTTAGCTTGGACATTAATCCTCAATCTCTTATGAGAATATGCTTAAGCATTAATGAGGAGTCCATTATCTATTTTCTATGTTGTCCCGGTATGGATGTCCTCAAGTTGAGATATATCAAAAACGAGAAATCAAATGCGATCTATCTCCTTTGACCTTTGTACATGTGACATAGAGGTACCCCTTTGTGACACTTGGTTGAAACATATGTAATGCAATGACAATCCATGGAAATCCGAGCTAATTAGGACAAGGTGCGAGCACTATTGGTATTCAATGCATGAGGTTTGCAATTTATAGGATGTCTTATGCATAACACATATGAAGTACTACTACCGTTGACAAAATTGTTTCTATGTTTTCAAAATAAAAAGCTCTAGCACATGAGTAATCCCTGCTTCCCTCTGCGAAGGGCCATCCTTTTACTTTTATGTTGAGTCTCCACCTTCTTTTAAAAGCACCAACTACTGAGAGCATGATTGTCATTCCGAGTGTAATGTGCATTGTCCCAAAGTAGCATTGTCTTTTGCATGATTGTGATATCGTTTATTCTGAAATCATTGTATCTAGTCATCACTTAAACCTTGAAGGTGCCCCTGCATTTATGTTTTGCTTCACTAAAGGGGGCAAGCTAGATATCACTTTATCATATTTGCACACCATGTTCATTACAAATCTATTTGATGTTTCAATGTCATGTTGTAAAACTTCCAGTCCTTTGTGATTTTCTCATGAGGCAACTTAATTACTATAGATTCATTATCTTAGTAAGCTTTTGTAAAATGACTATGAAAAGTCCTATATGGTTAATAGCATGTCACCACAGAAATTATTCTTGTTATCATTTACCTACTTGAGGACGAGCATGAATTAAGCTTGGGGATGTTGATACGTCCAAAACGTATCTATAATTTCTGCTTGCTCCATGCCTCTTTTGAGTTTACACTATGGGTGGGACTCGCAACTTAATACCAGCGAGATGTTCTGGATAGATATCTCAAGGTGGATGATTAGTAGTAGATATTGATGGATTTCGGTCTACTTACTTTGGCGTACCGCCCATGCTTTGAACCTCAACCTTTCTTGCAATGTAGTCAGCATTGGTTTGCGTTCGTGGTCCTGCCAATTGCCCAGCTGTAATTCGTTTACCTCACATAGCTTTTATCGTCTTTTGGGAGAGAGACATCACTAGTGAACATCATGAGACTCCGATCCATATTACCATCATTGATCACATCCGCTATTTACTTTTCGCTTTTATTTACTATTGCAAACGTTATCTATCACTACTATCATTTGCGTTTAATCCTTTGTGAACTACAAGGCCGGAGGGATTGACAACCTCTCTGTACTCGTTGGGAGCAAAGTTATTTGTATCTGTGTGCCGGTCCACGTTGATTGCTAATATCTGGCGCCGTAGCAGTTGACACCTTCTTGTTGAACCTAGGAGTCTCTGGGGATTCGCTCCTTGGTATCTTTGCCAAGGGAAAAACTTCCGCAACACTACATCTCACACCTTCCACTTGGGGTAACCAACGAGGGGCGAGAAGCCTAGCAAGAGTTTTTCTGGCGCCGTTGCCGGGGACTCCACTCTTCGAGATAGGGGAGTTGCATGCTATCTTTTACCTTTGCTTTTTAGTCTTGTTAGTTTACCTTTCAGTTTTTGCTTTAGTACCTTTTTATCGAAAATCACAAAAATAGTTATCTTGCTTGCTTGCTACTATGGGTTCCACAGAGAACACCAAGTTGTGTGACTTAACTAGTCACAACAACGATGACTTTATCAGTACACCTATCACTACACCTGCCACTTCAGCACCTTCATATGAAATTAAACCTGCTTTACTGAATCTAGTTATGAAAGATCAATTCTCCGGTGCTGGAGATGATGCTGCTTTACACTTGAACAACTTTGTTGAACTTTGTGATATGCAAAAGTACCAAGAAATAGATGGTAATATTGTTAAGCTTAAGCTTTTTCCTTTCTCCTTGAGAGGAGGAGCTAAAATTTGGTTTCAGTCTTTGCCTAGAAATAGCATAGATTCATGGGACAAGTGCAAAGATGCTTTTATTGGAAAATACTATCCACCTGCTAAAATTATCCAACTGAGAAGTAACATAATGAATTTTAAACAATTGGATAATGAACACGTTGCCCAAGCTTGGGAACGTATGAAATCTCTTATCAAGAACTGCCCTACTCATGGTTTGACTACTTGGATGGTTATCCAAACTTTTTATGCAGGCTTGAACTTTACCTCGCGGAACTTGTTAGATTCGGCCGCGGGAGGAACCTTTATGTCAACTACACTTGGTGCTGCCACGAAGCTTCTCAATGAGATGATGACCAACTATTCCCAATGGCACACCGAACGCGCTTCAACAGGTAGGAAGGTAAACTCTGTCGAGGAGATTTCCTCCCTTAATGAAAATGTTGACTTGATCATGTCTCTACTTTCTAAGCAATCTTTTGTTGATCCTCGTGATGTTCCTTTAAATTCTTTGATTGCTCAAGAACAAGTAGATGTGAATTTTATCTCTAGAAACAATTTTAATAACAATGCTTATAGGAGTAACTTTGGTAATAATCTGTGACGCCCGAAGACCGACGTCCCAGAAGTTTCCAGAAGCTTCCAGAAGATTCCAGATGTTCCGGGTTGCCCGTGTGTTCTTTTGAGCTTGTGTTATTTTATTTTTGCATTGCATCATGTCATCATGCCATCATGTCATATTTATTTTGCATCTCAACTTAATAAATCGTGTGGGCCTTCGGTCCATTTAAATCGAGGGAAGGTGACTTCTCTTTATAACATATAAAAGTCTCTCAATATTTAGGGAGCTATATATTAATTATTCCATTCGTTGGAATTAACCAAACACACTTGCATATTAATTCCCCATGTCTTTTTCACTTCGAGCTTCTCCTTCAAAACCTTGCCAATATAATTCTTTCCGTTGTTTCGAGGTTCCTCCAAAACCCCTCCTGCCATTTTAATTAAATTCCTCACATTTTTGTGAGTCCAGGGAATTTTTACCCTTGCTCTAACTCTATTTCTAGCACCTTTTATCTTTCCTTCTTGTTGTTGTTTTTTTTAAAAAACAACAGCAGTTTTATTTAAAAGAGAGCCCAGCAGCCCAGCCTTTTGTTTTTTTTCCCTTCTAGCCTTTCCCTCTTGGGCCTCCTCTCCCTCTCCTCCTTTGGCCCAGCCTCTATCTAGGCCCATCCTTCAGGCCGGCCTCGTCCTAACCCTAACCTAGCGCAGCAGCTCCCTCTCATTCCCTCGAGCCCCCTCAGCGCCGCCAGGAGTTTTTCCCTCGTCCCGCTTTCCCCTCGTCCTGAGCCCCGCACCATCTCCCTTTCCTTCGATCCTCTTTCCCTCTGGCCCTCTTCTCCCCGCATCCTCTTCGGCTCCCTCCGCGCCAGGAGCGCCTCCCCGTCCGCCGCGCCATAGCCTCACCTCCGCGCCCGTCCAGGCCCGTGGCTTCATCTCCCGAGCGCCGACCCCTCGCCCCAGGAGCCCGCGGCCAGAGCGCCCCGCCAGGTTCCTTCGTCGCCAGGCCGAAGCCCGGGCGCTTGCCTCCAGGTCGCCTCAAGCTCTGCGCCTCCTTCGCCAGGGTTCCCCGGGACCAGGCTGTCCTCTGCTTCGTCTCCAGCGTGCGAGCAGCCGAGGGCTCGCCTCCTTCCTCCCACGGCCCCGAGCGCCCTGCCTGCAGGTCACCTCCTCCACCAAGGCGCCGCCCTGCCTCCGTTCCCCTCGCACGGTGACGCGCGCCGCCGCGCCAGGACCCGCGGCCAGGAGTGCCTCGCCGTCGCCTGAAGCCCCGACGGCCTCCCGTCGAGCCAGGGCTCGATGCCCGTACGCCCAAGCCGCGCCCCGGCTGCTCATTCTTCACCAGGCCGCGGCTGTGGTCTTCTTCCTCCAGGAGCCGCCGTCCTTCTTCCAGGCCGTGCGCCCCAAGGCCAGGCCTCGTCTCCCCTCCGGATCGAGCCAGCAGTGCCGCACCCCCGCATCCTTCTTTTTCCTTTTTTTTGTTTTGTTTTCGTTTTTTGTTTTGTTGCTGCTATATGTTCATCTCAAGTAACCATGGAGCAGTAAGTGTATCTGTTTTTGGACCCGTACAACTACCGTCGCCGTGTACCCTACCGTCGACGAGACAAGTACCGCTACGCAAGAACCGTGTACGACTACGAGGAGAAACGCAAGTTCCACGACCAAGTACCACTACCGTCGCCGAGACCCCCCCAAGTACCACGACGTCGACGACCTCGAGAACGACTACATGAACGAGTACAAGACGACCCGACCAAGTACCCCTTCGGATGCGTCAAGTTCGACTACACGTGTACCCCGACGTCGCCGTGTACCACTACCGTCGCCGAGACCCTCAAGTACCACTACTTCCACTACCGTCGCAAACGAGAACCCCAAGTACCACGACACCGACCCGAACATCTACGGGAAAACGAGCTCCGTGAACGTCTACCGTCGCCCGAGTACAACTACCGATCCGAGAACGACTACCTTCGATGAAGAAACGAGAACGTCTACTTCCACTACTTCCTCTCCGACCGCGAGTACCACTAATTCATCTACGATCTCGAATCGCCCCGAAACGCACGCTTCGAAGGTATAACCCCGAGACGTGACCCGTGTGATGCTTGCTTGTTGTGGTTGTATGAAATGTCTCCCGTGTGTGCTTCGTGCCCGTTCCGACCTTTTGTCTTGTTCCTCGGTTGCCTCGTCACCGACTCGTGGGAACCCGGTAACGGGATCGCCCCACCTTTCATCTCGTTTGACTCACCCACGCCATCTACCTTTTGCACCGGTCTCTCAACGAGTTACCGGAACCGAGGTGTTGCGTTGCATCATTTCGGATCGTTGCCGTGGCACCCTTTCTTTCCACCACGGTGACAAATGCTTCATATCTCTTTTAAGTCAACCTTTTTAATAAAACTTGCATAAACTTGATCATGTCATCCGCATCATGTTAACAACATTATATGCTTAATTGTTGTTGCTTTATATTTAAACATGCATATGGGGATTTTCTGGATATGTTGTTGTTATTTCCGGCCTCATTTAAATTGCCTAAATAGTGTAGTTTTTATTATGCTTCACCTCTTGCCATGTTAAAAACATTTAATCTTGTCTTGTTAATAACGAGAGTCAATTAAATAATTATTGTGGTGTTTCGTCAATATGCAACTCGTTGCATATTGATCTCCACTTAACTTGTAGTATTTGTTTGTGCTCTTGCCATGCTTTGCATATTTAAACCGGACATGCATCATGCTTGCTTGTGCATTGTATGCCATGTTTATGCTTGTATGTTTACCGTGTTGTTTGTTTCTTTCCGGTTGCTTCTCTTGTTAGCTTCGGTTTCGTTCCGGAGTTGTGAGGTTCCGCTCGACTGTTGCTCCGTCTTCTTCTTGGATCCGTTCTTCTCCCTTGTGGAATTCCCAGGCAAGATGACCGAACACGGATACCATTACTATCTTTGCCTATTGCTAGAGTATCGCTCTTTAGTATTTTTGCCTCGATGCCCATGTCTTCTTGTCAGCCTCCTACTTGTAACCATTGCCATGTTTAACCACCCTACCTACGCAAACCGTTGCTTGGCTAAGTACGCTCCGCTCAGCCTCTCTTATAGCATTGCTAGTTGCAGGTGAAGATTGGAGATGCTTGCTTCATGTTGAAGTTTGGTTGGGTTATATCACACTATATAAATGCTTAAAAATGAAATCATCTATATATTGGCAAGGGTGGAAGGCTAAGCCTTTTGCTTGGTGTTTTGTTCCACTCATGCCGTTAGGAACCGTATAAACCGGTGTTATGTTCCTTGATTATGCGTTCCTAACACGGTTGGGGTGTATGGGACCCCCTTGATAAACCGCTAAGTGCTAAGTCTTTTCCAGCAAGTCCCAACATTTGGTACTATTTGCCTCATAATAACAACTTAATTAAATAATTAAATTTGCATAGGGGGTCGCGTCCCCGAGGATTCTTAATTCTACATAGCAGGGGGGGCCAGCGCTGATGGTGTTGGTCCCAAACGGGGGTTCTGCGGGGCCGCCTTGGGGCAACCCGAGGTATTTGGTATCCACCCGTAGAATCGCCCATCCGGTCGTGTCCTAAGACTTAGATACGCGCGGCTACTATCAGGGTGTCGACACGCCGGGAGGATTTGCTGGATTAGCCTTACCTTAGTTCGGTTTAACTTGAGCACGGGATTCCGAGAATACTCGGGTCTTCCCACCTATGGAGTTGCGACTTCGCGGATCGTGGGCTTGTGATGGGCCAAGTTGGAACACCCCTGCAGGGTTTGAATTTTCGAAAGCCGTGCCCGCGGTTATGTGGCAGATGGGAGCTTGTTAATTCCGGTTGTAGATAACTTGACACAATGTTTCAATACACTACCAGCGTGTGTACCGTGACTGTCAATTTCCGAATAGGGATTCGGGAGTTGAACACGGTGGGGTTATGTTTGACCGGTTTTAGCTAGGATCACTTCGTGATCATCTTTCGACCGAGGCACTTCTCTTCTCGCTCTCTATTACGTAAGTTAGTGCTAGTTGCTGCTGCAGACTCTTGTTTGTTCCTTCACCTCATATTCTTTCTTCAGCCTTATCCTCACCCAAGGCTTAAATAGTCTTGTTACCCGGGAACGGGATTGCTGAGTCCTCTGTGGCTCACAGTTACTTCACCACACCAGTTGCAGGTTCAGCCGAGTTTGAAGCAGGAGTTGGATCAGTTCTTCACTGGGAGCTTGATGAAGCTTGTGGCCGTTTGCTTGTGACGTTTCGATGTTCAGTAGTGGTTTCTACTAGGATTCGATCCTGACCTGTGGCTTTATGTTGTTTTGGTATCTTTCTTTTGGATCTTCACCCGTAGTCGGGTTGTGATGTTCTGAATGATGTTTTGCTTATGTAATGTATTGTGTGAAGTGGCGAGTGTAAGCCAACTATCTCCTTTTGCATTTTAATCCCTCTTTTACATGAGTTGTGCAAAGATACCAAACTTGAGATCATTCTAGGATGGACTTATGCCTTTAAGTCGTGCCTCGACACGTAGGAGGTATAACTCCATCCTGGGCATTACAAGTTGGTATTCAGAGCCTTCTCCGACCTAGAAGCCCCCACTGTTTGATCGAATCGTTGACGGTTGAGTCTAGGCACACACTGAAAACTTTTTGAGTCCTATATTATATCGGAGAGTAGGATTTCTTTGCTTCTCATCCCTTTTCTCTCTGGTGAGGACTCCTGACGATTACTCTTTTCTCTTCTACTTTCAAAAAATGCACCAAATTTTTTTTAGGATCCCGCGAGTATTCTGGGATTGTTTCGATGTTCTTGTGACAAGGATATTGTTCTCGATGCCTCCTGTTCCCGAGGAGTTGAGCTTCGGGGTATCATTGTAACAAGCATATCGCGGCAGTACTAAATACTTAAGACGGCCGACATCGAAAATCTCTCCTATACGGCCAGTGGCAAGATAACCCCGACATCACCCAGTACTGGGGAGGTAGTTCGAGAGTATTGCCATAGCTTGTTATAGTGGATGCTTTTCGAAGGTCCGAGGTACACAGTTTCCGAGAAAGACTGGTTATGTGTTGAAGGATGGATACACCTGGATGTAGGTTTAGAGTTGATTGCGCGGTGCTTCCCGTGTATCCCCAACACCTGATTGCATAACTGGAAACTTTCGGAAATCTATAGGTGGGTTCATCAAGTAGTTCTAGGCATTCTTCCAACGGATGCTCGATATGAAGTTTGGGGTTCTACATTGAGTGAAGTGGTTTTATGGACTTGTTCTGATCGGGAGTTGCATCTTAAAGGGTCCTTGGCTATGCTGATCCGGGGATTGCAAAACCCTTTTGTAACACGTTCCATGAGCTTTCAGCACGAAGATGTCGAACGAAACTTCTATCTTGTATTTGTTCTATCTGATCCTTGTTCCTTTTATTTATTTTGCTATCCAAGTGGTTTCTCGTTGAGTTGATGTACCTACGGAATTCATTCGTTCAATCCTCTGTTCGGATGATATTGTGAAGATCATGTTGCTTATCTATCCTTGTTCTTGTTTTGACTCTGGTATTCGAGTTGCTTCGATGTCAAATGGTGATTCCATACCTCCTTATCGGTGTTCTCATATTTCTATGGGAGTCCTAATTCTTCTTGACCATCAAGATGATCATGTTAAATTCTTCTCAACCGGCGTCCTTTTCTTCGAGTTAATCAGATCTTTTCATCATCTGCAAGATTAACTCTCAGTCTTTTCTCAACGGTGTATGTTCTTTCATCCCAAGTTGTCTTTGTTTTTCCCCACCCTCCCACCCTTCTTCTTCTTGGAGCTAGAAATTCTCAGATGAAGTATCCATTTTATTCATGTGATGGTTCTTCATTCTTTCCTTCATTGTTCTTATCCGGTGCTTTATCGTGAAGATGCTCAAAAGCTTCAAGTTCATCATTCTTTTGTTCTCAATTCTTTATCGTGAAGATGTTGATCTTATCCTTTTTCCTCATTTCACAATGCTTTCTTATTCCGGTGCACCAATTAATCATTCTCCTCTTGCTATTCTTATCCGGAGTGCTGAAGATTCATAATTCCATTCTTAATCATTTCAAGCTATTTTGAGCATTGTCTTCTTATTCAAGCCATTTAATTCATCCGGTGCAATATCTCTTAAGCAATCTTTTCAACGGTGATTTCTTTGAGTGGGCCTTAACCCACAGGTCTTTTCCCAGGATCTTACCTGACTCTTCTAATTTTCTGGAGTTATACTCAAATTCGTTTTAAAGTGTGACGTAAGAATGATTTCCATCAGTCACAGTCCTTCTCCAGGACCGCTTTCAAATTCTTTTCATCTTTGGTTCAACCTTTTTAATTCTTCATTCCGGAGTGCTCAACAATTCTTCATGGCATTTCTCGTCTTCATTCTCAACATTTGGAGACCGCAGAAGTGTTTCTCTTAAATCTTGGCCCGTTCTCTTGAAGAGTTGTGGTTCTACCTTCATGCCATCCTCATTATCGTTTGATTGTGAGGAATTCTTTTATACCCATCCGAAGCATTCTTGAATTCTTTTCTTTGTGATCCTCCGAAGGCCATCATTTCAGAATACTTCTTCGCTCTCAGTTTTCTACTTCGTCCTCCAAATATTCTTCATTGATGTCTCTTCGTTCGTCTCCCTATTCTTACGGTGGTTCTTTCTAGTTTACCCTTCCGTTGTTATCGTTTTAATTCATTTGTTCTTTTCATAATCCTACCGGTGGTTCGTTGAAGATTTATCCGAGCTTGTGCTAGATCCCTCTTTAATCCTTTGCAACGAGAATAAGTAGTATGCCAAATCCATTGGTTGTCATCAATTTAAATTGGTGAAGGAGATGCATGACATAATTCTTATTCTTATTCCTTCAAGGTGATTTTAATTCTTTTGTCTGGAGCTTGTTCATCATATCATATTCTCGGTTCTAAGTTGTTCATCTTGTTTTTCCGGAGCTTCAAGTTATTTCAATTATCATTTCAAACCTTCATCTAATTCATCCAGGCCTTGAATCTTATTCTTTTCATCTTCCACTTCTCATGCTTTCATTACCGGAGTTCTTCATGGTGGTTCATCATCATTTAATTCATACTCGAAGTCGTCATCAAGATTCTTGTTGGAGCTCAAGCATTCTTCATCATGCTTTCTAAGTGCAATTCTTTCTACCTTGTCTTTCAGGTGGTGTTATGTCATTCTTGTCAATTCCTTCATGTTTCATGATTCACGAGTTATCAAGAATGAGATATTTAAACCCATCATTTTCTTTGTTCAGGAGATCTTTTCAACCCTTCAATTTATTCGTTGGAGTTATCTTGGGTTGTATTTCACCTAAAAGCTTTCCCTGAGGATTGTTGCTAATTATGGTGCTTATAAATGACCCAAGTTCTTCATTTATCATTCCGGTGAAATAAGTTTTTCATCTCCTTGTTGATTCCAATCCAGTCAAATTGTTTTCCATTAGTGGCTGGTTGTCACCTCATAATTCTGAGATGTTTTTTTTCATAAGCCCACATCAAGCTTATTCTTCTCGTTGTTGAAATTCCAACAACTCTATTCAACCCTTCTTCGTAAGGATGCTCTTTCAAATTCAATTTTGAGAGAAGTTGTCATCTCCTTCTTCGTTCTTTCTTCCCAACGATCTATATTCTATTCTTTCATTCCGAAGGCTTGGTGATATTGCTCTCTCCAAACCATCACCTCGTTTTTTTATCAAGATCATGTTCTTTCCTTGCTTATCATTTAACCGGAGTGTTGTATTCTTCACTCAAGTTCTCTCATCTTATCTAGTTTTGCCTGTCTTTTCAACCGGAGTGCTGTCTGAATCTTTCTTAACCTTGTGCCATTCTTTCAATTATTTCGGAGGCAATATGTTGTTGTTTTCATCAAGTATCACTCCATCTCCTCTAGTTCTTGTCCAATTCCTTCCATTTTCAGACGGAGTGCTGCCTGAATTCCGCCATTCTTATTCCTTGGCTAACCGGAGTGGTTTTGAAATTCTTCCGTCATCCGTGAGCTCTTGTTTCATGTCTTTCAACCTACAAGGTTCTCATTGTGTTCCTTGTTCCTCTTTTCTAATGGAGTTTTCATCGTCGTTCATCTCCGTTGCATTCTTCTTTCATTTTGTTCAACCTCTCAAGGTTCTTTGGTTTCACTCGTCTGTCAAAGAAGCAACTTTGTTTTACCTCTTCCTCTTCCGTTTTTACCCGGTGATATCTCTAGGATCTCGGGTCGAGATCCTCTGTTAGTGTGGGAGAGTTGTGACGCCCGAAGACCGACGTCCCAGAAGTTTCCAGAAGCTTCCAGAAGATTCCAGATGTTCCGGGTTGCCCGTGTGTTCTTTTGAGCTTGTGTTATTTTATTTTTGCATTGCATCATGTCATCATGCCATCATGTCATATTTATTTTGCATCTCAACTTAATAAATCGTGTGGGCCTTCGGTCCATTTAAATCGAGGGAAGGTGACTTCTCTTTATAACATATAAAAGTCTCTCAATATTTAGGGAGCTATATATTAATTATTCCATTCGTTGGAATTAACCAAACACACTTGCATATTAATTCCCCATGTCTTTTTCACTTCGAGCTTCTCCTTCAAAACCTTGCCAATATAATTCTTTCCGTTGTTTCGAGGTTCCTCCAAAACCCCTCCTGCCATTTTAATTAAATTCCTCACATTTTTGTGAGTCCAGGGAATTTTTACCCTTGCTCTAACTCTATTTCTAGCACCTTTTATCTTTCCTTCTTGTTGTTGTTTTTTTTAAAAACAACAACAGTTTTATTTAAAAGAGAGCCCAGCAGCCCAGCCTTTTGTTTTTTTTCCCTTCTAGCCTTTCCCTCTTGGGCCTCCTCTCCCTCTCCTCCTTTGGCCCAGCCTCTATCTAGGACCATCCTTCAGGCCGGCCTCGTCCTAACCCTAACCTAGCGCAGCAGCTCCCTCTCGTTCCCTCGAGCCCCCTCAGCGCCGCCAGGAGTTTTTCCCTCGTCCCGCTTTCCCCTCGTCCTGAGCCCCGCACCATCTCCCTTTCCTTCGATCCTCTTTCCCTCTGGCCCTCTTCTCCCCGCATCCTCTTCGGCTCCCTCCGCGCCAGGAGCGCCTCCCCGTCTGCCGCGCCATAGCCTCACCTCCGCGCCCGTCCAGGCCCGCGGCTTCATCTCCCGAGCGCCGACCCCTCGCCCCAGGAGCCCGCGGCCAGAGCGCCCCGCCAGGTTCCTTCGTCGCCAGGCCGAAGCCCGGGCGCTTGCCTCCAGGTCGCCTCAAGCTCTGCGCCTCCTTCGCCAGGGTTCCCCGCGACCAGGCTGTCCTCTGCTTCGTCTCCAGCGTGCGAGCAGCCGAGGGCTCGCCTCCTTCCTCCCACGGCCCCGAGCGCCCTGCCTGCAGGTCACCTCCTCCACCAAGGCGCCGCCCTGCCTCCGTTCCCCTCGCACGGTGACGCGCGCCGCCGCGCCAGGACCCGCGGCCAGGAGTGCCTCGCCGTCGCCTGAAGCCCCGACGGCCTCCCGTCGAGCCAGGGCTCGATGCCCGTACGCCCAAGCCGCGCCCCGGCTGCTCATTCTTCACCAGGCCGCGGCTGCGGTCTTCTTCCTCCAGGAGCCGCCGTCCTCTTCCAGGCCGTGCGCCCCAAGGCCAGGCCTCGTCTCCCCTCCGGATCGAGCCAGCAGCGCCGCACCCCCGCATCCTTCTTTTTCCTTTTTTTTGTTTTGTTTTCGTTTTTTGTTTTGTTGCTGCTATATGTTCATCTCAAGTAACCATGGAGCAGTAAGTGTATCTGTTTTTGGACCCGTACAACTACCGTCGCCGTGTACCCTACCGTCGACGAGACAAGTACCGCTACGCAAGAACCGTGTACGACTACGAGGAGAAACGCAAGTTCCACGACCAAGTACCACTACCGTCGCCGAGACCCCCCCCAAGTACCACGACGTCGACGACCTCGAGAACGACTACATGAACGAGTACAAGACGACCCGACCAAGTACCCCTTCGGATGCGTCAAGTTCGACTACACGTGTACCCCGACGTCGCCGTGTACCACTACCGTCGCCGAGACCCTCAAGTACCACTACTTCCACTACCGTCGCAAACGAGAACCCCAAGTACCACGACACCGACCCGAACATCTACGGGAAAACGAGCTCCGTGAACGTCTACCGTCGCCCGAGTACAACTACCGATCCGAGAACGACTACCTTCGGTGAAGAAACGAGAACGTCTACTTCCACTACTTCCTCTCTGACCGCGAGTACCACTACTTCATCTACGATCTCGAATCGCCCCGAAACGCACGCTTCGAAGGTATAACCCCGAGACGTGACCCGTGTGATGCTTGCTTGTTGTGGTTGTATGAAATGTCTCCCGTGTGTGCTTCGTGCCCGTTCCGACCTTTTGTCTTGTTCCTCGGTTGCCTCGTCACCGACTCGTGGGAACCCGGTAACGGGATCGCCCCACCTTTCATCTCGTTTGACTCACCCACGCCATCTACCTTTTGCACCGGTCTCTCAACGAGTTACCGGAACCGAGGTGTTGCGTTGCATCATTTTGGATCGTTGCCGTGGCACCCTTTCTTTCCACCACGGTGACAAATGCTTCATATCTCTTTTAAGTCAACCTTTTTAATAAAACTTGCATAAACTTGATCATGTCATCCGCATCATGTTAACAACATTATATGCTTAATTGTTGTTGCTTTATATTTAAACATGCATATGGGGATTTTCCGGATATGTTGTTGTTATTTCCGGCCTCATTTAAATTGCCTAAATAGTGTAGTTTTTATTATGCTTCACCTCTTGCCATGTTAAAAACATTTAATCTTGTCTTGTTAATAACGAGAGTCAATTAAATAATTATTGTGGTGTTTCGTCAATATGCAACTCGTTGCATATTGATCTCCACTTAACTTGTAGTATTTGTTTGTGCTCTTGCCATGCTTTGCATATTTAAACCGGACATGCATCATGCTTGCTTGTGCATTGTATGCCATGTTTATGCTTGTATGTTTACCGTGTTGTTTGTTTCTTTCCGGTTGCTTCTCTTGTTAGCTTCGGTTTCGTTCCGGAGTTGTGAGGTTCCGCTCGACTGTTGCTCCGTCTTCTTCTTGGATCCGTTCTTCTCCCTTGTGGAATTCCCAGGCAAGATGACCGAACCCGGATACCATTACTATCTTTGCCTATTCTTAGAGTATCGCTCTTTAGTATTTTTGCCTCGATGCCCATGTCTTCTTGTCAGCCTCCTACTTGTAACCATTGCCATGTTTAACCATCCTACCTACGCAAACCGTTGCTTGGCTAAGTACGCTCCGCTCAGCCTCTCTTATAGCATTGGTAGTTGCAGGTGAAGATTGGAGATGCTTGCTTCATGTTGAAGTTTGGTTGGGTTATATCACACTATATAAATGCTTAAAAATGAAATCATCTATATACTGGCAAGGGTGGAAGGCTAAGCCTTTTGCTTGGTGATTTGTTCCACTCATGCCGTTAGGAACCATATAAACCGGTGTTATGTTCCTTGATTATGCGTTCCTAACACGGTTGGGGTGTATGGGACCCCCTTGATAAACCGCTAAGTGCTAAGTCTTTTCCAGCAAGTCCCAACATTTGGTACTATTTGCCTCATAATAACAACTTAATTAAATAATTAAATTTGCATAGGGGGTCGCGTCCCCGAGGATTCTTAATTCTACATAGCAGGGGGGGGGCCAGCGCTGATGGTGTTGGTCCCAAACGGGGGTTCTGCGGGGCCGCCTTGGGGCAACCCGAGGTATTTGGTATCCACCCGTAGAATCGCCCATCCGGTCGTGTCCTGAGACTTAGATACGCGCGGCTACTATCAGGGTGTCGACACGCCGGGAGGATTTGCTGGATTAGCCTTACCTTAGTTCGGTTTAACTTGAGCACGGGATTCCGAGAATACTCGGGTCTTCCCACCTATGGAGTTGCGACTTCGCGGATCGTGGGCTTGTGATGGGCCAAGTTGGAACACCCCTGCAGGGTTTGAATTTTCGAAAGCCGTGCCCGCGGTTATGTGGCAGATGGGAGCTTGTTAATTCCGGTTGTAGATAACTTGACACAATGTTTCAATACACTACCAGCGTGTGTACCGTGACTGTCAATTTCCGAATAGGGATTCGGGAGTTGAACACGGTGGGGTTATGTTTGACCGGTTTTAGCTAGGATCACTTCGTGATCATCTTTCGACCGAGGCACTTCTCTTCTCGCTCTCTATTACGTAAGTTAGTGCTAGTTGCTGCTGCAGACTCTTGTTTGTTCCTTCACCTCATATTCTTTCTTCAGCCTTATCCTCACCCAAGGCTTAAATAGTCTTGTTACCCGGGAACGGGATTGCTGAGTCCTCTGTGGCTCACAGTTACTTCACCACACCAGTTGCAGGTTCAGCCGAGTTTGAAGCAGGAGTTGGATCAGTTCTTCACTGGGAGCTTGATGAAGCTTGTGGCCGTTTGCTTGTGACGTTTCGATGTTCAGTAGTGGTTTCTACTAGGATTCGATCCTGACCTGTGGCTTTATGTTGTTTTGGTATCTTTCTTTTGGATCTTCACCCGTAGTCGGGTTGTGATGTTCTGAATGATGTTTTGCTTATGTAATGTATTGTGTGAAGTGGCGAGTGTAAGCCAACTATCTCCTTTTGCATTTTAATCCCTCTTTTACATGAGTTGTGCAAAGATACCAAACTTGAGATCATTCTAGGATGGACTTATGCCTTTAAGTCGTGCCTCGACACGTAGGAGGTATAACTCCATCCTGGGCATTACATAATCCTAGACCGTTCCCCTCTAACTCTTATGGGAACAACAATGCTTATCCTAGAACCAAGAACTCCAATACTGAACTAGAGATTATGCTTAAAGATTTCATCACTACCCAAAAAGCCTTTAATAAGAGTATAGAAGAAAAACTACATAAACTAGATGATCTCTCTTTTAAGGTAGACCATTTAGCCAATGAGATAGAATTGCTTAAAATTAAAACTTCTCCTCTTGAGGAGAGGAAGGTCACTCCTATGAATGCTATTCAAGTGCAAATTAATGAAAACATTAGGATGATGGCTAAACTTAAAGAAAGATGGGCTAGAGAAAGGGAGGAAGAAGATAGAATTAAGAACCTTCCTACCCACCACACTGTTGCTACTATCCAAGTTGTTGAGGATATCCAAACTCTTAGCACCCAATGTACTCCTGGTCCCGATGGACCTATTAATGGTGATGCTATGACTATAGAAACTACCACACAAGTGAACCTTAAGGACACCACTACCACTTTACTTGATGCTAGTGATCTTGATTTTGATAATTGCACTCTTACCGAAGTTATTGATTTCCTTCACAAGATGTCTAGAGATCCCCGCACTAGCACACTTAACCTTGCCTTCACAGAGCATATCACTAATGCTCTCATCAAAGCTAGGGAGGAGACACTTAGAGTAGAAGCCTCCATACCTAGAAAGCTAGAAGATGGTTGGGATCCTATGATAAAAATTAAATTGAATGACTTCTCTTGCTATGCATTATGTGATGTTGGAGCTAGTACCTCTGTTATGCCCAAAAGAATATATGATATGCTTAAATTGAAACCTTTTGATTCTTGTTCTTTTGGTGTTCGTCTCGTTGATTCTTCCATAAAGAAACCTTTGGGGGAGGATCGACGATGTTCTTATCATTGTCAATGATAATTATGTTCCCGTTGATTTCACTATTATGGATATTGGATGTGATCCTTCTTGTCCAATTATTTTGGGACGTCCCTTTTTACGCACCGTTGGTGCTATCATTGACATGAAAGAGGGTAATATAAAATTTCAGTTTCCTCTCAAGAAAGGGATGGAACACTTCCTTCGAAAGAAGATCAAGTTACCTTTTGAGTCCGTTGTACGGGCTAGCTATTCTTTTACTCTTGATAAGACTTGATCTCTATGCATTATGCCTAGCTTAAAGGCATAAAAGAAAGCGCTCTTGGGAGGCAGCCCAATGAATAAATTTTATTTTGCTTTTGTTGTGTCTTGATGTTGTTTACTACAGTAGCATCATCATTGTATCTTTGCTTTTCAATTTTGTGCCAAGTGTAGCCTCTGATTGCTAGAAAGTTCAAAAGTTGTGAGGTGCTGTCCAGGAAACAGATTCTGTCCTTGGATAGAAAAATTCGTATAAAATCACCAGATCATCTTTTTGGTCTGAATTGTTTCGACATTGTTCTCTATATAATTGTATTTCGTGCATCTGTTCTGAGTTTTTTGATTAGAGTTGCAGAAGTGCCCCGAACAAATCATTTACTACCAGCTGTTCTGTTTTTCACAGATTCTGTCCTCTTTTGCCTTTCCTTCATTTTGCAAACCAAGAGCTTGCTTTTTCTTTGCAAAACCCTTTTGGCAATCTTGAGAAACAGAAGACCTTCAAGAATATCTTTATTTCCATCAAGGTACAATTATTTTATTATAGGTACTAACCTCGCTAATCAGATTATGATGAGTTATGTATGAAGGGAGTTTTCAAGTGTGCGAGGGAAGATGATAAAAAGATTCAGGAGTGTCAAACGCTCAAGCTTGGGGATGCCCCCGTGCACCCCCAAGAAATATTCAAGGAGACTCAAGCGTCTAAGCTTGGGGATGCCCCCGTGCATCCCCTTCTCCATCAACATTATCAGTTCGTCTTTCGTTCCACTATATTTTAATCACTTCATGTGTTATGTGCTACGCTTGGAGCGTCTTGCTTTTAGTTTCCTTTTTTGTTTTTCATAACGAGTCGGAACTCAGCTTTCTTTATGTGGGAGAGAAACACGCTCCACTTCTACCTAGAACATAACATAGAATTTTCATGTCTATCCTTGCTATGTGTGTTCTTTGTCTTTTAATAGCTACTATCATGCTCTGCTCTTAGTATTCATGCTTATCTTTTTAAAGAGCTTGTGTTTAGTTGGTTGCTTGAACTCTCTTTAATTATCATGCTTATCTCATTAAGAGAGTTTGCTTCCGTTGCATTGGTTAATATGTCTATGATAAAGATGCTACGTGCATGATGGCGCTTAGTAGTTCATGTTTTCTTATGGTTAGTCTCAAATAGCTGGCGGGTTCCCAATGTGTTATTGGAGTACCAACATGATTTGTTTACCTATGATGTGGTATGGTTTAGTAATATCTTCCTTCGAGAATTTATTTTGATTGACTTGGCGTATGCTCACGCATATTTAAGACTGTAAAGAAAGTCTGTCAAGCCTTGATGATCTTTTATTTCTGAGTAGCGATATAACTTCCATGCCTGACTCAATGTTGCTTTGTCGCTCTGCATGATTATGACCGTCATTGCTCTCTTAGTTGGTCGCTCCCAGTCTTTTGCTAACCTCCACCTGTACTAAGCAGACTGACTGCTTGTGCATCCACATCCTTTTAAACCAGTTATGCCATATGAGTCCACCATACCTACCTATATGTGGTATTTCACCGTCACTCCAAGTAAATTTACATGTGCTACCTTTAAAAAACCTTCAGTTTTTGCAATACATAGCTCATGGGAAAGTAGCTTAAAAACTATTGTGGTAAAGAATATGTCGCTTATGTATCTTATTTCTTATAAGTTGCTTGCTGAGCGGTATCCATGTTTCTGGGGACGCCATCAACTGTTACACTTTTGTTGAATATCATGTGAGTTGCTATGCATGTTCGTCTTGTCTGAAGTAAGGGTGATTTGCCATGAGTTGAATGGTTTGAGTATGCATATTGTTAGAGAAGAACATTGGGCCGCCAACCAAAGCCATGTATCATGGTGGAAGTTTTAGCTTGGACATTAATCCTCAATCTCTTATGAGAATATGCTTAAGCATTAAAGAGGAGTCCATTATCTATTTTCTATGTTGTCCCGGTATGGATGTCCTCAAGTTGAGATCTATCAAAAACGAGAAATCGAATGCGATCTATCTCCTTGGACCTTTGTACAGGTGACATAGAGGTACCCCTTTGTGACAATTGGTTGAAACATATGTAATGCAATGACAATCCATGGAAATCCGAGCTAATTAGGACAAGGTGCAAGCACTATTGGTATTCGATGCATGAGGCTTGCAACTTATAGGATGTCTTATGCATCACACATATGAAGTACTACTACCGTTGACAAAATTGTTTCTATGTTTTCAAAATAAAAAGCTCTAGCACATGAGTAATCCCTGCTTCCCTCTGCGAAGGGCCATTCTTTTACTTTTATGTTGAGTCTCCACCTTCTTTTAAAAGCACCAACTACTGAGAGCATGATTGTCATTCTGAGTGTAATGTGCATTGTCCCAAAGTAGCATTGTCTTTTGCATGATTGTGACATCATTTATTCTGAAATCATTGTATCTAGTCATCACTTAAACCTTGAAGGTGCCCCTGCATTTATGTTTTGCTTCACTAAAGGGGGCAAGCTAGATATCACTTTATCATATTTGCACACCATGTTCATTACAAATCTATTTGATGTTTCAATGTCATGTTGTAAAACTTTCAGTCCTTTGTGATTTTCTCATGAGGCAACTTAATTACTATAGATTCATTATCTCAGTAAGCTTTTGTCATATTACTATGAAAAAGTCCTATATGGTTAATAGCATGTCACCACAGAAATTATTCTTGTTATCATTTACCTACTCGAGGACGAGCAGGAATTAAGCTTGGGGATGTTGATACGTCCAAAACGTATCTATAATTTCTGCTTGCTCCATGCCTCTTTTGGGTGATATTGCTATGATATTTATACACTTCCATACACTTTTGATCATATTTGGACTAACCTATTAACTCAGTGCACCCCTGTGCCAGTTTCTGTTTTCGGCTGTTTTTGTATTTCAGGTTTTCACATTACGAGAACTGCCAGGAAAAATCCTGAAAAATTATATAAAAAATCAGCGTTCCAGAAACTACCGTGCGCCCGAAGGACAGCCGGAGGGGGGTCACCAGGGCTCCAGGCGCCTTGGCGGCGCACCCCCCCTGGGCCGCGCCGGGGGGGCGCCTGGGCCCCCCGAGGCTCCTCCGATGCCCCCCTTTGGCATATATTTAAAGCGTCTCGAGAAACCCTCGAAACAGGAACTCTTTTTCGCGATCTCATCTCTGTTCCGCCGCCGCCGCCGCTTCCAAGATCGGGAGCACCAGGAGAACTCTTCCCGGCACCCTGCCGGAGGGGAGGATCACCACCGGGAGCCTCTCCACCACCATGGACGCCTCCCGGATGAGTTGTGAGTAGTCTCCCTTGGACCATGAGTCCATGACCAGTAGCTATGTGATGTTCTCCTCCCGTTCTTGTGCTTCACTAATTAGTCCTCGTGAGCTACCCTACATGATCGAGGCACATATGTAATCCTTATGCTGTTGCTATGATGAGTTTGCTGGGATTCGATGGATTATGAGATTATGTTCAGATTGTGCTTGAGTAATATATTTGATCTACCTCTTTTATATTTATGTTCATAAGTAATTCTTGCATGTTCTCCGTTGTTATTTATTGCTTTGGCCAAGTAGTAGGTAGTGACTCCAAGAGGGAACGTTATGCTCGATTGTGGGTTCATGCCCCTCGATGACTTGTTTGAGTGACAGAAACATGAGTCTAGGGGATGTGTTGTTAACACAAGGGGGAAAACAACGGTGCTTGTGCCCGCGGGTGCAAGGATTGTTTACTTTACGCAAAGTTCTTTTAATGCAGTTGTCTGCTGCATTGAGTTTACACTATGGGTGGGACTCGCAACTTAATACCAGCGAGATGTTCTGGATAGATATCTCAAGGTGGATGATTAGTAGTAGATATTGATGGATTTCGGTCTACTTACTTTGGCGTACCGCCCATGCTTTGAACCTCAACATTTCTTGCAATGTAGTCAGCATTGGTTTGCGTTCGTCGTCCTGTCAATTGCCCAGCTGTAATTCGTTTACCTCACATAGCTGTTTTATCGTCTTTTGGGAGAGAGACATCACTAGTGAACATCATGAGACTCCGGTCCATATTACCATCATTGATCACATCCGCTATTTACTTTTCGCTTTTATTTACTATTGCAAACATTATCTATCACTACTACCATTTGCGTTTAATCCTTTGTGAACTACAAGGCCGGAGGGATTGACAACCTCTCTGTACTCGTTGGGAGCAAAGTTATTTGTATCTGTGTGCAGGTCCACGTTGATTGCTAATATCTGGTGCCGTAGCAGTTGACACCTTCTTGTTGAACCTAGGAGTCTCTGGGGATTCGATCCTTGGTATCTTTGCCAAGGGAAAAACTTCCGCAACACTACATCTCACACCTTCCACTTGGGGTAACCAACGAGGGGCGAGAAGCCTAGCAAGAGTTTTGATACGTCTCAAACGTATCTACTTTTCCAAACACTTTTGATATTGTTTTGACCTCATTCTTGCATGATTTGAACTAAACTAACCCGGACTGACGCTGTTTTCAGCAGAGCTGCCTGTATGGTTTTATTGTGTGCAGGAAAATGGATTTTTAGGTATCTCAGAAAAATCCACGAAAAATCACAGAAAATCCACGCACCCGAAGGAACCAGGAGCCAGAAGAGGGGCCAGAGGGGGGCCAGGGGGTGCCGAGGCGCCCTGTGGGCGCGCCCCCCCGGGCCGCGCCGGGGGGTCGCCTGGGTGGGGCCCACACCCCGTGGTGCCCTACTTTGCCTCGTATTTTTACTCACGACGCGGAAACCCCAGATCAGAAGTTCTTTTCGCAATTTTCCGTCGTGGAGCCGCCGCCACCCTCTGTTCTTCCTCGGGAGGGCTAATCTGGAGGCTGATTTGGCCTCCGGAGAGGGGATATCGTCGCCATCGTCATCATCATCACCACTCCATCATCCCTCCATGACTTCCCCTTCCATGTGTGAGTAATTCCTCTGCTATAGGCGAAGGGGATGGTAGGGATTGGATGAGTTAGATCATGTAATAGTTTATCAGATCGTTGGGGGCATGTTGCCTATCATCTCCTATGGTGTTTATCATCTTTGCTTCAACTTGTTATTCTTAATGCTTGACACTTAGGGCCCGAGTGCCATGATTTCAGATCTGAACCATATGTGTTTGCATGAATATATTTGTGTTCGTGATCCTATCTATGAGTTGTTTGCACCTGTTACGGTTCGGAACCGGCGATCCCAAAAGTGACAGCTTGGGACACCAAAGGGGATGGTCCGTAGTTTGAGGATTACATGTATCCATTGAGTTCATTGCTTTGTTCCGGTGCTCTTTGACAGGAGCACCTTAATATCCATAAGTTCCTTTTGGCCCCGTTCGTAGCGGGATGGTAGGACAAAAGATGTTGTGCAAGTTCTTATTGCAAGCACGTACAACTACCTACAGGATACATGCCTAATGTTTGATAATTGCCTAGATGATCATTACTTTTCCGTGTGCCGTGCCCCAAGTTAATCTACCTCATCCATGCAGCGCCCAACCATCCATCTCCCTAGCCTACAGTGTTTTAAATCCTGCTGGTTACTAGTTGCTATTTTTGCCATTTACTTTTGCTATTTACTTTTACTGTTTACTTTTACTATCACTATCATCACTATCATATCACTGTTACCACTTATCCTTTGTTGCAAGTAAGTATATTTTAGGTGCGGTTGAATTGACAACTCAACTGTCAAAGCTTTTAAATACTCTTTGGCTCCCCGTGTGTCGAATCAATAAATTGGGTTATTCTTACCCACGAAGACTATCTCGATCCCTTACGGTTGAGGGTTATCAAGTACCGTTTTCTGGCGCCGTTGCCGGGGAGCATAGCAATATTTACAAGTCTACTTGAGGTATCCTACCTGCTGCACTTCATCCACTATTGGTAAGAAAGGAGACCCCAAGGTTTCGATCTTACTATCCACTACAAGAAGAGGTACTGCTCTGAGCACTAGTGCTACACTTGATTCACCTTCCGTTATGAGTAAGTTTGCCTCACCACCACCACATGATGCTCCTACTGAATCTGTTACTATGTCTGATACTCTTGATGATGCTTCTACTACTTTTGATGATATTAGTTCGCTTGGTTATGCTCTTGAGAAACAAATTGCTGTTGCTGCTAAAAAGTCTAGAATTGAACTTCCTGTTACTCGCTACCCTATTGGTGAAACTTATGATTATCCTGATTTGAGTAAACTCAAAGAGAGGCTCCTTGATGATGATTACTATATGCTTGATGAAGATTTATGCAGGGAACTGACAGAGTTTTCCGGCTCTGACCCTGAAGTCATTAAGAAGCTATTTGAAAAACACTCTTTGAAGAACAAAACCGTTCCTAATCCTGAATTTGCTACATCTCCTATATGCATTGATGATCCTGATTATGATTTCTCTGTTGATCTTTCACTTATACCTATGGTTGAAGCTGACCCCTTTTATGGCAGAGAAAATGATGATGCTATTGCACACCTAACTAAACTCGGTGAGCTAGGTGGCCTATTTACCACAGATAAAAAGATACGATACTTTTATGTGACCAATCTTCTTCCTTTCTCGTTGAAGGAAGGTGCTAAAGCATGGTATGATTCACTCCCATACGGTTCCACTAAGAGTCCTCAAGATTTAGCTCACTCTTTTGTTGATAAGTACTTTCCTGCTCACATGCAACATGCTGCTTTACAAAGAATTTATAACTTTAAACAGTTGCAGGATGAGTCCCTCCCTAAAGCTTGGGGGAGGTACTGCGGTCTGATTCGGGCTAGACCTGGACATGAAATCCCTAAGAATGAATTAATCGATATATTCTATGCTGGTCTAACTGATGAATCCAGGTCCTATTTGGACAGTTGTGCTGGTTGTGTTTTCAGGAAAAGAACACCGGACAATGCGGAGGATTTGATGGGCAGGATTGCCAAAAACCATGAAGATTGGTCCGTCCCTGAACCACCTCCACCACCAAAGAAGAGGGGCATGTTTGTTCTAAGCCCCGAAGATATGCGAGAAGCAAAGAAGTCTATTAAAGAGAAAGGTATTAAAGCTGAAGACGTGAAGAATCTACCCCCTATTGAGAAGCTGTGTGAGCCTACTACTAACCCTCCTATGGTAGAGGTACACTCTCTTTTAGATTTCAACGCAAGTGACATCCCTCATGGTAAGCCTCCTGATCAATGTTTAGATGAGTTTGATAATTTTATTATGAAACAAAATCATTTTAATGAGAGGATAGAAAGTCAGTTGCATGATAATTCCCTTGCTATCAAAAGACTGCTTGATGTTTGAAATAGAACAGTTAATGATGTTCAATGTCTTCTGAAGCATTTTCATATTGTTCAAACTCAGCTTGACCAAATTTCTAATGTGCAAAGAGATTTGCTTGCTAACAATGCCAAACAAGATAATTTGCAGGCTTTCGGGATTAAGACCCGAGGAGGAACTAGCACTCAAGATCCTCTCTATCCAGAGGGACATCCGAAGAGAATCGAGCAGGATTCTCAAATACAGGAGGAAGAAATTGTTGGCTCTCCAAAGAAAAAGAAGAAACATAAGGAGACTGACAATTCTAATGACCCTATTGCAGATGAAGAGCCAACTATTGATCCTAACAGCGTATCTATCTCCGATGCTGAGACTGAAGATGGTGCTGAACCTGAAGGTAAGGATAATGAGAAGAATGATCCGCCTGAAGTTCGAGAAGAAGAAGCACCTGACAAACGTAAGAGGTACACTAAAGAAGACTTCATCGCAAGAAAACATGGGAAGGAAAGAGAACCATGGGTACAGAAACCCATGCCCTTTCCAGGTAAGTTCATCAAATCTAAAGAAGAAGAGCATTATAATAAGTTTTGTGAGTGGATTAAACCTCTTTTTCTTCAAATCCCTTTGACTGATGCTATTAAGTTACTTTCTTATTCAAAATATATGAAAGATATTGTCACTAACAAAAGAAAAGTTCCTAATGATGCAATATCTACTATGCTTTCTAACTACTCTTTCAGTGGCAAGATTCCTGAGAAGCTCGGTGATCCAGGTATACCCACCATTCCTTGCTCCATAAAGAATAATTATGTCAAAACTGCTTTATGTGATCTTGGGGCAGGAGTGAGTGTTATGCCTCTCTCTCTCTTTACGAGAGGCTTTGTTTAGAGAAACTAATTCCTACAGATATCTCCCTTCAGATGGCTGACAAGTCAACCGCTGTTCCGATAGGTATTTGTGAGGATGTTCCCGTAGAAGTTGCTAATTGTTTAATTCTTACTGATTTTGTTGTGCTTGACATGCCCGAGGATGGGAGCATGTCCATTATTCTTGGTAGACCTTTTTTAACACCGCAGGTGCTATTATTGATTGCAATAAAGGGAAGGTTACCTTCCATGTGAATGATAAAGAACACACGGTATATTTTCCGAAGAAGATCGATAGGAGGCATGGCCTCAACTCTATAGAGAATATCGAGACCGTGAAAATCGGAGAATGGGACTGTCCACTACATGTGCCTCACAAATACAAAACTATCATGGTGGGGACAATGTGCATCAAAGTAAAGGTTCAGTGATTACTTCGTAAGAGGTGAGACTTTTTGCTCTATATATCGCTTGTTTGTTGGTAAGACTTGATCAACCTTACTAGTAAACATGTTTTATATGGATAAAAAGTTGAGCTTGTTATGTTTTCACTTGTTTTTAGTTTTGTCCTACTTGTTGTACCAAGTATTTATGTTTTTGAAGCTTCACAATACTACTAACTGCTTCAAGTTTTCAGAGAGTTTCGCAGCTTTTTGAACTTCGAAAAATTTTCAACAGTGAAGTTTTCAAAAAAATTCCAGAAAAATTATAATAAAATTTCCACGTCGGGAGAGACCCAGAAAGTCCTGGGGCCAGCCAGGGGGACCCACCAGTGGCCCAGGCGGCCAGCTGGCGCGGCCCAGCCCCTGGCCGCGCCCACAGGGCGCCTGGGGCCCACAGGACCCCCCTCCAGGTATGTCTTCTTCCTCTCTCTCTCTCTTTCTCCAAAAACGCGAGTTCCGCACTTGTTCTTGTGTTCTTGCTGTTCTTGGAGGCGATTCTTTGATCTCTCTCTACAGCCCATCATTTGAGCTGAAATTTTGAGCAAATACTCCCTGGTATGTGACTCCTCCACCCCTCCAATTAGATTTTTGATTGGTGGCTTCATTTGTGAGTATTTAGTAGTTCTTGGTGCTGTATAGATGAGCTTGCATGCATATGTAGAAAGTTATTTTTCAAGTTTTGATGCAAGTTTATGCCTTGGGCAAGTGAGTTGAGTAGTTTGCCTTAGCTCACTTTGTTTTAATCCTCGTTTTTGTAAATTGTAAAAAAAATTCAGAAATGAGTTTGTTAGGAAGGGCAAAAGGGTGGCTTGAGAAGAGGAGGCCCGCACACTCCGATCGAGTTACTAGAGCCGCAGCTTCACCATCGACTGCTAGGGTGAGCTATAATGAAGATCATGTGCCCCTGGAGTTGTTGGAAGATACAAGTCCAGCATGTGCGATGACATTTCCATGTGATGAATTCATGGAAGCTGCGGGAATCAAGGATGAGTTTTATAATCTTTGTGCTAATGCAGGTTTGACACGACTCGTCACGAGCCGTGTTACCCAGTATCAAAAACTCACCTCCAGTTTCATTAACAGTTTTAGATATAATCCTGATTCAGGTGCTATTGAGTTTAAAATTTATAATGATCTTATCACCATGACTTTGGGGAATTTTTGTGAAATAATAGGTGTGCCGAATGTTGGGAGGACGGCTAGGATGGCCACTCAGCCCTCCGAGCTGAAAACCGTCATCAACTCTCTCTGCAGCATGGGTACGAGGGATATTCATCGGTCGAAGATCTCCAGCATCTTATTTCCTTACCTCAGGTATTTTGCATATTATATTGCCAGAGGGGTGTTAGCTCGTGACAACACAAGCAGCATTTCTGCTCCGGATATTTCTATCCTGGCAGCAGCGCTCTCAGGGAGGTCTGATTATAATCTGGGTGCCTTAATTGCTCGACGCCTTGCTATGAACGGTAACAAGGGGGACTTATATGGTGGCGTTTATGCCACACTTATCTTAGAACATCTTGGAGGCACCCCACACCCTGATGATAATCCTTTTACTTATTTAAGCTTTGATCTTGCTGCTATGAAATGGCATAAGTTTGTTACCATGGGTTCTGAGCTTGATAATCTTGTTTATATCTTGCGTTTCGGAACTACCGCGGAACGCAAGATCCGTCTACCTGCACCTCTTTTGTTTGATTTTTCTCGCAGGAACAGATGGTCCTTTGATGTTGTCCAGTTCGACGAGTTCATGGTCCAGCATCAGTTTCATAACCCCATGGAGGGGGTTGTGCCCGACGAGGAGGGGCACAGTGAGATACCACCTTTTCAGGGAGAAACCGCCACCGAGTTTGGTGAAGGTTCTTCCTCTGTTTGGCGTTCGGAACCTTCCTCGTGGGTGTTGGAAATATGCCCTAGAAGCAATAATAAATTGGTTATTATTATATTTCCTTGTTCATGATAATTGTTTATTATCCATGCTAGAATTGTATTGATAGGAAACTCAGATACATGTGTGGATACATAGACAAACACCATGTCCCTAGTAAGCCTCTAGATGACTAGCTCGTTGATCAATAGATGGTTACGGTTTCCTGACCATGGACATTGGATGTCGTTGATAACGGGATCACATCATTAGGAGAATGATGTGATGGACAAGACCCAATCCTAAGCCTAGCACAGATAGTGTAGTTCGTATGCTAAAGCTTTTCTACATGTCAAGTATATTTTCCTTAGACCATGAGATTGTGCAACTCCCGGATACCGTAGGAATGCTTTGGGTGTACCAAACGTCACAACGTAACTGGGTGACTATAAAGGTGCACTACAGGTATCTCCGAAAGTGTCTGTTGGGTTGGCACGAATCGAGACTGGGATTTGTCACTCCGTATGACGGAGAGGTATCTCTGGGCCCACTCGGTAGGACATCATCATAATGTGCACAATATGTGATCAAGGAGTTGATCACGGGATGATGTGTTACGGAACGAGTAAAGAGACTTGCCGGTAACGAGATTGAGCAAGGTATCGGTATACCGACGATCGAATCTCGGGCAAGTGCTATACCGATAGACAAAGGGAATTGTATACGGGGTTGATTGAATCCTTGACATCGTGGTTCATCCGATGAGATCATCGTGGAGCATGTGGGAACCAACATGGGTATCCAGATCCCGTTGTTGGTTATTGACCAGAGAGTCGTCTCGGTCATGTCTGCGTGTCTCCCGAACCCGTAGGGTCTACACACTTAAGGTTCGGTGACGCTAGGGTTGTAGAGATATAAGTATGCGGAAACCCGAAAGTTGTTCGGAGTCCCGGATGAGATCCCGGACGTCACGAGGAGTTCCGGAATGGTCCGGAGGTAAAGATTTATATATAGGAAGTCCTATTTTGGCCACCGGAAAATGTTCGGGATTTTTCGGTATTGTACCGGGAAGGTTCTAGAAGGTTCCGAAGTGGGGCCCACCTGCATGGGGGGACCCACATGAACGTGGGTAGTGGGGGCAAGGCCCCACACCCCTGGTCAAGGCGCACCAAGATCCCCCCTTAGAAGGAATAAGATCATATCCCGAAGGGATAAGATCAAGATCCCTAAAAAGGGGGGATAACAATCGGTGGGGAAAGGAAATGATGGGATTTCTTTCCCCCACCTTTGCCAACGCCCCAATGGACTTGAAGGGCAAGAAACCAGCCCCCTCCACCCCTATATATAGTGGGGAGGTGCATGGGAGCTGCACCCCAAGCCCTGGCGCCTCCCTCTCCCTCCCGTGACACATCTCCCTCCTCCCGCAGCGCTTGGCGAAGCCCTGCTGGAATCCCGCTACTTCCACCACCACGCCGTCGTGCTGCTGGATCTCCATCAACCTCTCCTCCCCCCTTGCTGGATCAAGAAGGAGGAGACGTCCCCGCTCCGTACGTGTGTTGAACACGGAGGTGCCGTCCGTTCGGCGCTATGATCATCGGTGATTTGGATCACGACGAGTACGACTCCATCATCCCCGTTCTCTTGAACGCTTCCGCTCGCGATCTACAAGGGTATGTAGATGCACTCCCCTTTATGCTCGTTGCTAGATTACTCCATAGATAGATCTTGGTGATGCGTAGAAAAAATTTTGATTTTCTGCTACGATCCCCAACAGTGGTATCAGAGCTAGGTCTATGCGTAGTATCTTGCACGAGTAGAACACAAAGTAGTTGTGGGCGTAGATCATGTCAATTCTCTTGCCGTTACTAGTCTTATCTTGATTCGGCGGCATCGTGGGATGAAGCGGCCCGGACCGACCTTACACGTACTCTTACGTGAGACAGGTTCCACCGACTGACATGCACTAGTTGCATAAGGTGGCTAGCGGGTGACTGTCTCTCCCACTTTAGTAGGATCGGATTCGATGAAAAGGGTCCTTATGAAGGGTAAATAGAAATTGGCATATCACGTTGTGGTTTTGGCGTAGGTAAGAAACGTTCTTGCTAGAAACCTATAGCAGCCACGTAAAAACTTGCAACAACAATTAGAGGACGTCTAACTTGTTCTTGCAGCATGTGCCGTGTGATGTGATATGACCAAAAGGATGTGATGAATGATATATGTGTGATGTATGAGATTGATCATGTTCTTGTAATAGGAATCACGACTTGCATGTCGATGAGAATGACAACCGGCAGGAGCCATAGGAGTTGTCTTATTTATTGTATGACCTGCGTGTCACTGAATAACGCCATGTAATTACTTTACTTTATTGCTAAACGTTAGCCATAGTAGTAGAAGTAATGTTTGGCGAGACGACTTCATGAAGACACGATGATGGAGATCATGATGATGGAGATCATGGTGTCATGCCGGTGACAATGATGATCATGGAGCCCCGAAGATGAAGATCAAAAGGAGCAAAATGATATTGGCCATATCATGTCACTATTTGATTGCATGTGATGTTTATCATGTTTTTCATCTTATTTGCTTAGAACGACGGTAGTGAATAAGATGATCTCTCACTAAAATTTCAAGAATTGTGTTTCCCCTAACTGTGCACCGTTGCTAAGGTTCGTTGTTCCGAAGCACCACGTGATGATCGGGTGTGATAGGTTCTAACGTTCGCATACAACGGGTGTAAGCCAGATTTACACACGCAATACACTTAGGGTTGACTTGACGAGCCTAGCATGTACAGACATGGCCTCTGAACACGGAAGACCGAAAGGTCGAACATGAGTCGTATAGAAGATACGATCAACATGAAGATGTTCACCGTTGATGACTAGTCCGTCTCACGTGATGATCGGACACGGCCTAGTCGATTCGGATCATGTATCACTTAGATGACTAGAGAGATGTCTATCTGAGTGGGAGTTCATTAGATGAACTTCATTGTCATGAACAATAGTCTAAGTTGTCTTCGCAAATTATGTTGTAGACCAATAACTGCGTTGTAGCTCCCTGTTTAATACGATCCTAGAGAAAGACTAAGTTGAAAGATATTGTAAGCAATGATGCGGACTGGGTCCGTAGTCCGAGGAGTGTCCTCACAGCTGCACAGAAAGCTTACGTCTTTGATGCACCGCTCGATGTGCAAACCCCTACAACGTTGTCTGTGGATGTTGTGAACACCTGAGAGACACGTCCTGATGACTACTTGATAGTTTAGTGCACCATACTTTACGGCTTAGAATCGGGATTCCAATGACGTTTTGAACGCCATAGAACATATGAGATGTTCTAAGAGCTGAAATTGTGATTTCAGGCTCATGCCCGTGTTGAGAGGTATGAGACCTCTGACAAGTTCTTTTGCCAAAAAGATGGAGGAGAATGGCTCAACTAGTGAGCATGTGCTCAGAATGTCTGGGTGCTAAAATCACTTGAACCAAGTGGGAGTTAATCTTCCAGGTGAGATAGTGGTTGACATAATTCTCTGGACACTATCACTAAGCTACTAGAACTTCGTGATGAACTATGACATGCAAAGGATGGAGATGATCCCGGAGCTATTAGCGGTTCTTAAGACCGCGAAAGTAGAAATCAAGAAGGAGCATCAAGTGTTGATGGTTTAACAAGATCACTGGTTTCAAAAAGGGGCAAGGGCTAGAAGGGAAACTTCATGAATGGCAAACCAGTTGTCGCTCTAATGAAGGAACCCAATGGTTGAACCCAAACCTCGAGACTAAGTGCTTCTATTGTAAGGGGAACGGTCACATGGTAGCGAAACTACCCCAAATACATGGTAGATAAGAATAGCTGGAAACTTCAACAAAGTATATTTGATATACGTATTATTGATGTGTACCTCACTAGTACTCCTTGTAGCACCTGGGTATTGGATACCGGTTCAGTTGCTATTATTAGTGACTTGAAGCAAAAGCTACGGACTGAACGGAGACTAGCTAAGGGCGAGGTGACGATGTGTTGGAAGTGTTTCCAAGGATGATAAGATCACCATCGCACGCTCCCTCTATTTTCGGGATTAGTGTTGAACCTAGATAAATGTTATCAGGTGTCTACGTTGAGCATGAATATGATTAGATCATGTTCATTGCAATACGGTTATTCATTTAAGTTAGAGAATAATGGTTATTCTGTTTACATGAATAATACCTTTATGGTCATGCACCCAATGGTTTATTGAATCTCGATTATAGCAATACACATGATGATAATATTAATGCCAAAAGATGTAGAGTTAATAATGATAGTACCACTTTCTTTTGGCACTGCCGCTTAGGTCATTTTGGCATAAAATGCATGAAGAAACTCCATGCTGATGGACGTTTGGAGTCACTTGATTTTGAATCGCTTGACACATGTGAGCCATGCCTCATGGGCAGGATGACTAAGACCCCGTTTTCAGGTACAATGAAACGGGCAAGTGACTTGTTGGAAATCATACATGCTGATGTGTGTGATCCAATGAGAATTAAGGCGTGTGGTGGATATCATTATTTTCTCATCTTCACTGACGATTTGAGTAGATATGGGTATATTTACTTAATGAAGCAAAAGTCTGAAATGTTTGAAAAGTTCAAGCAATTTCAGAGTGAAGTTAAGAATCATCATAACAAGAAGATCATGTTCCTACGATCTGATCAAGGGAAGATTTTCTGAGTTGTGAGTTTGGCAATCACTTAAGACATTGTGGAATTGTTTTGCTGTTGAAGCCACCTGGAACACCACAGCGTAATGGTGTGTCTGGACGTCCTAATCGAACCTTATGAGATATGGTACGATCTATGATGTCTCTTACCGATCTACCGCTATTATTTTGAGGTTATGCATTAGAGACAGCTGCATTCACTTTAGATAGGGCACCATCTAAGTCCGTTGAGACGACGTCGTATGGTTTGGCAAGAAACCGTAGTTGTCGTTTCTCAATGTTTGGGGCTGCGAGGCTTATGGCTTCAGCCGGGAAAAGCTCGAACCCAAAGCGGACAAATACATCTTCATGGGATACCCACTGGTAACGGTTGGGTATACCTTCTATCTCAGATCCAAGGACAAAAATGTTTGTCACTAAGAACGGGTCCTTTCTTGAGAAAGAGTTTCTCTCGAAAGAATTGAGTGGGAGGAAGATAGAACTTGATAAGGTTTTCGAACCCTCACTTCAACCGGAGAGTAGTGCAACACAGAAAGATGTTTCTGTGGAACCTACGACTGTTGAAGAGGAAACTAATGATAGTGATCATGAAGTTTCGGATCAAGTTGCTATCAAACCTCGTAGGTCGACAAGGATAAGTACTACTCCTGAGTGGTACGGTGATCCTGTCTTAAATGTCATGTTGTTGGACAACAATGAACCTACGAACTATGGAGAAGCGATGGTGGGTCCATATTCCGACAAATGGTTAGAAACCGATAAATCCGAGATAGGATCCATGTATCAAAACAAAGTATGGACTTTGGTGGACTTGCCCTATGATCGGCAAGCCATTGAGACAAATGGATCTTTAAGACTAAGACGGACATGGACGGTAATGTCACCGTCTATGAAGCTCGACTTGTGGCGAAGAGTTTTCCACAAGTTCAAGGAGTTGACTACGATGAGATTTTCTCACCCGTAGCGGTGCTTAAGTCCGTCGGAATCATGTTAGCATTAGCTGCATTTATGAAATCTGGCAGATGGATGACAAAACAAGTTTCCTTACCAGTTTTCTTAAAGAAAGGTTGTATGTGATACAATCAGAAAGGTTTTGTCGATCCTAAGGATGCTAAAAGGTATGCTAGCTCCAGCGATCCTTCCATGGACTAGAGCAAGCATCTCGGAGTCGGAATATACACTTTGATGGAGTGATCAAAGTTTTTGGGTATACAAAGTTTGTTAGAAACTTGTATTTGCAATAAAGTGAGTGGGAGCACTACAACATTTCTGATAAGTATATGTGAATGACATATGGTTGATCCGAAATGATGTTGAATTTCTGGAAAGCGTAAAGGGTTGTTTGAAAGGAGTTTTTCAAAGGAAGACCTGGATAAAGCTGCTTACATATTGGGCATCAAGATCTATAGAGATAGATCAAGACGTCTGATGATACTTTCAAAAGGAACACACACCTTTGACATGATTTTGAAGGAGTTCAAAATAGGTCAGTTAAAGAAGGAATTCTTACCTGAGTTATAAGGTGTGAAGTTGAGTAAGACTCAAAACTTGACCACGGCAGAAGGAAGCGGAAGGACGAAGGTCGTCCCCTATGCTTTTGTCATAGGCTCTATACGGTATGCCATGATGAGAACCGCACCTGATGTGTGCCTTGCCACATGTCTGGCAAGAGGGTACAAAGGTGATCCAGGAGTGGATCACCAGATAGTGGTAAAAAAATTATCCTTGGAGGAATAAGGAAATGTTTCTCGGTTATGGAGGTGATAAAGAGTTCGACGTAAAGAGTTACGTCGATGCAAGCTTAACACCTATCCGGATAACTTTGAGTAGAGATACCGGATACGTATAATGGAGCAACAGTTTGGAATAGCTCCAAGTGGAACGTGGTAGCAGCATCTACGATATGACATAAAGTTTTGCAAAGTACATAGCGATCTGAATGTTGCAGACCCATTGACTACAACCTCTCTCACAAGCATAACATGATCAAACCCAGAACTCATTGAGTGTTAATCACATATTGATGTGAACTAGATTACTGACTCTAGTGAACTCTTTGGATGTTAGTCACATGGCGATGTGACCTATGAGTGTTAATCACATGGCGATGTGAACTAGATTATTGACTCTAGTGCAAGTGGGAGACTGTTGGAAATATGCCCTAGAAGCAATAATAAATTGGTTATTATTATATTTCCTTGTTCATGATAATTGTTTATTATCCATGCTAGAATTGTATTGATAGGAAACTCAGATACATGTGTGGATACATAGACAAACACCATGTCCCTAGTAAGCCTCTAGATGACTAGCTCGTTGATCAATAGATGGTTACGGTTTCCTGACCATGGACATTGGATGTCGTTGATAACGGGATCACATCATTAGGAGAATGATGTGATGGACAAGACCCAATCCTAAGCCTAGCACAGATAGTGTAGTTCGTATGCTAAAGCTTTTCTACATGTCAAGTATATTTTCCTTAGACCATGAGATTGTGCAACTCCCGGATACCGTAGGAATGCTTTGGGTGTACCAAACGTCACAACGTAACTGGGTGACTATAAAGGTGCACTACAGGTATCTCCGAAAGTGTCTGTTGGGTTGGCACGAATCGAGACTGGGATTTGTCACTCCGTATGACGGAGAGGTATCTCTGGGCCCACTCGGTAGGACATCATCATAATGTGCACAATATGTGATCAAGGAGTTGATCACGGGATGATGTGTTACGGAACGAGTAAAGAGACTTGCCGGTAACGAGATTGAGCAAGGTATCGGTATACCGACGATCGAATCTCGGGCAAGTGCTATACCGATAGACAAAGGGAATTGTATACGGGGTTGATTGAATCCTTGACATCGTGGTTCATCCAATGAGATCATCGTGGAGCATGTGGGAACCAACATGGGTATCCAGATCCCGCTGTTGGTTATTGACCAGAGAGTCGTCTCGGTCATGTCTGCGTGTCTCCCGAACCCGTAGGGTCTACACACTTAAGGTTCGGTGACGCTAGGGTTGTAGAGATATAAGTATGCGGAAACCCGAAAGTTGTTCGGAGTCCCGGATGAGATCCCGGACGTCACGAGGAGTTCCGGAATGGTCCGGAGGTAAAGATTTATATATAGGAAGTCCTATTTTGGCCACCGGAAAATGTTCGGGATTTTTCGGTATTGTACCGGGAAGGTTCTAGAAGGTTCCGAAGTGGGGCCCACCTGCATGGGGGGACCCACATGAACGTGGGTAGTGGGGGCAAGGCCCCACACCCCTGGTCAAGGCGCACCAAGATCCCCCCTTAGAAGGAATAAGATCATATCCCGAAGGGATAAGATCAAGATCCCTAAAAAGGGGGGATAACAATCGGTGGGGAAAGGAAATGATGGGATTTCTTTCCCCCACCTTTGCCAACGCCCCAATGGACTTGGAGGGCAAGAAACCAGCCCCCTCCACCCCTATATATAGTGGGGAGGTGCATGGGAGCTGCACCCCAAGCCCTGGCGCCTCCCTCTCCCTCCCGTGACACATCTCCCTCCTCCCGCAGCGCTTGGCGAAGCCCTGCTGGAATCCCGCTACTTCCACCACCACGCCGTCGTGCTGCTGGATCTCCATCAACCTCTCCTCCCCCCTTGCTGGATCAAGAAGGAGGAGACGTCCCCGCTCCGTACGTGTGTTGAACACGGAGGTGCCGTCCGTTCGGCGCTATGATCATCGGTGATTTGGATCACGACGAGTACGACTCCATCATCCCCGTTCTCTTGAACGCTTCCGCTCGCGATCTACAAGGGTATGTAGATGCACTCCCCTTTATGCTCGTTGCTAGATTACTCCATAGATAGATCTTGGTGATGCGTAGAAAAAATTTTGATTTTCTGCTACGATCCCCAACAGTGGGAGACTCCGAGGAGTTCGGTGTACGCGCCAGCATCCTTCTATGACCCTTGGACTCACCACCATACCCCCGGAGCAGGAGGCTCCTGGGGGCAGTAGCTGCTACCAACTTAGGCCAAAAGCCTAAGCTTGGGGGAGTACGTGCCCCTCTCACTTTTCCATTGTATTATCCGTTTTATTCGCTTTGATCTTTTCGAAGTTTTTGCTTGTTCTTCTTTATTTCTCTCTTTGCAAAAACAACAAAAAGATTTTCTCTTTATTTTGCTTTTATTCAACCTTTGAAAAATCCAAAAAGATTTCCTTTTCTCTTTAGTTTGCTTTGCTTTCAGAGTTCAACTCGAGTCCGTGATGGCATTTAATTATATTTCCTACGTTCGATCGTGCAAGTGACAAGCAGTAATGACGAAGATCGACTGAAGGGAAGCAACAAGGAAGACCGGTATGAACTCTTTTTGTTTCTACTTTTGTACATATGCCTGTACTTATGATCTAGAGACCAGCTTGTAGCGACATAGTGCTATGTTTACAATGCTCTTCCAGTGGTTCATGCTTTCCTTGTGGCTAGTCCCGAATAACTAGAGTATATAATGTGTTATTGAAATGATCTACATGCATTGCACTGTCCATAGTCTGGTATACTAAGGTGGTATTTCCCTTTAGAGAATTTTTGGATTGACTTGGCACATGCTTACACATGTTTAAGACTAAAAAGTCTACTCTGCCTTGATGATCTTTGAGTTTTAGAATAGTTATATCACTTTCATGCCCGATTCAAATGTTGCTTTGTCGCTCTGCATGATTATGACCGTTATTGCTCTCTAGTTGGTCGCTTCCCAGCCTTTTGCTAAACCTCCACCTGTACTAAGCGGACTGACTGCTTGTGCATCCAAAATCCTTAAAACCTGTTATGCCATATGAGTCCACCATACCTTCCTATACATGGTATTTACCTGCCATTCCTAACGAAGACTTTCATGTACCATCTAGAAACTAATCAAAAGCATTTCTCTTTTGTGCCTATGTTTTAGCTCATGAGGAAGTAGTAGTTAATTCATGATCTTTTTAAGTTGGACAAGTTTCACCCCTGGATTGCATGAATAATGTGCAAACCCATAATACGAGAAGGAACTGGCATTGAGTGCGCCCGGCTCATAAAGATAATATAACAAACAAACCCTCCTTCACGCTTTGTTCATGAGAAATCAGAAAACTTTGGCAGTGAAAAACAAAGGAGATTAAGAGGATGTGATCTTCCTCATGCGGGAGCCGTTCCTCGAGACTTGTCCACTCAAAAGGTGATTGAGTTATCTGCTAGCATTCGTTGACGAAATATGCACTTCTCAAAACGTGTTTACTTCTGTTTTTAAAACCAAGAGCTCTGGTACATGTTTAGTTTTTGTTTCCGATCACGGGTTTTCAACTTTGCCAACAAAAGCCACGGTTCGAGAGTCTCCACCTTCTTTCTTCAAAGCACCAACTAGGAGAGCATAATTGTCATTCTGAGTGTGATGTGCATTGTCCCAAAGTATTACATTGTCTTCTGCATACTTGTGATATGATTTATTCTGAAATTCTTAGTTCTAGTCTCCTTTAAAACTCTGGAGGAGTTTCTGCATTTATGTTTTGCTTCACTCATGGAGACTAGCGAGATACCACCCTAGTATGCTCAAGCTATGTGCAATGTAATCTTGTCTTGATTTTCAGTAGTATATTATTTACTTTTAAGTATTTGTGACTAGTCATTTGAAAGAAGGATTGCTCCTCGCATTGTCCTCATAGTACTGTTTCAATACTTGCTAAACTCTTTTCGTAGTACATGCTTATATACATCTAATGAAGCAAAAGAGTTTGTCAAAGTTTTCTTTGTCGCATTCAGTTCGTTGAACTGAATTGCTTGAGGACAAGCAATATGCTAAGCTTGGGGGAGTTGATACATCTCAAACGTATCTACTTTTCCAAACACTTTTGATATTGTTTTGACCTCATTCTTGCATGATTTGAACTAAACTAACCCGGACTGACGCTGTTTTCAGCAGAGCTGACTGTATGGTTTTATTGTGTGCAGGAAAACGGATTTTTAGGTATACCAGAAAAATCCACGAAAAATCACAGAAAATCCACGCACCCGAAGGAACCAGGAGCCAGAAGAGGGGCCAGAGGGGGGCCAGGGGGTGCCCAGGCGCCCTGTGGGCGCGCCCCCTGGGCCGCGCCGGGGGGTCGCCTGGGTGGGGCCCACACCCCCTGGTGCCCTACTTTGCCTCGTATTTTTACTCACGACGCGGAAACCCCAGATCAGAAGTTCTTTTCGCAGTTTTCCGTCGCGGAGCCGCCGCCACCCTCTGTTCTTCCTCGGGAGGGCTAATCTGGAGGCTGATTTGGCCTCCGGAGAGGGGATATCGTCGCCATCGTCATCATCATCACCACTCCATCATCCCTCCATGACTTCCCCTTCCATGTGTGAGTAATTCCCCTGCTGTAGGCGAAGGGGATGGTAGGGATTGGATGAGTTAGATCATGTAATAGTTTATCAGATCGTTGGGGGCATGTTGCCTATCATCTACTATGGTGTTTATCATCTTTGCTTCAACTTGTTATTCTTAATGCTTGACACTTAGGGCCCGAGTGCCATGATTTCAGATCTGAACCATATGTGTTTGCATGAATATATTTGTGTTCGTGATCCTATCTATGAGTTGTTTGCACCTGTTACGGTTCGGAACCGGCGATCCCAAAAGTGACAGCTTGGGACACCAAAGGGGATGGTCCGTAGTTTGAGGATTACATGTATCCATTGAGTTCATTGCTTTGTTCCGGTGCTCTTTGACAGGAGCACCTTAATATCCATAAGTTCCTTTTGGCCCCGTTCGTAGCGGGATGGTAGGACAAAAGATGTTGTGCAAGTTCTTATTGCAAGCACGTACAACTACCTACGGGATACATGCCTAATGTTTGATAATTGCCTAGATGATCATTACTTTTCCGTGTGTCGTGCCCCAAGTTAGAATCTACCTCATCCATGCAGCGCCCAACCATCCATCTCCCTAGCCTACAGTGTTTTAAATCCTGCTGGTTACTAGTTGCTATTTTTGCCATTTACTTTTGCTATTTACTTTTACTGTTTACTTTTACTATCACTATCATCACTATCATATCACTGTTACCACTTATCCTTTGTTGCAAGTAAGTATATTTCAGGTGCGGTTGAATTGACAACTCAACTATCAAAGCTTATAAATACTCTTTGGCTCCTTGTGTGTCGAATCAATAAATTGGGTTATTCTTACCCGCGAAGACTATCTCGATCCCTTACGGTTGAGGGTTATCAAGAAAAACTCTTGCTAGGCTTCTCGCCCCTCGTTGGTTACCCCAAGTGGAAGGTGTGAGATGTAGTGTTGCGGAAGTTTTTCCCTTGGAAAAGATACTAAGGATCGAATCCCCAGAGACTCCTAGGTTCAACAAGAAGGTGTCAACTGCTACGGCGCCAGATATTAGCAATCAACGTGGACCTGCACACAGATACAAATAACTTTGCTCCCAACGAGTACAGAGAGGTTGTCAATCCCTCCGGCCTTGTAGTTCACAAAGGATTAAACGCAAATGATAGTAGTGATAGATAATGTTTGCAATAGTAAATAAAAGCGAAAAGTAAATAGTCGATGTGATCAATGATGGTAATATGGACCGGAGTCTCATGATGTTCACTAGTGATGTCTCTCTCCCAAAAGACGATAAAACAGCTATGTGAGGTAAACGAATTACAGCTGGGCAATTGACAGGACCACGAACGCAAACCAATGCTGACTACATCGCAAGAAAGGTTGAGGTTCAAAGCAAGGGCGGTACGCCAAAGTAAGTAGACCGAAATCCATCAATATCTACTACTAATCATCCACCTTGAGATATCTATCCAGAACATCTCGCTGGTATTAAGTTGCGAGCCCCACCCATAGTGTAAACTCAAAGCAACAGACAACTGCATTAAAAGAACTTTGCGTAAAGTAAACAATCCTTGCACCCGCGGGCACAAGCATCGTTGTTTTCCCCCTTATGGCAACAGCACATCCCCTAGACTCATGTTTCTGTCACTCAAACTAGTCATCGAGGGGCATGAACCCACAATCGAGCATAACGTTCCCTCTTGGAGTCACTACCTATTACTTGGCCAAAGCAATAAATAACAACGGAGAACATGCAAAATTTCTTATGAACATAAATATAAAAGAGGTAGATCAAATATATTACTCAAGCACAATCTGAACATAATCTCATAATCCATCGGATCCCAGCAAACTCATCATAGCAACATCATAAGGATTACATATGTGACTCGATCATGTAGGGCAGTTCACGAGGACTAATTAGTGAAGCACAAGAACGGGAGGAGAACATCACATAGCTACTGGTCATGGACTCATGGTCCAAGGGAGACTACTCACAACTCATCCGGGAGGCGTCCATGGTGGTGGAGAGGCTCCCGGTGGTGATCCTCCCCTCCGGCAGGGTGCCGGGAAGAGTTCTCCTGGTGCTCCCGATCTTGGAAGCGGCGGCGGCGGCGGAACAAAGATGAGATCGCGAAAAAGAGTTCCTGTTTCGAGGGTTTCTCGAGACGCTTTAAATATATGCCAAAGGGGGGCATCGGAGGAGCCTCGGGGGGCCCAGGTGCCCCCCCGGCGCGGCCCTGGGGGGGGGGGGCGCCGCCAGGGCGCCTGGAGCCCTGGTGGCCCCCCCCGGCTGTCCTTCGGGCGCATGGTAGTTTCTGGAACGTTGATTTTTTATATAATTTTTCTGGATTTTTCCTGGCAGTTCTCGTAATGTGAAAACCTGAAATACAAAAACAGCCGAAAACAGAAACTGGCACTGGGGTGCACTGAGTTAATAGGTTAGTCCAAATATGATCAAAAGTGTATGGAAGTGTATAAATATCATAGCAATATCACCCAAAAGAGGCATGGAGCAAGCAGAAATTATAGATACGTTTTGGACGTATCAACATCCCCAAGCTTAATTCCTGCTCGTCCTTGAGTAGGTAAATGATAACAAGAATAATTTCTGTGGTGACATGCTATTAACCATATAGGACTTTTCATAGTCATATGACAAAAGCTTACTGAGATAATGAATCTATAGTAATTAAGTTGCCTCATGAGAAAATCACAAAGAACTGAAAGTTTTACAACATGACATTGAAACATCAAATAGATTTGTAATGAACATGGTGTGCAAATATGATAAAGTGATATCTAGCTTGCCCCCTTTAGTGAAGCAAAACATAAATGCAGGGGCACCTTGAAGGTTTAAGTGGTGACTAGATACAATGATTTCAGAATAAACGATATCACAATCATGCAAAAGACAATGCTACTTTGGGACAATGCACATTACACTCAGAATGACAATCATGCTCTTAGTAGTCGGTGCTTTTAAAAGAAGGTGGAGACTCAACATAAAAGTAAAAGGATGGCCCTTCGCAGCGGGAAGCAGGGATTACTCATGTGCTAGAGCTTTTTATTTTGAAAACATAGAAACAATTTTGTCAACGGTAGTAGTACTTCATATGTGTTATGCATAAGACATCCTATAAGTTGCAAGCCTCCTGCATCGAATACCAATAGTGCTCGCACCTTGTCCTAATTAGCTCGGATTTCCATGGATTGTCATTTCATTATATATGTTTCAACCAAGTGTCACAAAGGGGTACCTCTATGTCACCTGTACAAAGGTCCAAGGAGATAGATCGCATTTGATTTCTCATTTTTGATAGATCTCAACTTGAGGACATCCATACCGGGACAACATAGAACATAGATAATGGACTCCTCATTAATGCTTAAGCATATTCTCATAAGAGATTGAGGATTAATGTCCAAGCTAAAACTTCCACCATGATACATGGCTTTGGTTGGCGGCCCAACGTTCTTCTCTAACAATATGCATACTCAAACCATTCAACTCATGGCAAATCACCCTTACTTCAGACAAGACGAACATGCATAGCAACTCACATGATATTCAACAAAAGTGTAACAGTTGATGGCGTCCCCAGAAACATGGATACCGCTCAGCAAGCAACTTATAAGAAATAAGATACATAAGCGACATATTCTTTACCACAATAGTTTTTAAGCTACTTTCCCATGAGCTATGTATTGCAAAAACTGAAGGTTTTAAAGGTAGCACATGTAAATTTACTTCGAGTGGCGGTGAAATACCACATATAGGTAGGTATGGTGGACTCATATGGCATAACTGGTTTAAAAGGATGTGGATGCACAAGCAGTCAGTCCGCTTAGTACAGGTGGAGGTTAGCAAAAGACTGGGAGCGACCAACTAAGAGAGCAATGACGGTCATAATCATGCAGAGCGACAAAGCAACATTGAATCAGGCATGGAAGTTATATCGCTACTCAGAAATAAAAGATCATCAAGGCTTGACAGACTTTCTTTACAGTCTTAAATATGCGTGAGCATATGCCAAGTCAATCAAAATAAATTCTCGAAGGAAGATATTACTAAACCATACCACATCATAGGTTAACAAATCATGTTGGTACTCCAATAACACATTGGGAACCCCCCAGCTATTTGAGACTAACCATAAGAAAACATGAACTACTAAGCGCCATCATGCACGTAGCATCTTTATCATAGACATATTAACCAATGCAATGGAAGCAAACTCTCTTAATGAGATAAGCATGATAATTAAAGAGAGTTCAAGCAACCAACTAAACACAAGCTCTTTAAAAAGATAAGCATGAATACTAAGAGCAGAGCATGATAGTAGCTATTAAAAGACAAAGAACACACACAGCAAAGATAGTCATGAAAATTCTATGTTATGTTCTAGGTAGAAGTGGAGCGTGTTTCTCTCCCACATAAAGAAAGCTGAGTTCCGACTCGTTATGAAAAACTAAAAAGGAAACTAAAAGCAAGACGCTCCAAGCATAGCACATAACACATGAAGTGATTAAAATATAGTGGAACGAAAGATGAACTGATAATGTTGATGGAGAAGGGGATGCACGGGGGCATCCCCAAGCTTAGACGCTTGAGTCTCCTTGAATATTTCTTGGGGGTGCACGGGGGCATCCCCAAGCTTGAGCGTTTGACACTCCTGAATCTTTTTATCATCTTCCCTCGCACACTTGAAAACTCCCTTCATACATAACTCATCATAATCTGATTAGCGAGGTTAGTACCCATAATAAAATAATTGTACCTTGCTGGAAATAAAGATATTCTTGAAGGTCTACTGTTTCTCAAGATTGCCAAAAGGTTTTTGCAAAGGAAAAGCAAGCTCTTGGTTTGCAAAATGAAGGAAAGGCAAAACAGAACAGAATCTGTAAAAAACAGAACAGCAGGTAGTAAATGATTTGTTCGGGGCACTTCTGCAACTCTAATAAAAAAACTCAAAACAGATGCACGAAAGACAATTATATAGAGAACGCTGTCGAACAAATTCAGACCAAAAAGATGATCTGGTGATTTTATACGAATTTTTCTATCCAAGGACAGAATCTGTTTCCTGGACAGCACCTCACAACTTTTGAACTTTCTAGCAATCAGAGGCTACACTTGGCACAAAATTGAAAAGCAAAGATACAATGATGATGCTACTGTAGTAAACAACATCAAGACACAACAAAAGCAAAATAAAATTTATTCATTGGGCTTCCTCCCAAGAGCGCTTTCTTTTATGCCTTTAAGCTAGGCATAATGCATAGAGATCAAGTCTTATCAAGAGTAAAAGAATAGCTAGCCCGTACAACGGACTCAAAAGGTAACTTGATCTTCTTTCGAGGGAAGTGTTCCATCCCTTTCTTGAGAGGAAACTGAAATTTTATATTACCCTCTTTCATGTCAATGATAGCACCAACGGTGCGTAAAAAGGGACGTCCCAAAATAATTGGACAAGAAGGATCACATTCAATATCCATAATAGTGAAATCAATGGGAACATAATTATCATTGACAACGATAAGAACATCGTCGATCCTCCCCAAAGGTTTCTTTATGGAAGAATCAACGAGACAAACTCCAAAAGAACAAGAATCAAAAGGTATCAATTTAAGCATATCATATATTCTTTTGGGCATAACAGAGGTACTAGCACCAACATCACATAAAGCATAGCAAGAGAAGTCATTCAATTTAATTTTTATCATAGGATCCCAACCATCTTCTAGCTTTCTAGGTATGGAGGCTTCTACTCTAAGTTTCTCCTCCCTAGCTTTGATGAGAGCATTAGTGATATGCTCTGTGAAGGAAAGGTTAAGCGTGCTAGTGCGGGGATCTCTAGACATCTTGTGAAGGAAATCAATAACTTCGGTAAGAGTGCAATTATCAAAATCAAGATCACTAGCATCAAGTAAAGTGGTAGTGGTGTCCTTAAGGTTCACTTGTTTGGTAGTTTCTATAGTCATAGCATCAGCATTAATAGATCCATCGGGACCAGGAGTACATTGGGTGCTAAGAGTTTGGATATCCTCAACAACTTGGATAGTAGCAACAGTGTGGTGGGTAGGAAGGTTCTTAATTCTATCTTCTTCCTCCCTTTCTCTAGCCCATCTTTCTTTAAGTTTAGCCATCCTCCTAATGTTTTCATTAATTTGCACTTGAATAGCATTCATAGGAGTGACCTTCCTCTCCTCAAGAGGAGAAGTTTTAATTTTAAGCAATTCTATCTAATTGGCTAAATGGTCTACCTTAAAAGAGAGATCATCTAGTTTATGTAGTTTTTCTTCTATATTCTTATTAAAGGCTTTTTGGGTAGTGATGAAATTTTTAAGCATAATCTCTAGTTCAGTATTGGAGTTCTTGGTGCTAGGATAAGCATTGTTGTTCCCATAAGAGTTAGAGGGGAACGGTCTAGGATTGTTACCAAAGTTACTCCTATAAGCATTGTTATTAAAATTGTTTCTAGAGATAAAATTCACATCTACTTGTTCTTGAGCAATCAAAGAATTTAAAGGAACATCACGAGGATCAACAGAAGATTGCTTAGAAAGTAGAGACATGATCATGTCAACTTTTTCATTAAGGGAGGAAATCTCCTCGACAGAGTTTACCTTCCTACCTGTTGGAGCGCGTTCGGTGTGCCATTGGGAATAGTTAGTCATCATCTCATCGAGAAGCTTTGTGGCAGCACCAAGTGTAGTTGACATAAAGGTTCCTCCCGCGGCCGAATCTAACAAGTTCCGCGAGGTAAAGTTCAAGCCTGCATAAAAAGTTTGGATAACCATCCAAGTAGTCAAACCATGAGTAGGGCAGTTCTTGATAAGAGATTTCATACGTTCCCAAGCTTGGGCAACGTGTTCATTATCCAATTGTTTAAAATTCATTATGTTACTTCTCAGTTAGATAATTTTAGCAGGTGGATAGTATTTTCCAATAAAAGCATCTTTGCACTTGTCCCATGAATCTATGCTATTTCTAGGCAAAGACTGAAACCAAATTTTAGCTCCTCCTCTCAAGGAGAAAGGAAAAAGCTTAAGCTTAACAATATTACCATCTATTTCTTGGTACTTTTGCATATCACAAAGTTCAACAAAGTTGTTCAAGTGTAAAGCAGCATCATCTCCAGCACCGGAGAATTGATCTTTCATAACTAGATTCAGTAAAGCAGGTTTAATTTCATATGAAGGTGCTGAAGTGGCAGGTGTAGTGATAGGTGTACTGATAAAGTCATCGTTCTTGTGACTAGTGAAGTCACACAACTTGGTGTTCTCGGTGGAACCCATAGTAGCAAGCAAGCAAGATAACTATTTTTGTGATTTTCGATAAAAAAGTACTAAAGCAAAAACTGAAAGGTAAACTAACAAGACTAAAAAGCAAAGGTAAAAGATAGCATGGAACTCCCCTATCTTGAAGAGTGGAGCCCCCGGCAACGGCGCCAGAAAAACTTTTGCTAGGCTTCTCGCCCCTCGTTGGTTACCCCAAGTGGAAGGTGTGAGATGTAGTGTTGCGGAAGTTTTTCCCTTGGCAAAGATACCAAGGATCGAATCCCCAGAGACTCCTAGGTTCAACAAGAAGGTGTCAACTGCTACGGCGCCAGATATTAGCAATCAACGTGGACCTGCACACAAATACAAATAACTTTGCTCCCAACGAGTACAGAGAGGTTGTCAATCCCTTCGGCCTTGTAGTTCACAAAGGATTAAACGCAAATGATAGTAGTGATAGATAATGTTTGCAATAGTAAATAAAAGCGAAAAGTAAATAGTGGATGTGATCAATGATGGTAATATGGACCGGAGTCTCATGATGTTCACTAGTGATGTCTCTCTCCCAAAAGACGATAAAACAGCTATGTGAGGTAAACGAATTACAGCTGGGCAATTGACAGGACCACGAACGCAAACCAATGCTGACTACATTGCAAGAAAGGTTGAGGTTCAAAGCATGGGCGGTACACCAAAGTAAGTAGACCGAAATCCATCAATATCTACTACTAATCATCCACCTTGAGATATCTATCCAGAACATCTCGCTGGTATTAAGTTGCGAGCCCCACCCATAGTGTAAACTCAAAGCAACAGACAACTGCATTAAAAGAACTTTGCGTAAAGTAAACAATCCTTGCACCCGCGGGCACAAGCATCGTTGTTTTCCCCCTTATGGCAACAACACATTCCCTAGACTCATGTTTCTGTCACTCAAACTAGTCATCGAGGGGCATGAACCCACAATCGAGCATAACGTTCCCTCTTGGAGTCACTACCTATTACTTGGCCAAAGCAATAAATAACAACGCAGAACATGCAAGAATTACTTATGAACATAAATATAAAAGAGGTAGATCAAATATATTACTCAAGCACAATCTGAACATAATCTCATAATCCATCGGATCCCAACAAACTCATCATAGCAATAGCATAAGGATTACATATGTGCCTCGATCATGTAGGGCAGCTCACGAGGACTAATTAGTGAAGCACAAGAATGGGAGGAGAACATCACATAGCTACTGGTCATGGACTCATGGTCCAAGGGAGACTACTCACAACTCATCCGGGAGGCGTCCATGGTGGTGGAGAGGCTCCCGGCGGTGATCCTCCCCTCTGGCAGGGTGCCGGGAAGAGTTCTCCTGGTGCTCCCGATCTTGGAAGCGGCGGCGGCGGCGGAACAGAGATGAGATCGCGAAAAAGAGTTCCTGTTTCGAGGGTTTCTCGAGACGCTTTAAATATATGCCAAAGGGGGCATCGGAGGAGCCTCGGGGGCCCAGGCGCCCCCCTGGCGCGGCCCAGGGGGGGGGCGCCGCCAGGGCGCCTAGAGCCCTGGTGCCCCCCCGGCTGTCCTTCGGGCGCACGGTAGTTTCTGGAACGCTGATTTTTTATATAATTTTTCTGGATTTTTCCTGGCAGTTCTCGTAATGTGAAAACCTGAAATACAAAAACAGCCGAAAACAGAAACTGGCACTAGGGTGCACTGAGTTAATAGGTTAGTCCAAATATGATCAAAAGTGTATGGAAGTGTATAAATAACATAGCAATATCACCCAAAAGAGGCATGGAGCAAGCAGAAATTATAGATACGTTTTGGACGTATCAACATCCCCAAGCTTAATTCCTGCTCATCCTCGAGTAGGTTAATGATAACAAGAATAATTTCTGTGGTGACATGCTATTAACCATATAGGACTTTTCATAGTCATATGACAAAAGCTTACTGAGATAATGAATCTATAGTAATTAAGTTGCCTCATGAGAAAATCACAAAGAACTGAAAGTTTTACAACATGACATTGAAACATCAAATAGATTTGTAATGAACATGGTGTGCAAATATGATAAAGTGATATCTAGCTTGCCCCCTTTAGTGAAGCAAAACATAAATGCAGGGGCACCTTCAAGGTTTAAGTGATGACTAGATACAATGATTTCAGAATAAACGATATCACAATCATGCAAAAGACAATGCTACTTTGGGACAATGCACATTACACTCAGAATGACAATCATGCTCTCAGTAGTTGGTGCTTTTAAAAGAAGGTGGAGACTCAACATAAAAGTAAAAGGATGGCCCATCGCAGAGGGAAGCAGGGATTACTCATGTGCTAGAGCTTTTTATTTTGAAAACATAGAAACAATTTTGTCAACGGTAGTAGTACTTCATATGTGTTATGCATAAGACATCCTATAAGTTGCACGCCTCATGCATCGAATACCAATAGTGCTCGCACCTTGTCCTAATTAGCTAGGATTTCCATGGATTGTCATTGCATTACATATGTTTCAACCAAGTGTCACAAAGGGGTACCTCTATGTCACCTGTACAAAGGTCCAAGGAGATAGATCGCATTTGATTTCTCGTTTTTGATAGATCTCAACTTGAGGACATCCATACCGGGACAACATAGAAAATAGATAATGGACTCCTCTTTAATGCTTAAGCATATTCTCATAAGAGATTGAGGATTAATGTCCAAGCTAAAACTTCCACCATGATACATGACTTTGGTTGGCGGCCCAATGTTCTTCTCTAACAATATGCATACTCAAACCATTCAACCCATGGCAAATCACCCTTACTTCAGACAAGACGAACATGCATAGCAACTCACATGATATTCAACAAAAGTGTAACAGTTGATGGCGTCGCCAGAAACATGGTTACCGCTCAGCAAGCTACTTATAAGAAATAAGATACATAAGCGACATATTCTTTACCACAATAGTTTTTAAGCTACTTTCCCATGAGCTATGTATTGCAAAAACTGAAGGTTTTAAAGGTAGCACATGTAAATTTATTCGGAGTGGCGGTGAAATACCACATATAGGTAGGTATGGTGGACTCATATGGCATAACTGGTTTAAAAGGATGTGGATGCACAAGCAGTCAGTCCGCTTAGTACAGGTGGAGGTTAGAAAAAGACTGGGAGCGACCAACTAAGAGAGCAATGACGGTCATAATCATGCAGAGTGACAAAGCAACATTGAATCGGGCATGGAAGTTATATCGCTACTCAGAAATAAAAGATCATCAAGGCTTGACAGACTTTCTTTACAGTCTTAAATATGCGTGAGCATACGCCAAGTCAATCAAAATAAATTCTCGAAGGAAGATATTACTAAACCATACCACATCATAGGTAAGCAAATCATGTTGGTACTCCAATAACACATTGGGAACCCCCCAGCTATTTGAGACTAACCATAAAAAAACATGAACTACTAAGCGCCATCATGCACGTAGCATCTTTATCATAGACATATTAACCAATGCAACGGAAGCAAACTCTCTTAATGAGATAAGCATGATAATTAAAGAGAGTTCAAGCAACCAACTAAACACAAGCTCTTTAAAAAGATAAGCATGAATACTAAGAGCAGAGCATGATAGTAGCTATTAAAAGACAAAGAACACACACAGCAAAGATAGTCATGAAAATTCTATGTTATGTTCTAGGTAGAAGTGGAGCGTGTTTCTCTCCCACATAAATAAAGATGAGTTCCGACTTGTTTATGGAAAACTAAAAAGGAAACTAAAAGCAAGACGCTCCAAGCGCAGCACAAAACACATGAAGTGATTAAAATATAGTGGAACGAAAGACGAACTGATAATGTTGATGGAGAAGGGGATGCACGGGGGCATCCCCAAGCTTAAACGCTTGAGTCTCCTTGAATATTTCTTGGGGGTGCACGGGGGCATCCCCAAGCTTGAGCGTTTGACACTCATGAATCTTTTTATCATCTTCCCTGGCACACTTGAAAACTCCCTTCATACATAACTCATCATAATCTGATTAGCGAGGTTAGTACCTATAATAAAATAATTGTACCTTGCTGGAAATAAAGATATTATTGAAGGTCTACTGTTTCTCAAGATTGCGAAAAGGTTTTTGCAAAGAAAAAGCAAGCTCTTGGTTTGCAAAATGAAGGAAAGGCAAAACAGAACAGAATCTATGAAAAATAGAACAGCAGGTAGTAAATGATTTGTTCGGGGCACTTCTGCAACTCTAATCAAAAAACTCAGAACAGATGCACGAAAGACAATTATATAGAGAACGTTGTCGAAAAAATTCAGACCAAAAAGATGATCTGGTGATTTTATACGAATTTTTCTATCCAAGGACAGAATCTGTTTCCTGGACAGCACCTCACAACTTTTGAACTTTCTAGCAATCAGAGGCTATACTTGGCACAAAATTGAAAAGCAAAGATACAATGATGATGATACTGTAGTAAACAAAATCAAGACACAACAAAAACAAAATAAATTTATTCATTGGGCTGCCTCCCAAGAGCGCTTTCTTTTATGCCTTTAAGCTAGGCATAATGCATAGAGATCAAGTCTTATCAAGAGTTAAAGAATAGCTAGCCCATACAACGGACTCAAAAGGTAACTTGATCTTCTTTCGAGGGAAGTGTTCCATCCCTTTCTTGAGAGGAAACTGAAATTTTATATTACCCTCTTTCATGTCAATGATAGCACCAACGGTGCGTAAAAAGGGACGTCCCAAAATAATTGGACAAGAAGGATCACATTCAATATCCATAATAGTGAAATCAACGGGAACATAATTATCATTGACAACGATAAGAACATCGTCGATCCTCCCCAAAGGTTTCTTTATGGAAGAATCTACGAGACGAACACCAAAAGAACAAGAATCATAAGGTTTCAATTTAAGCATATCATATATTCTTTTGGGCATAACAGAGGTACTAGCTCCAACATCACATAATGCATAGCAAGAGAAGTCATTCAATTTAATTTTTATCATAGGATCCCAACCATCTTCTAGCTTTCTAGGTATGGAGGCTTCTACTCTAAGTTTCTCCTCCCTAGCTTTGATAAGAGCATTAGTGATATGCTCTGTGAAGGCAAGGTTAAGCATGCTAGTGCGGGGATCTCTAGACATCTTGTGAAGGAAATCAATAACTTCGGTAAGAGTGCAATTATCAAAATCAAGATCACTAGCATCAAGTAAAGTGGTAGTGGTGTCCTTAAGGTTCACTTGTTTGGTAGTTTCTATAGTCATAGCATCACCATTAATAGGTCCACCGGGACCAGGAGTACATTGGGTGCTAAGAGTTTGGATATCCTCAACAACTTGGATAGTAGCAACAGTGTGGTGGGTAGGAAGGTTCTTAATTCTATCTTCTTCCTCCCTTTCTCTAGCCCATCTTTCTTTAAGTTTAGCCATCATCCTAATGTTTTCATTAATTTGCACTTGAATAGCATTCATAGGAGTGACCTTCCTCTCCTCAAGAGGAGAAGTTTTAATTTTAAGCAATTCTATCTCATTGGCTAAATGGTCTACCTTAAAAGAGAGATCATCTAGTTTATGTAGTTTTTCTTCTATACTCTTATTAAAGGCTTTTTGGGTAGTGATGAAATCTTTAAGCATAATCTCTAGTTCAGTATTGGAGTTCTTGGTGCTAGGATAAGCATTGTTGTTCCCATAAGAGTTAGAGGGGAACGGTCTAGGATTGTTACCAAAGTTACTCCTATAAGCATTCTTATTAAAATTGTTTCAAGAGATAAAATTCACATCTACTTGTTCTTGAGCAATCAAAGAATTTAAAGGAACATCACGAGGATCAACAGAGGATTGCTTCGAAAGTAGAGACATGATCAAGTCAACTTTTTCATTAAGGGAGGAAATTTCCTCGACAGAGTTTACCTTCCTACCTGTTGGAGCGCGTTCGGTGTGCCATTGGGAATAGTTGGTCATCATCTCATCGAGAAGCTTCGTGGCAGCACCAAGTGTAGTTGACATAAAGGTTCCTCCCGCGGCCGAATCTAACAAGTTCCGAGAGGTAAAGTTCAAGCCTGCATAAAAAGTTTGGATAACCATCCAAGTAGTCAAACCATGAGTAGGGCAGTTCTTGATAAGAGATTTCATACGTTCCCAAGCTTGGGCAACGTGTTCATTATCCAATTGTTTAAAATTCATTATGTTACTTCTCAGTTGGATAATTTTAGCAGGTGGATAGTATTTCCCAATAAAAGCATCTTTGCACTTGTCCCATGAATCTATGCTATTTCTAGGCAAAGACTGAAACCAAATTTTAGCTCCTCCTCTCAAGGAGAAAGGAAAAAGCTTAAGCTTAACAATATTACCATCTATTTCTTGGTACTTTTGCATATCACAGAGTTCAACAAAGTTGTTTAAGTGTAAAGCAGCATCATCTCCAGCACCGGAGAATTGATCTTTCATAACTAGATTCAGTAAAGCAGGTTTAATTTCATATGAAGGTGCTCAAGTGGCAGGTGTAGTGATAGGTGTGCTGATAAAGTCATCGTTGTTGTGACTAGTGAAGTCACACAACTTGGTGTTCTCGGTGGAACCCATAGTAGCAAGCAAGCAAGATAACTATTTTTGTGATTTTCGATAAAAAGGTACTAAAGCAAAACTGAAAGGTAAACTAACAAGACTAAAAGCAAAGGTAAAAGATAGCGTGCAACTCCCCTATCCTGAAGAGTGGAGTCCCCGGCAACGGCGCTAGAAAAACTATTGCTAGGCTTCTCGCCCCTCGTTGGTTACCCCAAGTGGAAGGTGTGAGATGTAGTGTTGCGGAAGTTTTTCCCTTGGCAAAGATACCAAGGATCGAATCCCCAGAGACTCCTAGGCTCAACAAGAAGGTGTCAACTGCTACGGCGCCAGATATTAGCAATCAACGTGGACCTGCACACAGATACAAGTAACTTTGCTCCCAACGAGTACAGAGAGGTTGTCAATCCCTCCGGCCTTGTAGTTCACAAAGGATTAAACGCAAATGATAGTAGTGATAGATAATGTTTGCAATAGTAAATAAAAGCGAAAAGTAAATAGTGGATGTGATCAATGATGGTAATATGGACCGGAGTCTCATGATGTTCACTAGTGATGTCTCTCTCCCAAAAGATGATAAAACAGCTATGTGAGGTAAACGAATTACAGCTGGGCAATTGACAGGACAACGAACGCAAACCAATGCTGACTACATTGCAAGAAAGGTTGAGGTTCAAAGCATGGGCGGTACGCCAAAGTAAGTAGACCGAAATCCATCAATATCTACTACTAATCATCCACCTTGAGATATCTATCCAGAACATCTCGCTGGTATTAAGTTGCGAGCCCCACCCATAGTGTAAACTCAAAGCAACAGACAACAGCATTAAAAGAACTTTGCGTAAAGTAAACAATCCTTGCACTCGCGGGCACAAGCACCGTTGTTTTCCCCCTTGTGGCAACAACACATCCCCTAGACTCATGTTTCTGTCACTCAAACTAGTCATCGAGGGGCATGAACCCACAATCGAGCATAACGTTCCCTCTTGGAGTCACTACCTATTACTTGGCCAAAGCAATAAATAACAACGGAGAACATGCAAGAATTACTTGTGAACATAAATATAAAAGAGGTAGATCAAATATATTACTCAAGCACAATCTGAACATAATCTTATAATCCATCGGATCCCAGCAAACTCATCATAGCAACAGCATAAGGATTACATATGTGCCTCGATCATGTAGGGCAGCTCACGAGGACTAATTAGTGAAGCACAAGAACAGGAGGAGAACATCACATAGCTACTGGTCATGGACTCATGGTCTAAGGGAGACTACTCACAACTCATCCGGGAGGCGTCCATGGTGGTGGAGAGGCTCCCGGTGGTGATCCTCCCCTCCGGCAGGGTGCCGGGAAGAGTTCTCCTGGTGCTCCCGATCTTGAAAGCGGCGGCGGCGGCGGAACAGAGATGAGATCGCGAAAAAGAGTTCCTCTTTAGAGGGTTTCTCGAGACGCTTTAAATATATGCCAAAGGGGGGCATCGGAGGAGCCTCGGGGGGCCCAGGCGTCCCCCGGCGCGGCCCAGGGGGGCACGCCGCCAGGGCGCCTGGAGCCCTGGTGCCCCCCCGGCTGTCCTTCGGGCACACGGTAGTTTCTGGAACGCTGATTTTTTATATAACTTTTCTGGATTTTTCCTGGCAGTTCTCGTAATGTGAAAACCTGAAATACAAAAACAACTGAAAACAGAAACTGGCACTGGGGTGCACTGAGTTAATAGGTTAGTCCAAATATGATCAAAAGTGTATGGAAGTGTATAAATAACATAGCAATATCACCCAAAAGAGGCATGGAGCAAGCAGAAATTATAGATACTGTCGGTGTACTAAGGTAGGGGTACCTTAGTACCCCAACTTGTGCACGGGCAGTAGCAGCTTCCCGTGGCAGGGCTTACCACGCGCTCGCCAAGGTCCGCTCTGGTCCCTATGAAGCCATTCAAGAACAAACTATTCAAGTTAAGAGACAAGACCCCGGCAAGAGGAGCTTGCCGGGAAGGCCGCACCAGGCTCAAAGTTATCATTCCAGCACAAGACCCTGGCAAGAGGAGCTTGCCAGGAAGGCCAAAAGAATTGCACTTCAAGGAAGAACATCGTGGCGCATCGCGCGCCCCAGCAGGACCCGGAGCGCGACAAGCTTCCGGGCCCGGCAAGGTTGCACCCTCGACAAGGTGCTTGCCGGGGAAGCCTATGCTGTGTCCCTCCGCTCCAGCTCATCTGGCCACGCGTCGCCCTGGGGCCCTTCCAGGGGCACGTGGCAGATGGCTGTGCAGCCTGGGGTACACGGTGGCAAGCCGCGGTGATGAGGATATCACCGTGGCGAACGGAGACGCATGGACAGACACTTTTTGGGGCGACGGCGACGGGCATTCAATGCCTTTGTCCCCCACCGTCAAGATTAGGTGAAGACCACTATTCATCCACTATTTATACACTGTTCATGCACTGTTGCAACTACCACCGATTTTACATTTTTACCCTCCTCTACGTTGACACCTGTCGGTGACCCCTTTGAGCTATAAAAGGAGGCCCATGCACAACGTAGAGGGGGTTCGATCCCAGAAACTCGCTCACTCCCACGCTCGGTGCAGCTAGTACTGTAGATCTTCAAGCTCCCGAGCCCAGGAACTAAATACAACGAAAGCAGGAGTAGGGTTTTACGCGTCATCGCGGCCCGAACCTGGGTAAACTGCCCGCGTGTGCTCCTCGATCTGCTCTCCGTGCTCCCTCCGCTCCCTTACCGCAACGTAGAAGGGGCTCCGGTCCCATAGGTGTTCGTGGGCGTCCAGTTTCCCCGACATCTTTGGCGTGCCAGGTAGGGGGCGTCGAGGTTGTGCGAACCTGATCCGGTGCTCACGCGGGCGCAACCTTCAGCAACTTCACCAGCTTCATCAACCTCATCGACTACATCAACATGCCTCCGAAGAAGAAGGCTTCGGAGGTCGGAGGCCCGTCTGCGTCAATCCCACCACCACCAGAGCCGACGGTTGGTGGGGGAGGCGCCGGCGGAAGGGTGGACGCCGGTGGGGACACTCACGGCGCCACCAAGTCCAAGGACAAGACGGACGACCGGGCGAACTCCAAGGCCTCGGTGTCCGTACACGCACCACGTCCCTCTCAGGAGGTGCCAGACCAGCAGCGACGTGGTACCGGAGGTACCATACGCTTGCTGGGACGTGGCCAGGCCGGCGAGTCACGGGACGCTCAAGGCCAACGTCCTGGCACGAGCAAGGCACGGTCGCCGGGACGGGAACATGCTCCTTCTAATGCGGTTAGAAGTCCGAGCGTGTCCCGCTCTTCGCACCGTTCGCCACCGTTTCCCTCCTCTCCAGCAGAAGCCCTGGCCAGGGCTCAGCTGCTCCTCGACTTCCCTCCAGTGGCGGACAAGGCCGAAGACTGGAGGGCGACGATCCAGAGCCTCATCGCCTTCGCCAACAACGATGCGCCGCAGCAGCCGACAACTTCACGGTCGCGGCAAGTTGACCAAGCGAAGGCCGATGGCGACAAGACCGCCGGGGGTGCAACTACCGTGCACTCCTCGCCGCGGAAGCAGAAAACGCCGCCCCGCCGGATCAACGTCGACTACGACTCCACGGCGTCGTCGGATCCGCGGGCTCGCCGCGATCAGCGCCAAGTCCTCGACGACAGGCGACAAGAGGACGCTCGAACCCGCATCGAGCGTCGAAGAGAAGCTCGAAGACGGTCCGATCAGCGCGCTGGGACCGCTGTCGACATGCACACGCCCGGTGAACCAGGCGACTTGCCGTACGCGGCAGGTTGCCCTGCGTTCACCCGAGAGCTGCGGCAAGTCCAGTGGCCCAGCATGAAGAATTTTAAGCCCGACGTACCCGAGAAGTACGACGGCAAGACACACCCCTCGGAGTTCCTCAGCATCTACACCATTGCGGTGCAGGCTGCCGGGGGACGCGACGAGAAGATCCTAGCCAACTACTTCCTGCTCGTGCTTAAGCCAAACGTCAGGTCTTGGCTTATGCACTTGCCGGAGAACTCCATCTCTTCATGGGCAGATTTGTGCCACCAGTTTGTCGGCGCCTTCACGGGCGGCCACAAACCCCACGGCCAGGAGAGCGATCTTCATATCCTTGCCCAGAAGGAGGGAGAGTCCCTGCGCAAATACATCCAAAGGTTCAGCCGCGTTCAACACAATATCCCCGATGTCCACCCTGCCGCGGTTATCAGCACGTTCCACCAGAACGTGCGTCACTGCCGGATGAGGGAGGAGATGGCGATGACCAAGATCCGGGACGTCAGCGAGCTTTACGCTCTGGCTGACAAATGTGCACGTGCTGAAGAGGGGAGGAGACTCCCCGGAGAGGATACCGGCGCAGGAGGAAGTGACAGTGAGGATGCCGCCCCGGCAAGGAAAGGCCGGCGGCGGAACAACAGGAAAAAGAAGAACAAGGAGGTACTGGTTGTCGAGCAGTCCGGCAAGGAGGCTCCCGCCAAGAAGACACAGGCTGGTGGCTCCGGCAAGGAGCCCGCCCCTGTAGCGGCAGCCGACAAGCAGGATGGCTCCGACAAGCAGTACTGCAAGATCCACCGCACCAAGGGCCACGATCTCCAGAACTGCAAGAGGGTAGAGTACCTCGTAGAACAGCAGAAGGCTGAATACGAGCGTCGTGATAAGGAGAAGGCCCAAGGAGGCGGAGGAGAGCCCAGCAAGAAGCGGCCGTTCAATGGCCGGGGAGGACGCCGCGGCAAGGCCAAGCAGCGGCAAGGAGACAGACCTCCCCGGGGCCGCGACAAGGATGAAGACGAGGACGATGATGAGGATATGGATGAAGGAGACAACAGCGAGCAGGAGTTCCAGAAGGCCACAGAAGTTCTATGCGTCGATGGAGGTGCCTCTCTGCACACTTCCCACCGCCAACTCAAGCAATGGGTGCGGGAAGTGAATGCAGCTGAGCCACCCGTCGAGTCGCGCAGGCTCCTGAAATGGTCCGGCACGCCCATCATCTTCGACCTTGAGGACCACCCCGACCGCACAACCGTGGTCGGGTGCTTGCCGATGTTGGTTTCACCAACTATCCGCAACCTCAAGGTCACCAAGATGTTGGTTGACGGCGGGGCCGGCCTCAACTTGATTTCCTCCGCTGTGATCAAGAAACTGCAGATCCCCGACAGCGAGCTCGAGGAGACCGGGACGTTCCAAGGAATCAACCCGGGGAGGAGCAAGCCGAAGGGGAAGGTTACACTGCCAGTGACCTTTGGTGGGGAGCTCAACTTCAGGACGGAGAGGATCACGTTTGACGTTGCCGATATCCCGTTGCCATACAATGGGATACTTGGCCGTCCTGCGCTCGCCAAGTTCATGGCAGCTTCCCACTACACATATAACATGCTCAAGATGCCAGGGCCGATAAGCGTCATCTCTGTCCCCGGCGACAAGAAAGATGCGCTTATTTGCGCCGACAAGATCTACCGGGATGCAGCAGCCGCGGCAGACAGCAAAACACTTGCCGCTGAAGCTCCCGGGGGGAAGACCAAGACCAAGTCCGGCGAGAGCTCTGGGCCCACTCCGGCAAACGCACCTCTTCGGAGTGCTGCGCTGCCGTCGAGGACGCACCATCGAGCTCCAGCGGCAAGTGCAAGAAAGGAATGGCAGCTCCACCGGCAACCAAGAAGGTGTCCGCCAAGGAGGATGGCACTGGTGGTACCTTCACCATCAGTGCTACACTCGACCCCAAATAGGAAAGCGTGCTCGTTGCCTTCCTGCGGGCGAATGTGGACGTGTTTGCGTGGCAACCGTCTGACATCCCCGGCGTTCCCAGGAAGGTAATTGAGCACAAGCTTGCTGTTTGTCCTCATGCACGGCCCGTCAAGCAGAAGGTCAGGAAGCAAGCCGTGGAGCGCCAAGAGTTCATAGCTGAAGAGATAAAGAAGTTGGAAGCAGCAGGCCTGGTTAGAGGCGTACTCCATCCTACGTGGTTGGCCAATCCAGTTGTTGTGCGCAAAGCTAATGGGAAGTGGAGACTTTGTATAGACTTCACTGATGTGAATAAAGATTGTCCAAAGGATCCTTTTCCTTTGCTGCGCATCGACCAGATTGTTGACTCCACGGCTGGGTGTGAGTTGCTTTCATTTCTCGATGCATACTCAGGTTACCATCAGATATTCATGGCTGAGGAAGATGAAGAGAAGACTGCCTTCATTACTCCATGTGGCACATATTGCTTCATACGCATGCCTTTTGGATTGAAGAATGCAGGCTCAACATTTGCAAGGGTGGTGCACACTGCTTTTGAGCCATAGATACACAAGAATGTAGAAGCCTACATGGATGATATAGTGGTCAAGAGCAAGAGCAAGGACACCCTGGTTCAAGACTTGGAAGAAACCTTTGAGAATCTGCGCAAGATACAACTCAAGTTGAACCCCGAGAAGTGCGTCTTCGGAGTCCCCTCCGGCAAGCTTCTCGGGTTCTTCGTGTCCCAGAGGGGGATTGAAGCCAATCCCGACAAGATTAAAGCCATCGAGCAGATTGAAGCCCCGAAGCGCGTAAAGGACGTAAGAAGACTTGCTGGTTGTGTGGCTGCCCTCAGCAGGTTCATTTCAAAGCCTGCAGAACGCGCCCTGCCTTTCTTCAAAATCTTGAAAAAGGCAGGTCCTATGAAATGGACTCCGGAAGCGGAGGCTGCGCTGCAAGACTTGAAAGGATACCTATCCTCCACTCCAATACTTGTCGCACCTAAGCCACAAGAGAAGTTGTTGCTGTACTTAGCGGCGACCAATCAAGTGGTTAGTGCTGCGTTAGTAGCGGAGAGGGAGGCGGATGAGGAACCCACATCCCCGGCAAGCGCATCCAGCGGCAAGCAGGGGGCTTCCCCGATAAGCTCTGGCCCCGACAAGGACAAGTCTGCGCAGGAACAAGGAGAAGTGCGAAGGAAGATGGTGCAGCGCCCAGTTTATTTTGTAAGTTCCCTCTTGCAGGGGGCTAGGTCAAGATACTCTGGAGTGCAGAAGTTACTTTTCGGCCTCCTCATGGCCTCAAGAAAGCTGCGCCATTACTTCCGAGCACATGAGATAACAGTGGTCACTCGCTTTCCGTTGAAGAGGATATTGCAAAATCCAGAAGCAACAGGCAGGATCGTCGAGTGGGCACTGGAGCTGTCAAGCTTTGGTCTCAAGTTTGAGAGTACTTCAACCATACAGAGCAGAGCTTTGGTAGAGTTCATAGCGGAATGGACCCCAACACCAGATGAAGAGGTTCCAGAGACAAACATCCCCGTCCAAGAAGCAAGCAAGGAGTGGATAATGTACTTCGATGGTGCCTTCTCGCTGCAAGGCGCCGGCGCTGGCGTGTTACTCATAGCGCCCACCGGAGAGCACCTCAAGTATGTTGTTCAAATGCACTTTCCCAAGGAGCAAGCAACAAACAATACTGCCGAGTATGAAGGTTTGCTTGCCGGTCTCAGAATTGCGGCCGAACTTGGGATCAAGAGACTGATTGTGCGGGGAGACTCGCAGTTGGTGGTCCGACAAGTAAACAAGAGTTACCAGAGCCCTCTGATGGAAGCTTTGTCGATGAAGTGAGGAAGCTTGAAGAACACTTTGAAGGCCTACAGATGGAGCACGTTCCAAGAGCTCAGAATGACATCGCAGATGGCCTTTCAAAGTGTGCTGCAACGAAGTTACCTGTGGAACCAGGGATCTTCGTGCTCAAGCTAACTCAGCCATCCGTTACGCCATCAGTTGGGCAGAGCAAGAAGAGGAAGTTGGTCTCCGGCGACTACTTGCCGGCGGATCTTCCCGAAGCCGCCGCCAAGGTCCCCAAGATCAGCGACCAAAATGCTGAGGAACTGTCTGCTCCTGCGGACCCAAGGGTCCGTACAGTCGAAGCAAGCGTTCTCGACAAGCCTTGCCCCGGCAGGCTTGCCAGGGAACCCTCAGCTCCGGCAGAGCCGCAGGTTCTTGCCGTAGAAGCTGAGGCTCCCGCAGCAGCCCTGATGCCTTTAGTCCTTGTTGTTGAGCCTCAAGCTCCAGCATGGGCACAGCAAATCGTCTGTTTTCTTCAGACTGGAGAACTTCCCGAAGAACCAGAAGAGATAGAGAGGATAACCAGGCAGTCCAGTATGTACCGGTTCATTGGCAACGAACTATACAGAAGAAGACTCAATGGTGTCAGGTTGAAGTGCATTTCCCGGGAAGATGGACGGAAGCTGTTGGCAGAGATACACGGAGGCATATGTGGTCACCACATTGGCGCAAGAGCACTAGCCGGGAAGGCGTTCCGGCAAGGTTTCTTTTGGCCAGAAGCCCTCCAAGATGCAACTGCACAAGTAACCAAGTGTGAAGCGTGCCAGTTCCATGCCAAGCAAATTCACCAGCCAGCTCAAGCTCTCCAGACGATCCCTTTGTCCTGGCCCTTCTCGGTCTGGGGGCTCGACATCCTCGGCCCCTTTCCCCGCGCTGTCGGGGGCTTTGAGTACTTGTACGTCGCAATCGACAAGTTCACAAAGTGGCCAGAAGTGGAACCAGTGAGAAAGGTGACAGCACAGTCAGCAGTCAGGTTCTTCAGATCAATAGTTTGCCATTTCGGGATCCCTAACAGGATCACCACCGACAACGGCACACAGTTCACAAGCCGCACCTTCATGCAATACGTCCAAGACCTTGGCGCCAAGGTCTGCTTCGCTTCTGTTGCTCACCCAAGGAGCAATGGTCAAGCGGAGAGGGCAAACGCTGAAGTGCTGCGCGGACTGAAGACAAGAACCTTTGACAGGCTGCACAAGTGTGGAAGAAACTGGATAGAGGAGTTGACGGCGGCTCTTTGGTCAATCAGGACGACGCCAAATCGAGCCACCGGACAGACACCCTTTGCTCTTGTCTATGGAGCAGAGGCAGTTCTCCCCACGGAACTCGTATACGGGTCCCCTCGAGTGCTCGCTTACGACGAGCTCGAGCAAGAGCAACTGCGACAAGATGATGTATTGCTCCTTGAGGAGGAACGTCTCCAGGCTGCTGTACGAGCTGCTCGATACCAGCAAGCCTTGCGTCGCTATCATAGCCGCAAGGTCAAGGCCAGGAGTCTCGAGGAAGGCGACCTTGTTCTTCGGCGCGTTCAATCCGCCAAGAACTCCAACAAGTTGACGCCGAAGTGGGAAGGCCCTTATCGGGTGAGACAAGTCACAAGGCCCGGCGCTGTCCGCCTTGAGACCGAAGAAGGCTTACCGGTGAGCAACTCCTGGAACATAGAGCATCTTCGCAAGTTTCACCCATAAGGCGCGGTTGCCGTGATCCGCTCCGGCAACCACCTTTTGTACAAGTCTTGCCGCTGTCGCATGTAAACCTTTGTACAAAGCCGGGCGCAGACCCCGTGCATCAGTAAAACTTTTGTGCTTCGCACCATTTGTCATTTCGTGCTCTTCCTTTTACTTGCATGTATCATCTGACATTTTGTGCAGCACACACTCCCGGTAAGCAGTAACAAGCCGCAAGGCTCCGTACTTGTATTTCCTTCTCTTTTGTCTTTCTCTCTGAAACAGAAGGAGTGTTCCTCGCGCACAAGTTTGCCGGGGGGGAAGGAGATAGAAGTATGGACCAAGTGCTGTTCAAGAAAGAAAAGTCTTGCCGGGAAGTAAACAACCCAATGAAAGCTAAGTTACCAAAGTTTGAGCATTCAAATTTTTAAATTTTCTGTTATCTTCCTTGAACAACCACACTTTGTATGGAAAACCTGTGCGCGGAGGAACCTACCCGTGGCTAGCCGCACCCTTACTTTGTTTCGAGCACGCTCAACGGCTTAAGTGAGCTGCGACAAGTGTCGCGCCCTTACTTCATTTTCGAGTTCGCTCAGCAACCTAAGTGTGCTGCGACTAGCTGCGGCAAGGTTTCTTGCCGACAAGGTCTTTGCTAGCAGGCTGCTAAGAGTCCCGCACTCAGCGCTCGTGGCAAAGGCCCCTTGCCGGCAAGTTCCCCTAAAAGCGTAGGGTGAAAAGCACACAAAGTGAAGGACCAAAAGCAAGGGAGATAACACTGCATTGATTACCCAAAATGAAGTATATATTACAGAGATAACTTGCCGCTGTTCTAAAACAACTACTGCCTATGACTTAATTGGCAGCTGCGAGGGAAGCAAGGTGCCTAGTCTCTGCGGTCTCCGTCAATCCTTTGGATCTTGCCCACCTTGGCTACGATGTGGGCGACTTGGGCCTTCAACGCCTCCTGGTCAGCTTCGGGCGGCAAGGTCCGGAGGACGTTGACGAGGATGATCCCGGGGTTGCGGTAGACGATCTTCGACAACACCCGCTCCATGGTGCCCATGCAAAGCCGGCGCGCCTCGTCGGCCAGCTGCACGGGGATCTTCTCCCGCAGCCGCGCAAGCGCCGACGCCACTCCCCTGAAGAACAAACTCAGTTTGGCGCTGTGAGGGAGGTTCTCGTCGGGGGAGTACACGAGATGCTCCGCCCTCAACGCCATCATCTCCATGTCGATGTTGGCGGCAGAGGTGACGAGCTCCTCAGTCCATTGCTCCACCGTCTGCTGGAAGTGGTTTTGCGAGACGGCGGTGCTTTCCAGCAGGGCCCTCTCAGTGCGGAGATCGTCCTTCAGCTTCGTCTCGCGGTCCTGGGCAGCGTCAAGCGAGTCAGTAAGAGTGGAAACCTTCAGCTCTAAATCAGCAATGGAGTCCCTGGCGTCAGTGAGCTCTTTGCCCCTCTCGGAGAGGCGGATTTGCAGCTCCGAGTTGGTGTGAGCGTCTTTTTCCCGCGCCACATTGAGCGCGGTGACCCTGTCTTCACTCGCCTTCAAGAACAGCTCCATCTGCGCCACCCTGGCCTCCAGATCCTTCTTGGCAGTCTCCGCGGCAGCAGCGGCGTCCCTCGCCTCCTGCAGAGCCCCGCCGATGGCTTGCTCCCGGGCGGTGAGGTCGTCCTCGTGGTTGTCGAGGTCGACCTTCCGCTGGTTGAGTTCTCCTTCCCGCCGAGACAGCTCCTCGGCGGCCAGTCGCTGCTGCTCCTCGACCTCGGCCTTTTCGAGGACGAATGCTTGTTGTGCCCCGGCAAGCTCTTCGCGCTCCTCCGCCAAGTTCCGGAGGGGCGCCTGGTTGGCGGCACGGAGCTCCGCGGCGCGCTTCTCTAGGTCAGCACCGGCCTTGGCAGCTAGAGCCTCCCGAGACTCCAACTTCGCCTGCCTGGCCCGGTACAAGGCCAGGAGCCGGCGAAGGAGCCGCTCCTCTTCGGGCTCGTCGCTGCTTCCGGGCGCATCAACAACCTTCAATCCGGCGGAGGCGAGGACTTGTCCGTCAAACGTCTCTCCCTCCGCGGGTGCCCTTGATGAAGACGCCCACGGGCCTTGAATGAACAGCCCGTTGGCGGCCTCCAGATAAACGCCCGACCCAGCCGCTGAAGCGGAGGGATCGGCGGCCGGTGCATCGTCCGGCGCTCCTGTGGCCTCCGGGCCAGCAGTGCGGTCGCCGGTCCCTTCCCCAGCCATGGCGTCGGTGGTCGGGGCGCTCTCCTCGGCGGCTGGCTCATCGACGCCAACCGTTCCCTCTGCGGCGGTGGCATCGCCAGCGTTGCCACGCACCTCCTCCTCGGCGATGGTCTCAGTCTCCATCGACTCCGGGGCGGGCGGATCTAGCAGAATAAGAAGAAAAGAAAGAATTGTCAAGCAAATATCCAAAAAAAGAAGAATCCAAGAAGAAGAAAGTACAAAAATTTACCTGCGCGGGCCTCTTCGACAACGGGGTCCCACGCCGGGGAGTTCACCCTTGGCGGCATAGAAGAAGCCCCCGCCGGCGGAGGGCCGCTGGTGCCTTCCCTTGGCGGGGAGTCCACCCTTGGTGGGGTACCCGTCCTTGGCGGAGTGCCGTCCCTTGCCGGGGAGCTTGTCCTTGGCGGGGAAGGTGGAACAAGCGGCTCGTCGGGGGTGACCTCCTGGTGCTCCTGCGGCTGCGGCTCCACTTCTGCACAAGACAACGAGACATCAGTACGGACAATAACCTCAAGCGCGCCCGTCAAGCAGAAAAATGAATACCAGACTTACGCTGGGGGCTGCTCCTCGGAACAGCAGGCTGATCCGGCAAGTCTGTCGCTGGCGCATCTCCTGCCGCTGCGACGGGCTCGTCGTCCTCGATATCGACCACAGGGATCTTGGCCCTCTTCTCCATCCGCAGGGTCAAGGTCCTGGAAGCCAAAACAAGATCAGAACCAAGCAAGAGAAATCAAGACAAAATCCAAGGAAATGAAAATTGCAAGTACTTACTCTTCCTCCTCTTCGTCGGAGCTGAGAGCGGAGAAGTCAAATCCCGCCTCGTGTGCTCCAGCGCGAGGAGCTGGAGGAGAGGGCTCCCTCGGGCGCTTGGCGGGCTCCGGAGCTGCGGGCTGTGAAGACCCAGCACCGGTCGCCGCTGAGGACCGAGGAGCAGAAGGAACCCCAGAGTCACTCCGTGAAGACCCCCCTCCGCTTGTCGCTCGGGCACGGGGCGCCTCCTTGACGACCTTACTCGTCGTGGTGGCGCGCGTCGCCCGGCGCTTCGGTCGTTGTTGGGGCACCTGCGGCCTCACCGTCTCGACGGCCTTGCGGAGGCGCTTCTTCGGTTGCGGCGGAGGGCTTGGGCTTGGTGGTGGTGGAGAGTTCTCCGAGGATGATGAGGCGTCGTCGTCGAGATTCAGAGACTCGCCAGAGTCTTCGTCAGAATCTCCGGACTCGGCGTCCTCCTCCTCCTCGGCGGGCCCGCTGGACTCGGTACCCTGCCCGGCAGCCTCGCTCACCCCGGCAACCTCGCTCGCCCCGGCAAGCTTCCCGGAAGGCTCCCCGGCGAACTCCTCGGGCGCAATCTTCAGCAGCTTGAGGATTTCCGCCTCCTCAGCTTGGCTCACCGCGTCCGCTGCCTCTGCTTCGTCCACAGTATATCCAAATTCGCCCGTAGCCGCAGCTGCGGCGGCCTCCTCCATTCTGGAGGCAATGTATCCTACATCCCGCTCGGTGGTCTCCCGGGTGCGGCCCTTCTTCTCTTCGGCGTTGCGGGGCTTTTCAACCAAGTTGTCGAAGAAGGCTTGCACGGTCTCCGCTGAAGGCACCAGCCAAGTGGGGACGACCCCGTGGGAGTCACACTCGGGCATCACCGCGCGTATGGCACTGAGGGCGGTGTTATTGCACAACGGCACCACTCCTCGGGATGGTCTGAACCACTCCGGGTGGTTGGGGTCATGCTTAAACAGCTCCGGGACCATCCCCTTCAGCTCCAAGATAGTGAAATTGTAGTTCAGCCCGGGGCACAGCCTCATACGATCTGCCGCATTGCCGAACTCCCAGGAAGGCCTCTTCCTTTCCTGCAGGGGAGCAATGCGGCGGCGGAGGAAATCGGCCCCAACTTCACCTACAGTCAGGTTGGCGGCCCGGAGGCGAAGAATCCTAGTCAAGGCAATCTCAAGCTTGTCGTCCTCCGGGGCCAACTCACTCCAATCCTTGCCGCGCACTATGGCAGTCTGGCGCGGCGAGGTAAACTGTTGAGGCTCCTCTTCCAAGACCCAGCACTAGTCAGCTCTCCACTCCTCCCACTTGCCGCGAAGCTCCCCTTTCAAGTACGCCTCCTTCTTGTTCAGCCTGAAGATCCAGGAGATGCCGCCGGAGAGTGGGGATCCGGACTCTACTCTAGGTGTGAAGAAGTGGCGGAAAAGAGCTACATTTGGGTGGACCCCGACAAAGTTTTCGCACAGATGTGCGAAAACAGCCATCGTAAGGACGGCGTTGGGGGTGAAATCTAGGAGGTGGAGGCCGTACGTGTTCATCACATCACAGAAGAACTCCGAGTACGGAGGGCAAAGACCGCAGTGAAAGAATGCAGCAAAGTAGTAGTAACCTCCCGGGAACATGTCGACGGCGACGGCGGGGAAGACTCTGGTGCGGGGATGAGCTTTCGTCTCCCTCGCCCAGAACAAGTAATACTTGTCCCGCAGATCCCTCGCGCCGAGCCTCGGTGGGAAGACCACCCTCCTTCTTCGCATGGCTGCCAGCTTCGCCGCCTGCTCGGACTTCTCCTTCTTCGCCTTGTCGCTCTTCGCCTTATCGCTTTTCGGAGCCATGGCGGGGGCGGCGAGGGAGGAGGCGAGGAGTTCGACGACGCTGCGGATGCTGGGGACGGCGGAGGAAGGAGGGGCTCGGCTCTCTGTCGACCTGAGGGGAGGCAGAGAGCGGCGGGGGTTTCTGGAGATTCAAGACAGAATGAAGGCGATGGGAGGAAACTTCCCCTGCTTCCTCTGCTTTTAAGGGGGAAGTGGGGGACGTTCCGCATTTCCCATTAAAGAACAGGCCACGATCTCCCCCACGACGCCGCAATCGACGCGTGCCGTTAGGGAGGGATGCGGCGGATACGGAGAGGGATACGGCTTGCCGTGGGCCGCGTGTGCCCGTGCACTGTCTTGGGCCTGGCCCAACAGCGCTCGGCACCGTGTGTGGCCCAGGCCCGGGGGCTCCTGTCGGTGTACTAAGGTAGGGGTACCTTAGTACCCCAACTTGTGCACGGGCAGTAGCAGCTTCCCGTGGCAGGGCTTACCACGCGCTCGCCAAGTTCCGCTCTGGTCCCTATGAAGCCATTCAAGAACAAAGTATTCAAGTTAAGAGACAAGACCCCGGCAAGAGGAGCTTGCCGGGAAGGCCGCACCAGGCTCAAAGTTATCATTCTAGCACAAGACCCTGGCAAGAGGAGCTTGCCAGGAAGGCCAAAAGAACGGCACTTCAAGGAAGAACATCGTGGCGCATCGCGCGCCCCAGCAGGACCCGGAGCGCGACAAGCTTCCGGGCCCGGCAAGGTTGCGCCCCCGGCAAGGTGCTTGCCGGGGAAGCCTATGCTGTGTCCCTCTGCTCCAGCTCATCTGGCCACGCGTCGCCCTGGGGCCCTTCCAGGGGGGGAAGATGGCTGTGCAGCCTAGGGTACACGATGGCAAGCCGCGGTGACGAGGATATCACCGTGGCGAACGGAGACGCATGGACGGACACTTTTTGGGGCGACGGCGACGGGCATTCAATGCCTTTGTCCCCCACCGTCAAGATTAGGTGAAGACCACTGTTCATCCACTATTTATACACTGTTCATGCACTGTTGCAACTACCACCGATTTTACATTTTTACCCTCCTCTACGTTGACACCTGTCGGTGACCCCTTTGAGCTATAAAAGGAGGCCCATGCACAACGTAGAGGGGGTTCGATCCCAGAAACTCGCTCACTCCCACGCTCGGTGCAGCTAGTACTGTAGATCTTCAAGCTCCCGAGCCCAGGAACTAAATACAACGAAAGCAGGAGTAGGGTTTTACACGTCATCGCGGCCTGAACCTGGGTAAACTACGCGCGTGTGCTCCTCGATCTGCTCTCCGTGCTCCCTCCGCTCCCTTACCGCAAGGTAGAAGGGGCTCCGGTCCCATAGGTGTTCGTGGGCGTCCAGTTTCCCCGACAGATACGTTTTGGACGTATCAACATCCCCAAGCTTAATTCCTGCTCGTCCTCGAGTAGGTAAATGATAACAAGAATAATTTCTGTGGTGACATGCTATTAACCATATAGGACTTTTCATAGTCATATGACAAAAGCTTACTGAGATAATGAATCTATAGTAATTAAGTTGCCTCATGAGAAAATCACAAAGGACTGAAAGTTTTACAACATGACATTGAAACATCAAATAGATTTGTAATGAACATGGTGTGCAAATATGATAAAGTGATATCTAGCTTGCCCCCTTTTGTGAAGCAAAACATAAATGGAGGGGCACCTTCAAGGTTTAAGTGATGACTAGATACAATGATTTCAGAATAAATGATATCACAATCATGCAAAAGACAATGCTACTTTGGGACAATGCACATTACACTCAGAATGACAATCATGCTCTCAGTAGTTGGTGCTTTTAAAAGAAGGTGGAGACTCAACATACAAGTAAAAGAATAGCCCTTCGTAGAGGGAAGCAGGGATTACTCATGTGATAGAGCTTTTTATTTTGAAAACATAGAAACAATTTTGTCAACGGTAGTAGTACTTCATATGTGTTATGCATAAGACATCCTATAAGTTGCAAGCCTCATGCATCGAATACCAATAGTGCTCGCACCTTGTCCTAATTAGCTCGGATTTCCATGGATTGTCATTGCATTACATATGTTTCAACCAAGTGTCACAAAGGGGTACCTCTATGTCACCTGTACAAAGGTCCAAGGAGATAGATCGCATTTGATTTCTCGTTTTTGATAGATCTCAACTTGAGGACATCCATACCGGGACAACATAGAAAATAGATAATGGACTCCTCTTTAATGCTTAAGCATATTCTCATAAGAGATTGAGGATTAATGTCCAAGCTAAAACTTCCACCATGATACATGGCTTTGGTTGGCGGCCCAATGTTCTTCTCTAACAATATGCATACTCAAACCATTCAACTCATGGCAAATCACCCTTACTTCAGACAAGACGAACAGGCATAGCAACTCACATGATATTCAACAAAAGTGTAATAGTTGATGGCGTCCCCAGAAACATGGTTACCGCTCAGCAAGCAACTTATAAGAAATAAGATACATAAGCGACATATTCTTTACCACAATAGTTTTTAAGCTACTTTCCCATGAGCTATGTATTGCAAAAACTGAAGGTTTTAAAGGTAGCACATGTAAATTTACTTGGAGTGGCGGTGAAATACCACATATAGGTAGGTATGGTGGACTCATATGGCATAACTGGTTTAAAAGGATGTGGATGCACAAGCAGTCAGTCCACTTAGTACAGGTGGAGGTTAACAAAAGACTGGGAGCGACCAACTAAGAGAGCAATGACGGTCATAATCATGCAGAGCGACAAAGCAACATTGAATCAGGCATGGAAGTTATATCGCTACTTAGAAATAAAAGATCATCAAGGCTTGACAGACTTTCTTTACAGTCTTAAATATGCGTGAGCTTACGCCTAGTCAATCAAAATAAATTCTCGAAGGAAGATATTACTAAACCATACCACATCATAGGTAAACAAATCATGTTGGTACTCCAATAACACATTGGGAACCCCCCCAGCTATTTGAGACTAACCATAAGAAAACATGAACTACTAAGCGCCATCATGCATGTAGCATCTTTATCATAGACATATTAACCAATGCAACAGAAGCAAACTCTCTTAATGAGATAAGCATGATAATTAAAGAGAGTTCAAGCAACCAACTAAACACAAGCTCTTTAAAAAGATAAGCATGAATACTAAGAGCAGAGCATGATAGTAGCTATTAAAAGACAAAGAACACACACAGCAAGGATATACATGAAAATTCTATGTTATGTTCTAGGTAGAAGTGGAGCGTGTTTCTCTCCCACATAAAGAAAGCTGAGTTCCGACTCGTTATGGAAAGCTAAAGAAAACTAAAAACAAGACGCTCCAAGCATAGCACATAACACATGAAGTGATTAAAATATAGTGGAACGAAAGACGAACTGATAATGTTGATGGAGAAGGGGATGCACGGGGGCATCCCCAAGCTTAGACGCTTGAGTCTCCTTGAATATTTCTTGGGGGTGCACGGGGGCATCCCCAAGCTTGAGCGCTTGACACTCCTGAATCTTTTTATCATCTTCCCTCGCACACTTGAAAACTCCCTTCATACATAACTCATCATAATCTGATTAGCGAGGTTAGTACCCATAATAAAATAATTGTACCTTGCTGGAAATAAAGATATTCTTGAAGGTCTACTGTTTCTCAAGATTGCCAAAAGGTTTTGCAAAGAAAAAGCAAGCTCTTGGTTTGCAAAATGAAGGAAAGGCAAAACAGGACAGAATCTGTGAAAAACATAACAGCAGGTAGTAAATGATTTGTTCGGGGCACTTCTGCAACTCTAAACAAAAAACTCAGAACAGACGCACGAAAGACAATTATAAGGAGATCGCTGTCGAAAAAATTCAGACCAAAAAGATGATCTGGTGATTTTATACGAATTTTTCTATCCAAGGACAGAATCTGTTTCCTGGACAGCACCTCACAACTTTTGAACTTTCTAGCAATCAGAGGCTACACTTGGCACAAAATTGAAAAGCAAAGATACAATGATGATTCTACTGTAGTAAACAACATAAAGACACAACAAAAGCAAAATAAAATTTATTCATTGGGCTGCCTCCCAAGAGCGCTTTCTTTTATGCCTTTAAGCTAGGCATAATGCATAGAGATCAAGTTTTTTCAAGAGTAAAAGAATAGTTAGCCCGTACAACGGACTCAAAAGGTAACTTGATCTTCTTTCGAGGGAAGTGTTCCATCCCTTTCTTGAGAGGAAACTGAAATTTTATATTACCCTCTTTCATGTCAATGATAGCACCAACGGTGCGTAAAAAGGGACGTCCCAAAATAATTGGACAAGAAGGATCACATCCAATATCCATAATAGTGAAATCAACGGGAACATGATTATCATTGACAACGATAAGAACATCGTCGGTCCTCCCCAAAGGTTTCTTTATGGAAGAATCAACGAGACGAACACCAAAAGAACAAGAATCAAAAGGTTTCAATTTAAGCATATCATATATTCTTTTGGGCATAACAGAGGTACTAGCACCAACATCACATAAAGCATAGCAAGAGAAGTCATTCAATTTAATTTTTATCATAGGATCCCAACCATCTTCTAGCTTTCTAGGTATGGAGGCTTCTACTCTAAGTTTCTCCTCCCTAGCTTTGATGAGAGCATTAGTGATATGCTCTGTGAAGGCAAGGTTAAGCGTGCTAGTGCGGGGATCTCTAGACATCTTGTGAAGGAAATCAATAACTTCGGTAAGAGTGCAATTATCAAAATCAAGATCACTAGCATCAAGTAAAGTGGTAGTGGTGTCCTTAAGGTTCACTTGTTTGGTAGTTTCTATAGTCATAGCATCACCATTAATAGGTACATCGGGACCAGGAGTACATTGGGTGCTAAGAGTTTGGATATCCTCAACAACTTGGATAGTAGCAACAGTGTGGTGGGTAGGAAGGTTCTTAATTCTATCCTCTTCCTCCCTTAGGGATGCAACCACTTCGGGTTTAGCTGCCATTTGGTTTATCAAAGTGGCTTGTGTGTGGGACATATTGGAAACTTGGGTCTCAGTGATAGTGAGCCTAGTCTGGAGGTTAGATATCTCAATATTTAGGCTCTCTAATTGTCTACTAATGTCTTGCAAGATAGCAGTATGCTCATTTAATTGCCTCGAGAAGATTTTGTTTTGTTCATATTGGTTGTGCATGTAATTCTTAGTGGCCTTCTCTATTTCTAGCAGTTTCTCATAGCCAGGCAAGTCTCTATCTTTTTGGGTGGAGTTCTTGGTGCTAGGATAAGCATTGTTGTTCCCATAGGAATTAGAGGGGAACGGTCTAGGATTGCTACCAAAGTTACTCCTATAAGCATGAGCAATCACAGAATCTAAAGGATCATAACGAGGATCAACAGAAGATTGCTTCGAGAGTAGAGACATGATCAAGTCAGCTTTTTCATTTAAGGAGGAAATCTCCTCGACAGAGTTTACCTTCCTACCTGTTGGAGCGCGTTCGGTGTGCCATTGGGAATAGTTGGTCATCATCTCATCGAGAAGCTTCGTGGCAGCACCAAGTGTAGTTGACATAAAGGTTCCTCCCGCGGCCGAATCTAGCAAGTTCCGCGAGGTAAATTTCAAGCCTGCATAAAAAGTTTGGATAACCATCCAAGTAGTCAAACCATGAGTAGGGCAGTTCTTGATAAGAGATTTCATACGTTCCCAAGCTTGGGCAACATGTTCATTATCCAATTGTTTAAAATTCATTATGTTACTTCTCAGTTGGATAATTTTAGCAGGTGGATAGTATTTTCCAATAAAAGCATCTTTGCACTTGTCCCATGAATCTATGCTATTTCTAGGCAAAGACTGAAACCAAATTTTAGCTCCTCCTCTCAAGGAGAAAGGAAAAAGCTTAAGCTTAACAATATTACCATCTATTTCTTGGTACTTTTGCATATCACAGAGTTCAACAAAGTTGTTTAAGTGTAAAGCAGCATCATCTCCAGCACCGGAGAATTGATGTTTCATGACTAAGTTCAGTAAAGCAGGTTTAATTTCATATGAAGGTGCTGAAGTGGCAGGTGTAGTGATAGGTGTGCTGATAAAGTCATCGTTGTTGTGACTAGTAAAGTCACACAACTTGGTGTTCTCGGTGGAACCCATAGTAGCAAGCAAGCAAGATAACTATTTTTGTGATTTTCGATAAAAAGGTACTAAAGCAAAAACTGAAAGGTAAACTAACAAGACTAAAAAGCAAAGGTAAAAGATAGCATGCAACTCCCCTATCTTGATACGTCCAAAACGTATCTATAATTTATGCTTGCTCCATGCCTCTTTTGGGTGATATTGCTATGTTATTTATACACTTCCATACACTTTTGATCATATTTGGACTAACCTATTAACTCAGTGCACCCCAGTGCTAGTTTCTGTTTTCGGCTGTTTTTGTATTTCAGGTTTTCACATTACGAGAACTGCCAGGAAAAATCCAGAAAAATTATATAAAAAATCAGCGTTCCAGAAACTACCGTGCGCCCGAAGGACAGCCGGGGGGGCACCAGGGCTCCAGGCGCCCTGGCGGCGCGCCCCCCTGGGCCGCGCCGGGGGGGGCGCCTGGGCCCCCCGAGGCTCCTCCGATGCCCCCCTTTGGCATATATTTAAAGCGTCTCGAGAAACCCTCAAAACAGGAACTCTTTTTCGCGATCTCATCTCTGTTCCGTCGCCGCCGCTGCTACCAAGATCGGGAGCACCAGGAGAACTCTTCCCGGCACCCTGCCGGAGGGGAGGATCACCACCGGGAGCCTCTCCACCACCATGGACGCCTCCCGGATGAGTTGTGAGTAGTCTCCCTTGGACCATGAGTCCATGACCAGTAGCTATGTGATGTTCTCCTCCCGTTCTTGTGCTTCACTAATTAGTCCTCGTGAGCTGCCCTACATGATCGAGGCACATATGTAATCCTTATGCTGTTGCTATGATGAGTTTGCTGGGATCCGATGGATTATGAGATTATGTTCAGATTGTGCTTGAGTAATATATTTGATCTACCTCTTTTATATTTATGTTCATAAGTAATTCTTGCATGTTCTCCGTTGTTATTTATTGCTTTGGCCAGGTAATAGGTAGTGACTCCAAGAGGGAACGTTATGCTCGATTGTGGGTTCATGCCCCTCGATGACTAGTTTGAGTGACAGAAACATGAGTCTAGGGGATGTGCTGTTGCCACAAGGGGGAAAACAACGGTGCTTGTGCCCGCGGGTGCAAGGATTGTTTACTTTATGCAAAGTTCTTTTAATGAAGTTGTCTGTTGCTTTGGGTTTACACTATGGGTGGGGCTCGCAACTTAATACCAGCGAGATGTTCTGGATAGATATCTCAAGGTGGATGATTAGTAGTAGATATTGATGGATTTCGGTCTACTTACTTTGGCGTACCGCCCATGCTTTGAACCTCAACCTTTCTTGCAATGTACCTCACATAGCTGTTTTATCTTCTTTTGGGAGAGAGACATCACTAGTGAACATCATGAGACTCCGGTCCATATTACCATCATTGATCACATCCACTATTTACTTTTCGCTTTTATTTACTATTGCAAACATTATCTATCACTACTATCATTTGCGTTTAATCCTTTGTGAACTACAAGGCCGGAGGGATTGACAACCTCTCTCTACTCGTTGGGAGCAAAGTTATTTGTATCTCTGTGCAGGTCCACGTTGATTGCTAATATCTGGCGCCGTAGCAGGTGACACCTTCTTGTTGAACCTAGGAGTCTCTGGGGATTCGATCCTTGGTATCTTTGCCAAGGGAAAAACTTCCGCAACACTACATCTCACACCTTCCACTTGGGGTAACCAACGAGGGGCGAGAAGCCTAGCCAGAGTTTTTCTGGCGCCGTTGCCGGGGACTCCACTCTTCAAGATAGGGGAGTTGCATGCTATCTTTTACCTTTGCTTTTTAGTCTTGTTAGTTTACCTTTCAGTTTTTGCTTTAGTACCTTTTTATCGAAAATCACAAAAATAGTTATCTTGCTTGCTTACTATTATGGGTTCCACCAAAAACACTAGATGGGAGGAGTACACCCCTTCTTCCATTACACCAATCACCACTGTCGGGATCTACAAAAGTAATAAACCTTGTGATTATGTTAGTCTTGACGGAGGGTTATGCCCATGGCATGGTCTTCCAGGAAAAGAGTATGAGCCTCAGTTTAAAATTGCTCCTAAGCTTCCCCAAACTTGGGAAGATGTTCAAACTCTTATAATAGAGAGCGATTCAAACAAAGAGGATGACACTACAATTCTGCCCAATAATGATAAAATTAATTTTGATAATTGTAGTATCTCAGAAGTTGTCACCTTTCTACAAGGAATGGCCAAAGATCCCCACACTAGCACGCTTAATCTTGCCTTCACAGAGCATATCACTAATGCTCTTATCAAAGCTAGGTAGGAGAAACTTAGAGTAGAAGCCTCCATACCTAGAAAGCGAGAAGATGGTTGGGATCCTATGATTAAAATTAAGATAAACAACTTCTCATGCTATGCTTTATGTGATAGTGTAGCTAGTACTTCCATTATGCCCAAAAGACTATATGATATGCTTAAATTGAAACCTTTTGATTCTTGTTCTTTTGGTGTTCGTCTCGTTGATTCTTCCGTAAAGAAACCTTTGGGGAGGATCGACGATGTTCTTATCATTGTCAATGACAACTATGTTCCCGTTGATTTTACTATTATGGATATTGAATGTGATCCTTCGTGTCCAATTATTTTGGGACGTCCCTTTTTACGCACCGTTGGTGCTATCATTGACATGAAAGAGGGTAATATAAAATTTCAGTTTCCTCTCAAGAAAGGGATGGAACACTTCCCTCGAAAGAAGATCAAGTTACCTTTTGAGTCCGTTGTACGGGCTAACTATTCTTTTACTCTTGATAAAACTTGATCTCTATGCATTATGCCGAGATTAAAGGCATAAAAGAAAGCGCTCTTGGGAGGCAGCCCAATGAATAAATTTTATTTTGCTTTTGTTGTGTCTTGATGTTGTTTACTACAGTAGCATCATCATTGTATCTTTGCTTTTCAATTTTGTGCCAAGTGTAGCCTCAGATTACTAGAAAGTTCAAGAGTTGTGAGGTGCTGTCCAGGAAACAGATTCTGTCCTTGGATAGAAAATTCTTATAAAATCACCAGATCATCTTTTTGGTCTGAATTTTATCGATAGCGTTCTCTATATAATTGTCTTTCGTGCGTCTGTTCTGAGTTTTTTTATTAGAGTTGCAGAAGTGTCCCGAACAAATCATTTACTACCTGATGTTCTGTTTTTCACAGATTCTGTCCTGTTTTGCCTTTCCTTCATTTTGCAAACCAAGAGCTTGCTTTTTCTTTGCAAAACCTTTTGGCAATCTTGAGAAACAGTAGACCTTCAAGAATATCTTTATTTCCAGCAAGGTACAATTATTTTATTATGGGTACTAACCTCGCTAATCAGATTATGATGAGTTATGTATGAAGGGAGTTTCCAAGTGTGCGAGGGAAGATGATAAAAAGATTCAGGAGTGTCAAGCGCGGGGATGCCCCCGTGCACCCTCAAGAAATATTCAAGGAGACTCAAGCGTCTAAGCTTGGGGATGCCCCCGTGCATCCCCTTCTCCATCAACATTATCAGTTCGTCTTTCGTTCCACTATATTTTAATCACTTCATGTGTTATGTGCTATGCTTGGAGCGTCTTGCTTTTAGTTTCCTTTTTAGTTTTTCATAACGAGTCGGAACTCAGCTTTCTTTATGTGGGAGAGAAACACGCTCCACTTCTACCTAGAACATAACATAGAATTTTCATGTCTATCCTTGCTGTGTGTGTTCTTTGTCTTTTAATAGCTACTATCATGCTCTGCTCTTAGTATTCATGCTTATCTTTTTAAAGAGCTTGTTTTTAGTTGGTTGCTTGAACTCTCTTTAATTATCATGCTTATCTCATTAAGAGAGTTTGCTTCCGTTGCATTGGTTAATATGTCTATGATAAAGATACTACGTGCATGATGGCGCTTAGTAGTTCATGTTTTCTTATGGTTAGTCTCAAATAGCTAGGGGGTTCCTAATGTGTTATTGGAGTACCAACATGATTTGTTTACCTATGATGTGGTATGGTTTAGTAATATCTTCCTTCGAGAATTTATTTTGATTGACTTGGTGTATGCTCACGCATATTTAAGACTGTAAAGAAAGTCTGCCAAGCCTTGATGATCTTTTATTTATGAGTAGCGATATAACTTCCATGCCTGATTCAATGTTGCTTTGTCGCTCTGCATGATTATGACCGTCATTGCTCTCTTAGTTGGTCGCTCCCAGTCTTTTGCTAACCTCCACCTGTACTAAGCGGACTGACTGCTTGTGCATCCACATCCTTTTAAACCAGTTATGCCATATGAGTCCACCATATCTACCTATATGTGGTATTTCACCGCCACTCCAAGTAAATTTACATGTGCTACCGTTAAAACCTACAGTTTTTGCAATACATAGCTCATGGGAAAGTAGCTTAAAAACTATTGTGGTAAAGAATATGTCGCTTATGTATCTTATTTCTTATAAGTTGCTTGCTGAGCGATAACCATGTTTCTGGGGACCCCATCAACTGTTACACTTTTGTTGAATATCATGTGAGTTGCTATGCATGTTCGTCTTGTCTGAAGTAAGGGTGATTTGCCATTAGTTCAATGGTTTGAGTATGCATATTGTTAGAGAAGAACATCGGGCCGCCAACCAAAGCCATGTATCATGGTGGAAGTTTTAGCTTGGACATTAATCCTCAATCTCTTATGAGAATATGCTTAAGCATTAAAGAGGAGTCCATTATCTATTTTCTATGTTGTCCCGGTATGGATGTCCTCAAGTTGAGATCTATCAAAAACGAGAAATCAAATGCGATCTATCTCCTTGGACCTTTGTACAGGTGACATAGAGGTACCCCTTTGTGACACTTGGTTGAAACATATGTAATGCAATGACAATCCATGGAAATCCGAGCTAATTAGGACAAGGTGCGAGCACTATTGGTATTCGATGCATGAGGCTTGCAACTTATAGGATGTCTTATGCATAACACATATGAAGTACTACTACCGTTGACAAAATTATTTCTATGTTTTCAAAATAAAAAGCTCTAGCACATGAGTAATCCCCGCTTCCCTCTGCGAAGGGCCATTCTTTTACTTTTATGTTGAGTCTCCACCTTCTTTTAAAAGCACCAACTACTGAGAGCATGATTGTCATTCTGAGTGTAATGTGCATTGTCCCAAAGTAGCATTGTCTTTTGCATAATTGTGATATCGTTTATTCTGAAATCATTGTATCTAGTCATCACTTAAACCTTGAAGGTGCCCCTGCATTTATGTTTTGCTTCACTAAAGGGGGCAAGCTAGATATCACTTTATCATATTTGCACACCATGTTCATTACAAATCTATTTGATGTTTCAATGTCATGTTGTAAAACTTTCAGTCCTTTGTGATTTTCTCATGAGGCAACTTAATTACTATAGATTCATTATCTCAGTAAGCTTTTGTCATATGACTATGAAAAGTCCTATATGGTTAATAGCATGTCACCACATAAATTATTCTTGTTATCATTTACCTACTCGAGGACGAGCAGGAATTAAGCTTGGGGATGTTGATACGTCCAAAACGTATCTATAATTTCCGCTTGCTCCATGCCTCTTTTGGGTGATATTGCTATGTTATTTATACACTTCCATACACTATTGATCATATTTGGACAAACCTATTAACTCGGTGCACCCCAGTGCCAGTTGCTGTTTTCGGCTGTTTTTGTATTTCAGGTTTTCACATTACGAGAACTGCCAGGAAAAATCCAGAAAAATTATTAAAAAAATCAGCGTTCCAGAAACTACCGTGCGCCCGAAGGATAGCCGGGGGGGCACCAGGGCTCCAGGCGCCCTGGCGGCGCCCCCCCCCCCCCCCCGGGCCACGCCGGGGGGGGCGCCTGGGCCCCCCGAGGCTCCTCCGATGCCCCCTTTGGCATATATTTAAAGCATCTCGAGAAACCCTCAAAACAGGAACTCTTTTTCGCGATCACATCTCTGTTCCGCCGCCGCCACCACTTCCAAGATCGGGAGCACCAGGAGAACTCTTCCCGGCACCCTGCCGGAGGGGAGGATCACCACCGGGAGCCTCTCCACCACCATGGACGCCTCCCGGATGAGTTGTGAGTAGTCTCCCTTGGACCATGAGTCCATGACTAGTAGCTATGTGATGTTCTCCTCCCGTTTTTGTGCTTCACTAATTAGTCCTCGTGAGCTGCCCTACATGATCGAGGCACATATTTAATCCTTTTGCTGTTGCTATGATTAGCTTGCTGGGATCCGATGGATTATGAGATTATGTTCAGATTGTGCTTGAGTAATATATTTGATCTACCTCTTTTATATTTATGTTCATAAGTAATTCTTGCATGTTCTCCGTTGTTATTTATTGCTTTGGCCAAGTAATAGGTAGTGACTCCAAGAGGGAACGTTATGCTCGATTGCGGGTCCATGCCCCTCGATGACTAGTTTGAGTGACAGAAACATGAGTCTAGGGGATGTGCTGTTGCCTCAAGGGGGAAAACAACGGTGCTTGTGCCCGCGGGTGCAAGGATTGTTTACTTTACGCAAAGTTCTTTTAATGCAGTTGTCTGTTGCTTTGGGTTTACACTATGGGTGGGGCTCGCAACTTAATACCAGCGAGATGTTCTAGATAGATATCTCAAGGTGGATGATTAGTAGTAGATATTGATGGATTTCAGTCTACTTACTTTGGCGTACCGCCCATGCTTTGAACCTCAACCTTTCTTGCAATGTAGTCAGCATTGGTTTGCGTTCGTGGTCCTGTCAATTGCCCAGCTGTAATTCGTTTACCTCACATAGATGTTTTATCGTCTTTTGGGAGAGAGACATCACTAGTGAACATCATGAGACTCCGGTCCATATTACCATCATTGATCACATCCACTATTTACTTTTCGCTTTTATTTACTATTGCAAACATTATCTATCACTACTATCATTTGCATTTAATCCTTTGTGAACTACAAGGCCGGAGGGATTGACAACCTCTCTGTACTCGTTGGGAGCAAAGTTATTTGTATCTGTGTGCAGGTCCACGTTGATTGCTAATATCTGGCGCCGTTAGCAGTTGACACCTTCTTGTTGAACCTAGGAGTCTCTGGGGATTCGATCCTTGGTATCTTTGCCAAGGGAGAAACTTCCGCAACACTACATCTCACACCTTCCACTTGGGGTAACCAACGAGGGGCGAGAAGCCTAGCAAGAGTTTTTTGATAAGGGATCTATTGCAGCGTTTTCGATAAGTAAGAGTGTCGAACCCAACGAGGAGCAGAAGGTATTGATAAGGGATTCTGAGCAAGAAATTACTGCAAGCAGGGAAAGATAACTTTTAGGGGTTTTCTCGGTATAAGCAATAGGAAAGTAAAAGCAAGTAATGTAAAAGGTACTGAGAGTAACAAGTGGCCCAATCCTTTCTTAGCAAAGGAGAGGCCTAGCAACTGAACTTATAAAGACTAAAGAATTCCTGAGGACACACAGGAGAGGTAGTCATGTGCTTTCGCCATATTCCGTATCGATACTATGTTATGTGTTGATAAGTGTTGAGTGGGTGGATCTATGCTAGTGCACTCTCTAGACTAAGATGAATGCATTCTTATGATTAAACACCTTGCAAGCATCCGCAAATACAAGATAGAATTTAAGGCAAAAGCCTAACCATAGCAATACGATCGAGGATCCATTATTCCCTTATGCAAAAGCGTGCGAACTGGGGTTCAGGTTTCTGTCACTCCGGCAACCCACCATAAGCATTCTATATACACAATGTATTCTCCTAGGTCCTTAATAAGGCGAAGTGTTGAGTGTTCGACTCACACAACACCACTAGTAGAATGACAACACAACTTAAGTATCAAACAACACATATTACTTCAACAACATATGACTACTAACAACAAGACTTTCCCCATGTCCTCAAGAACTAAGGTAACTACTCACGAGACATAAAAGAGATCATGATCAGTGGGGATAAATAGGTGATAAAAAATCTGGACAAAAAGATATTTCTCCAACAAAACTCAATAGCATTCACCACAAAGTAGTAATCAACACCGATGGAGTAGAGAGGATAGGTAGTACGAGTTACAACACAAGTTGCGATTGTAAGATGAGATTTGGATGAAGATGGAGATGGTGCTGGTGTTGGGGATGATGTTGATGATGATCTCGATGATGCCCGTGACGATGGTGATGACGATGGCGACGATCTCCCCTTCCGGGAGGTGATCTCCCCGGCGGAATCTGCCCGCCGGAGATGGCTTTTTCTTCTCTGTAGGTTTCCGCCACGGAGCGGCGGCGGAACTCCGTAAAAATTCCAGTCTCTAGGGTTTTTGGATAACGGAGAGCATATACGCAAAAGGGGGCGGCCAGAGGTGGGCCAGGGGCTCCAGGCGCCCCCCCGGCGCGGCCAGGGGGGCGCCCCCAGGGCGCCTGGGCACCCTGTGGCCCCCCTCTGGTTTCCCTTTCGCGTGCCTTCGTGATCCGTCTGAAAAATATCTCCCGTCAATTTTCAGGTAATTTGAAGGTATTCTTCTTCAGCAACTCAGCGTCCACTTTTTACTGCTGAATCCTGCGTCTGCTGCTTCGGCATCGGAAAGTTTGCAAACTGTGTAAAATAGACCAAAACAACATAAGAACATCACCGTAACGTGAAATATATCAATGAATAAGGATAAATTATGATACAAAATAGTGATGCATTTTGGACGTATCAACACCCCCAAGCTTAGACCTCGCTTGTCCCCAAGCGAATATGAACTCGGTAAACCTGTCCACAAGTTTAGAGAGTGAAGTGTCGATAAACAGAATACGAACAAGAAGCATCACAGTTTCCTCACCAACTCAAATATCCTCAACAGCAATCTTCAACTCATAAGGCCCTTATAAAAGAGTGGTAACACTTATATTCGAAAGTAGGGCTAAGGAAATTTACTGAATCATGGCAAACATGTCCTTTGGTCAAAGAACAACTAATAGCTTTTACTTTTGCTCTTTCTTTATGTTTTGATGGGACTAATTGAAGCTTTTGAAAGAACATGTTATCAGGCAAGAAGTGAAAGTGTTAACACAAAGGAAGATATTTGCCTTAGCTGGGCTTGACAAACAACTTACTTATCAAATGATAATATCAACAAGGACATGATATGACAAATCTTAATGCAACTTTATATGAATGAATCCTTATCAACATCAAATGTCTGCTCTCTTTAAGAATAGAAGGGAATAGGAATAACTGACTCAACTTAAAATTAAAAGATAGGCCCTACTCTAGGGTAGTAGGGAAAACTCATGTGCTATCCTTAATTCAAACGGACTGAAAACAAGTTTTGAGAGGTGCATGATTTGTCAACGAATACTAATAGATAACTCAACTACTTCTTGAGCTGGACAAGTTTCGAGGAACGGCTCACGCACGAGGACGATCACATCCTCTTATTCTCCTCGTTTATCACTGCCAAAGTTTTCTGATTTCTCATGAACAAAGCGTGAAGGAGGGTTTGTTTGTTATATTATTTTCGAGCCGGGCGCACTCTTTGCCAGTTCCTTCTCGTATTATGGGTTTGCACATTAGACATGCAATCCCGTGGTGAAGCTTGTCCAACTCAAAAAGATCATGAATTAGCTATTACTTCCTCATGAGCTAAAACAGAGGCACAAAATAAAGGATTTTGAACATTTAAGGATAACACATAAATTCTGTACTTTAGGATGTGGTAGTGGAATACCACGAGTAGGAAGGTATGGTGGACTCATATGGAAGGTATTGGTTTAAGGGTATGGATGCACAAGCAGAATTCCGCTTAGTACAGAGTTAGGCTAGCAAAGGTTTTGAAAGAACAGACAATTGATGATGACTAAGATGCAAAGCAATATAAAGCATGAACATTAAAATAAGCATAACACATCAAGTTGTCTTCCTTGTCAGCATAACACTTCAAGTATAATAACATATGGTTTTAGCTATGTTGATACTTTAAGAAAATCATGCTTGTTGTTATGACCAAAGCTATGTTTGCCAAGATTAAATAAAGTTTTCACAGCCATACCTGACATAAGGTCAATACTCCCCATAAGAATCATCATATAAGGTCGATTGCGTGAAGAGAATACCGAGTGCAGCAAAAGGAACCGATAAACTTCTCATTAATATTCCATCATAGACGACTCCACACTCACGGATACAATTCTTCAGCAAAGGAGTGATAGACCTCAATGCACACACCTATCTCATATAATAACCTACCTAGACATGATACGACTCTACTTGACTTTAAAAGACAAAACGTAAAGATAAAGATACCGGGCACTCCCCCAAGCTTGGAACAAGCCAAGGGAATGCCATTACCCCAGGAGATTTCACTCATCATCCTTGTTGGCGTTGATCACGTAATCCTTGGCGAAACACTTCCATGGATATCTAGCTAAAGTCTCATATGAGAAGCTCGTCTCCTGAATCCTGCATTCAGCACCCAAACTCATGTGCATAAACATTAGTTCATACTCACAGTTCTGGTTATGTAGATCATTAATTTTCCCTTGGAGCTCTATAATTCTTTCTTCAGACGCGGTGATGCTTTTCCACATCTCCTCCATCTCCTTCGGGAAGTGGTTCTTCAGCTCGTTGGTGATGTCAAAGTTAGCTTCAACACCACGCTCGATCATCTTCTTGTACTCGAAGACTTCATGCTCCACTTCTTCCAGCCTGGCCTGGATGCTCCCCTCCTTGATAGGTCCCTTCAGATCTTCTTGATGAAGGACACCGTCCTTCATCTGAACAACCTGAGGGTGCTTCTTCACCTCAGCGAGGTGAGGGTTGATGACGTTGACGACGAACTTGTCCTTGGGGGAACTTGGAGAAGCCATGGCACCTAAATTCAGCTGAAAGGTTCCCTGGCAGAAACAGATCGAAGAGAAAACACGCGAAATCGCAAGATACGTTGCCGGAACAATCCGGGCAAATATATAGGAAAAATTTATGCACAGAAAGGAAGGTAACGGACCAAAGCGGGGTCGGAGACGGACTCCCGGGTGTCCAGGCGGCCTCCCGGCGCGGCCCAGGGGGGGTGCCAGGGGGCGCCTGGACTCCCTGGAGGTCGTCTCCGGCTCCACTTAGGCTCGGAATTTTACTAATTTTGCAGAAACTCGTAATACGGAACTTTTATGGCAGTTCGTGATGTTTCCTTACCGTACTACATACCTTTTCTTTATTCTGCTTCTGCTGGCGTCTGAAACAGGGCTGCAACATGTTCTTCGTGGGTTGTTGTGCATATTATATTCACATCAACATTGACAGGGTCTCCTGCTATGTAATGTTTAAGTCTTTGCCCATTCACAACTTGAGGTTTGGTGCCTTCAAAGTTATTAATCTTAATTGCACCAGACCGATAAACTTCTTCAATACGAAATGGTCCTTCCCACCTGGAAAGTAGTTTACCTAGAGAAAACCTGAAACGGGATCTAAACAACAAAACTTTATCACCAACATTAAATTCACGTTTCAGAATCTTCCTATCATGCCACTTTTTTACCTTTTCCTTGAACATTTTAGCGCTCTCGTAAGCTTCACTTCTCCATTCATCTAGAGAAGTCAAGTTCATGAGACGCTTCTCACCAGCTAATTTTGGGTCAGCATTAAGCTCTCTAACAGCCCAGAAAGCTTTGTGCTCTAACTCTAATGGCAAATGGCAAGCCTTGCCATACACCATCTTATAGGGGAACATGCCCATGGGGTTTTTGTAAGCAGTTCTATATGCCCACAAAGCATCTCCTAACTTATTTGACCAATCCTTCCTATTTCTGTTTACTGTTTTCTGCAAGATCAACTTAATCTCTCTATCTGTGAGCTCAACTTGCCCACTAGTTTGAGGATGATATGGTGAAGCAATTCTATGATTAACATCGTATTTAGCCAAAGCTTTTCTAAAAGCTCCGTGCGTGAAGTGTGATCCCCCATCAGTCATGAGATACCTTGGTACACCAAACCTAGGAAAAATTACATCTTTAAGCATTTTCAAAGATGTCTTGTGATCGGCACTTTCAGTGGGGATTGCTTCAACCCACTTGGTCACATAATCAACAGCTACTAAAATGTGAGTGTACTTGTGCGAAGAAGGAAAAGGACCCATAAAATCAAAACCCCGACAATCGAAAGGTTCAATCACTAGTGAGTAATTCATAGGCATCTCATTCCTTCTACTAATGTTACCAACTCTCAGACATTTATCATAGGCTAAAACATAATTTCTAGCATCCTTAAAGAGAGTGGGCCAATAAAAACCTGATTGAAGAACCTTATGTGCAGTCCTCTCACCGGCATGATGTCCTCCATAGGGACTATCATGACATCGTCTGAGAATGTCCTTCTGCTCATGTTCCGGTATACATCTTCTCACGATCCCGTCGGGACCTTCTTTGAAAAGATGTGGGTCATCCCAAAAGTAGTGCCTCAAATCATGAAAGAACTTCTTCCTGAAGGAAATATGCCCTAGAGGCAATAATAAAGTTGTTATTTATATTTCCTTATATGATAAATGTTTATTATTCATGCTAGAATTGTATTAACTGGAAACTTAGTACATGTGTGAATACATAGACAAAACAGAGTGTCCCTAGTATGCCTCTACTAGACTAGCTCATTGATCAAAGATGGTTATGTTTCCTAACCATAGACATGAGTTGTCATTTGATCAACGAGATCAAATCATTAGGAGAATGATGTGATGGACAAGACCCATCCATTAGCATAGCACTTTGATCGTTTACTTTTACTGCTATTGCTTTCTTCAAGACTTATACATGTTCCTATGACTATGAGATTATGCAACTCCCGAATACCGTAGGAACACCTTGTGTGCTATCAAAGGTCACAACGTAACTGGGTGATCATAAAGATGCTCTACAGGTGTCTCTGAAAGTGTTCGTGGTGTTGGCATAGATCAAGACTAGGATTTGTCACTCCGAGTGTCGGAGAGGTATCTCTGGGCCCTCTCGGTAATGCACATCATAATAAGCCTTGCAAGCAAATGACTAATGAGTTAGTCACGAGATGATGTATTACGGGACGAGTAAAGAGACTTGCTGGTAACGAGATTGAACTAGGTATAGAGATACCGACGATCGAATCTCGGGCAAGTAACATACCGATGACAAAAAGGAACAACGTATGTCGTTATGCGGTTTGATCTTCGTAGAACATGCGGTTTGATCTTCGTAGAACATGTGAACACTTTGATCGAATCTCGGGCAAGTAACATACCGAGTAGGAGAGAAGGAAAGATCTTCGTAGAACATGTAGGAGCCAATATGAGCATCCAGGTTCCGCTATTGGTTATTGACCGGAGATGAGTCTCGGTCATGTCTACATAGTTCTCGAACCCGTAGGGTCCGCACGCTTAACGTTTGATGACGATCGGTATTATGAGTTTATGAGTTTTGATGTACCGAAGGAGTTCGGAGTCCCGGATGAGACCGGGGACATGACGAGGAGTCTCGAAATGGTCGAGACGTAAATATCGATATATTGGACGACTATATTCGGACATCGGAAAGGTTCCGAGTGATTCGGGTATTTTTCGGAGTATATGGGCCTTATTGGGCCATACGGGAATAGAGGAGAAAGGCTAAAAGGAAGGAGGCGCGTGCCTTCCCTCTGGTCCGAATTGGACAAGGGGTGCAGCCCCCTTTTCCTTCTCTCTCTCCACCTCTTTCCTTCTCTCCTACTCCGGAAAGGAAAGGGGAATCCTACTAGGACTTGGGAGTCCTAGTAGGACTCCCCACACTTGGCGCGCCCCCTCTAGGGCCGGCCTCTCCCTTGCTCCTTTATATACAGGGGCAGGGGGCACCCTAGGACACACAAGTTGAATTGTTCCAGCCGTGTGCGGTGCCCCCCTCCACAGAAACACACCTCGGTCATACCGTCGCAGTGCTTAGGCGAAGCCCTCCGCCGGTGAATAAATCATATCCGTCACCACGTCGTCGTGCTGACGAAACTCTCCCGTGAAGCTCAACTGGATCAAGAGCTCGTGGGACGTCATCAAGCTGAACGTGTGCTGAACGCGGAGGTGCCGTACGTTCAGTGCTTGATCGGTTGAATCGCAAAGAAGTTCGACTACATCAACCGCGTCACTTGACGCTTCCGCTTCCGGTCTACGAGGGTACGTAGACACACTCTTCCCTCTCGTTGCTATGCATCTGGTAGATAGATCTTGCGTGATCGTAGGAAAACTTTAAAATACTACGTTCCCCAACAGTGGCATCATGAGCCAGGTCTATGCGTAGATGATATGCACGAGTAGAACACAATGAGTTGTGGGCGATACTAGTCATACTGCTTACCAGTATGTCATACTTTGCTTCGGCGGTATTGTGAGATGAAGCGGCCCGGACCGACATTACGCGTACGCTTACGCGAGACTGGTTTCACCGTTATGAGCACTCGTTGCTTAAAGGTGACTGGCGGGTGTCTGTCTCTCTCACTTTAGCTGAATCAAGTGTGGCTACGCCCGGTCCTTGTGAAGGTTAAAACAGCACATACTTGACGAAACATCGTTGTGGTTTTGTATGCGTAGGTAAGAACGGTTCTTGCTAAGCCCATAGCAGCCACGTAAAACTTGCAACAACAAAGTAGAGGATGTCTAACTTGTTTTTCCAGGGCATGTTGTGATGTGATATGGTCAAGACATGATGAGTTATACGGTTTTGTATGAGATGATCATGTTTTGTAATGTTATCGGCAACTGGCAGGAGCCATATGGTTGTCGCTTTATTGTATGAAATGCAATCACCATGTAATTGCTTTACTTTATTACTAAGCGGTAGCGATAGTCGTAGAAGCAATAGTTGGCGAGACGACAACGATGCTATGATGGAGATCAAGGTGTCGCGCCGGTGACGAAGGTGATCATGACGGTGCTTTAGGAGATGGAGATCAAAAGCACAAGATGATGATGACCATATCATGTCACATATTTTGATTGCATATGATGTTTATCTTATTATGCTTCTTATTTTGCTTAGAACGACGGTAGCATTATAAGATGATCCCTTACTAAATTTCAAGGTATAAGTGTTCTCCCTGAGTATGCACCGTTGCGAAAGTTCGTCGTGCCGAGACACCACGTGATGATCGGGTGTGATAAGCTCTACGTTCAAATACAACGGGTGTAAGCCAGTTTTGCACACGCAGAATACTCGGGTTAAACTTGACGAGACTAGCATATGCAGATATGGCCTCGGAACACTGGAGACCGAAAGATCGAGCGTGAATCATATAGTAGATATGATCAACATAAGATGTTCACCATTGAAACTACTCCATCTCACGTGATGATCGGACATGGTTTAGTTGATTTGGATCACGTGATCATTTAGATGACTAGAGGGATGTCTATCTAAGTGGGAGTTCTTAAGTAATATGATTAAATTGAACTTTAATTTATCATGAACTTAGTCCTCGTAGTATTAGCATATCTATGTTGTAGATCAATAGCTCACGATGTTGCTCCCCGTTTATTTTTTATATGTTCCTAGAGAAAACTAAGTTGAAATAAGATGTTAGTAGCAATGATGCGGAATTGTTCCGTGATCTGAGGATTATCCTCATTGCTGCATAGAGAATTATGTCCTTGATGCACCGCTAGGTGACAGACCTATTGCATGAGCAGATGTAGACGTTATGAACGTTTTGACAAAAGCTCGGTATGATGACTACTTGATAGTTTAAGTGCACCATGCTTTACGGCTTAGAACCGGGACTTCAAAAACGTTTTGAACGCCACGGAGCATATAAGATGTTCCAAGAGTTGAAATTAGTATTTCATACTCATGCCTGTGTCGAGAGGTATAAGACCTCTGACAGTACTTTGCCTACAAGATGGAGGAGAATAGCTCAACCAGTGAGCATGTGCTCAGATTGTCTGGGTACTGCAATTGCTTGAATCAAGTGGGAGTTAATCTTCCAGATAAGATAGTAATTGACAAAGTTCTCTAGTCACTATCACCAAGTTAGTAGAACTTCGTGATGAACTATAATATGCAAGGGATGACAAAAGTAATTCCCGAGCTCTTCGCGATGCTGAAGTCGGCGAAGGTAGAAATCATGAAAAAGCATCAAGTGTTAATGGTTAACAAGACCACTTATTTCAAGTAAAGGGCAAAGGGATAGAAGGGGAACTTCAAGAAGAATGACAAGAAAGTTGTCACTCCCGTGAAGATACCCAAAGCTAAAACTCAAGCCTGAAACTAAGTGCTTCTACTGCAAAGGAAATGGTCACTGGAAGTGGAACTGCCCTAGATACTTGGCGGATAAGAAGGATGGCAAAGTGAACAAAGGTATATTTTGATATACAGATTATTGATGTGTACTTTACTAGTGTTCATAGCTACCCCTGGGTATTTGATACCGGTTCAGTTGCTAAAATTAGTAACTCGAAACGAGAATTGCAGAATGAACAGAGACTAGTTAAATGTGAAGTGACGATGTGTGTTGGAAGTTGTTCCAAGATTGATATGATCATCATCGCACACTCCTTATACTTTCGGGATTAGTGTAAAACCTAAGTAAATGTTATTTGGCATTTGCGTTGAGCATGAATATGATTTGATCATATTTGTTGCAATACGGTTATTCATTTAAAGTCATAGAATAATTGTTATTCTGTTTACATGAATAAAACCTTCGATGGTCATACACCCAATGAAAATAGTTTGTTGGATCTCGATCGTGGTGATACACATATTCATAATATTAAAGCCAAAAGATGCAAGGTTAATAATGATAGTGCAACTTATTTGTGGCACTGCCGTTTAGGTCATAATGGTGTAAAGCGCATGAAGAAACTCCATAGTGATGGACTTTTGGAATCACTTGATTATGAATCACTTGGTGCTTGCGAACCATGCCTCATGGGCAAGATGACTAAAACTCCGTTCTTCAGAACAATGGAGCGGGCAACAGATTTGTTGGAGATCATACATACAGATGTATGTGGACCAATGAGTGTTGAAGCTCGCGGCGGGTATCGTTATTTTCTGACCTTCACTGATGATTTGAGCAGATATGGGTATATCTACTTAATGAAGCACAAGTCTGAAACATTTGAAAAGTTCAAAGAATTTCAGAGTGAAGTGGAGAATCATCGTAACAAGAAAATAAGAGTTTCTACGATATGATCGTAGAGGTAAAATATTTGAGTTAGCGAGTTTGGCCTTCAGTAAAAACAATGTGAAATAGTTTCACTACTCACGCCACCTGGAACACCATAGTGTAATGGTGTGTCCGAACGTCATAACCGTACTTTATTAGATATGGTGCGATCGTTGATGTCTCTTACCGATCTACCACTATCGCTTTTGGGGTTATGCATTAGAGACAGCTACATTCACGTTAAATAGGGCACCATCTAAATCCGTGGAGATGACAACGTATGAACTGTGGTTTGACGAGAAACCTAAGCTGTCATTTCTTTAAGTTTGGGACTGCGATGCTTATGTGAAAAAGTTTCAACATGATAAGCTCGAACCCAAATCGGAGAAGTAAATCTTCATAGGATACCCAAAAGAAACTGTTGGGTACACCTTCTATCACAGATCCGAAGGCAAGGTCTTTGTTGCTAAGAGTGGATCCTTTCTAGAGAAGGAGTTTCTCTCGAAAGAAGTGAGTGGGAGGAAAGTAGAACTTGATGAGGTAATTGTACCTTCTCCCGAATTGGAAAGTGGAACATCACAGAAACTAGTTCCAGTGATTCCTACACCAATTAGTGAGGAAGCTAATGATGATGATCATGAAACTTCAGATCAAGTTTCTGCTGAACGTCGTAGATCAACCAGAGTACGTTCCGCACCAGAGTGGTACGGCAACCCAGTTCTGGAAGTCATGTTACTAGACCATGATGAACCTGCGAACTATGAGGAAGTGATGATGAGCCCCGATTCCGCAAAATGGCTAAAGGCCATAAAATCTGAGATGGAATCCATGTATGAGAACAAAGTGTGGACTTTGGTTGACTTGCCCGATGATCGACAAGCCATCAAAAATAAATGGATCTTCAAGAGGAAGACTGACGCTGACGGTAATGTTACTGTTTACAAAGCTCGACTTGTTGCGAAAGGTTTTCGACAAGTTCAAGGAGTTGACTACGATGAGACTTTCTCAACCGTAGCGATGCTTAAGTCGGTCCGAATCATGTTAGCAATTGCCGCATTTTATGAAATCTAGCAAATGGATAACAAAACTGCATTCTTTAATGGATTTATTAAAGAAGAATTGTATATGATGCAACCAGAAGGTTTTGTCAATCCTAAAGGTGCTAACAAAATGTGTAAGCTCCAGCGATCCATCTATGGACTGGTGCAAGCATCTCGGAGTTGGAATATATGCTTTGATAAGTTGATCAAAGCATATAGATTTATACAGACTTGCGGTGAAGCCTGTATTTAGAAGAAAGTGAGTGGGAGCACTACAACCTTTCTGATAAGTATATGTGAATGACATATTGTCGATCGGAAATGATGTAGAATTTTCTGGAAAGCATAAAGGAGTGTTTGAAAGGAGTTTTTCAAAGAAAGACCTTGGTGAAGCTGCTTACATATTGGGCATCAAGATCTATAGAGAAAGATCAAGACGCTTGATAAGACTTTCGATGAGTACATACCTTGATAAGATTTTGAAGTAGTTCAAAATGGATCAGTCAAAGAAGGAGTTCTTGCCTGACTTGTAAGGTGTGAAGTTGAGTAAGACTCAAAGCCAGACCACGGCAGAAAAATATAGAGAGAATGAAAGTCATTCCCTATGCCTCAGCCATAGGTTCTATAAAGTATGCCATGCTGTGTACCAAACATGTTGTGTACCTTGCCATGAGTTTGTCAAGGGGGTACAATAGTGATCCAGGAGTAGATCACTGTACAGCGGTCAAAATTATCCTTAGTAACTGGATGACTAAGGAAATGTTTCTCAATTATGGAGGTGATAAAGAGTTCGTCGTAAAAGGTTACGCCAATGCAAGCTTTAACACTAAATCCAGATGACTCTAAGTATCAATCTGGATGCGTATTGAAAGTGGGAGCAATTAGCTAGAGTAGCTCCCTGCAGAGCATTGTAGACATAGAAATTTGCAAAATACATACGGATCTGAATGTGACAGAGCCGTTGACTAAACTTCTCTCACAAGCAAAACATGATCACACCTTATTACTCTTGGGTATTAATCACATAGCGATGTGTACTAGATTATTGACTCTAGTAAACCCTTTGGGTGTTGGTCACATGGCGATGTGAACTATGGGTGTTATTCACATAATGAAGTGAACTATCGGTATTAAATCACATGGCGATGTGAGCTAGATTATTGACTCTAGTGCAAGTGGGAGACTGAAGGAAATATGCCCTAGAGGCAATAATAAAGTTGTTATTTATATTTCCTTATATCATGATAAATGTTTATTATTCATTCTAGAATTGTATTAACCGGAAACTTAGTACATGTGTGAATACATAGACAAAACAGAGTGTCCCTAGTATGCCTCTACTAGACTAGCTCATTGATCAAAGATGGTTATGTTTCCTAACCATAGACATGAGTTGTCATTTGATCAACAAGATCACATCATTAGGAGAATGATGTGATGGACAAGACCCATCCGTTAGCATAGCACTTTGATCGTTTAGTTTTACTGCTATTGCTTTCTTCATGACTTATACATGTTCCTATGACTATGAGATTATGCAACTCCCGAATACCATAGGAACACCTTGTGTGCTATCAAACGTCACAACGTAACTGGGTGATCATAAAGATGCTCTACAGGTGTCTCCGAAAGTGTTCGTGGTGTTGGCATAGATCAAGACTAGGATTTGTCACTCCGAGTGTCGGAGAGGTATCTCTGGGCCCTCTCGGTAATGCACATCATAATAAGCCTTGCAAGCAAATGACTAATGAGTTAGTCACGAGATGATGTATTACAGAACGAGTAAAGAGACTTGCCGGTAACGAGATTGAACTAGGTATAGAGATACTGACGATCGAATCTCGGGCAAGTAACATACCGATGACAAAAGGAGCAACGTATGTTGTTATGCGGTTTGACCGATAAAGATCTTCGTAGAATATGTAGGAGCCAATATGAGCATCCAGGTTCCGCTATTGGTTATTGACCGGAGATGAGTCTCGGTCATGTCTACATAGTTCTCGAACCCGTAGGGTCCGCACGCCTAACGTTTGATGACGATCGGTATTATGAGTTTATGAGTTTTGATGTACCGAAGGAGTTCGGAGTCCCGGATGAGACCGGGGACATGACGAGGAGTCTCGAAATGGTCGAGATGTAAAGATCAATATATTGGATGACTATATTCGGACATCGGAAAGGTTCCGAGTGATTCGGGTATTTTTCGGAGTATATGGGCCTTATTGGGCCATACGGGAATAGAGGAGAAAGGCTAAAAGGAAGGAGGCGCGTGCCTTCCCTGTGGTCCGAATTGGACAAGGGGTGCAGCCCCCTTTTCCTTCTCTCTCTCCACCTCTTTCCTTCTCTCCTACTCCAGAAAGGAAAGGGGAATCCTACTAGGACTTGGGAGTCCTAGTAGGACTCCCCACACTTGGCGCGCCCCCTCTAGGGCCGGCCTCTCCCTTGCTCCTCTATATACGGGGGCAGGGGGCACCCTAGGACACACAAGTTGAATTGTTCCAGCCGTGTGCGGTGCCCCCTCCACAGGAACACACCTCGGTCATACCGTCGCAGTGCTTAGGCGAAGCCCTGCGCCGGTGAATACATCATATCTGTCACCACGCCGTCGTGCTGGCGAAACTCTCCCGTGAAGCTCAACTGGATCAAGAGCTCGTCGACGTCATCAAGCTGAACGTGTGCTGAACGCGGAGGTGCCGTACGTTCGGTGCTTGATCGGTTGAATCGCGAAGAAGTTCGACTACATCAACCGCGTCACTTGACGCTTCCACTTCCGGTCTACGAGGGTACGTAGACACACTCTTCCCTCTCGTTGGTATGCATCTGGTAGATAGATCTTGCGTGATCGTAGGAAAATTTTAAAATACTACGTTCCCCAACACTTCCTTTGCTGAAGTGTTAAACCTGGAGGCAAATACTTTGCAACAATAAAATTAGCATAATCTGCATACCAAGGATCGGAAAGAGATTGTACTTTTACAACGGCAAGTTGCTCGTCTGGAAAACTATCGTTGACTAGGATGGGATCATGCGGTATATCTTCCATCCTTGAAAGATTGTCCGCCACCGGATTGTCTTCCCCTTTCCTATCAACAATCTGCAAATCAAATTCTTGAAGAAGGAGTACCCATCTGATAAGCCTTGGCTTGGCATCCTTCTTTGTCATAAGATACTTAATGGCAGCATGATCAGTATGGATAATAACTTTGGAATCAACAATATACTGCCTAAATTTATCACAAGCAAAAACTACAGCTAAGAATTCCTTCTCAGTAGTAGCATAATTCCTTTGAGCACTATCAAGGGTTTTACTAGCATAATGTATAACATTCAATTTCTTATCAACTCTTTGTCCTAAAACAGCTCCAACAGCAAAATCACTTGCATCACACATAATCTCAAAAGGTAAATTCCAGTCAGGTGGTTGTACTATAGGAGCGGTTATTAAAGCTTTCTTAAGGACTTCAAAAGCTTCCTTACAATTTTCATCAAATACAAAAGGAACGTCCTTCTGGAGAAGATTAGTGAGGGGTCTTGAGGTTTTAGAAAAGTATTTAATAAATCTTCTATAAAAACCTGCATGACCGAGAAAACTGCGAATACCTTTGATGTCCCTTGGATAGGGCATCCTCTCAATAGCTTCGATCTTGGCTTTGTCCACTTCAATTCCCCTTTCGGAAATCTTGTGACCAAGAACAATTCCTTCATTAACCATGAAGTGGCACTTTTCCCAGTTGAGTACCAAATTTGTCTCCTCGCATCTCTGCAAAACTTTATTAAGGTTGTGAACACAATGGTGAAAAGAAGTTCCATAGACAGAGAAATCGTCCATGAAGACTTCCATAATATCCCCGCAGAAACCATGAAAGATAGCAGACATACACCTTTGAAAAGTAGCAGGGGCATTACATAAACCAAAAGGCATACGCCTGTAAGCATAAGTACCAAAGGGACAAGTAAAAGTGGTCTTCTCTTGATCGGAAGTGTTAACATGAATTTGAGAGAAGCCAGAATAACCATCGAGATAACAAAAGTGGGTATTTTTAGATAACCTTTCAAGCATTTGGTCGATGAACGGCAACGGGTAGTGATCCTTCTTGGTTGCCTTGTTCAACTTCCTGTAATCAATACACATTCTATATCCAATAATAATTCTCTGAGGTATTAATTCATTTTTATCATTAGGAACCACAGTTGTACCTCCTTTCTTAGGAACACAATGTACCAGACTTACCCATTTACTATCAGCTATAGGGTAGATAATACCTGCGGCTAGAAGCTTGAGAATCTCAGTTCTCACACATCCATCATCTTCGGGTTCAACCGTCGTTGATGATCAACAACTGGTTTAGCATCAGGCTCAAGGTTGATAGTATGTTGACAGATAGATGGACTAATCCCCTTAAGGTCATCAAGGGTATAGCCAATTGCTCCTCGGTGTTTACGAAGTACTTCCAATAATCGCTCTTCTTCATATCCTGAAAGGTTAGAATTGATAATAACAGGATATACTTTCTTTTCATCTAAATAAGCATACTTGAGCGTATCGGGAAGAGGTTTAAGATCGAACATCGGGTCTTCCTTCTGTTTTGATAAAATTCCCAAAGGTTCAACCAGAAGGTTGTGCTTCAGGATAGCAGGCTGCCTCAAGAATATTTCATCTAGTTCATTTCTTTCCTGCATATGCAAATCATTCTCGTGGTCCTCCATGTATTGCTGCAAAGGATCATTAGGGGGAATAGCAATAGAGGCAATACTTTCAATAATTTTATCATCACTAGGTAAATCAGTACCACGAGGCTGCTTAGAGAACTTAGAAAAATTAAATTCATATGGCTCACCATCGAATTCAACAGAAACTTTACCTTTCTTGCAATCTATTATAGCTCCACAAGTTCTAAGAAAAGGTCTACCAAAAATAATTGGACAAAAATTGTCCCTCTCTGAACCAAGTACTAGAAAGTCGGTAGGGTATTTTACCTTTCCACATAGGACTTCAACGTCCCTCACAATTCCGATAGGAGAGATAGTTGTTCTGTTTGCAAGATGAATGGTAACATCAACTTCTTCAAGTTCACAAGGGGAAATCTCATCGATGATCTCTTCATAAAGTGAATAGGGGAAAGCGCTTGCACTCGATCCCAAATCGCATAGCCCATAATAATTGTGATCTCTATTTTAACAGATACCACTGGAGTACTTGAAATTGGGCCTTTATTCTTGGCTGTGACAAGGTTAGTGGAAATAGCACAAAAATTTATATTGGAATCCAAAACATCATTAGTAGCAAGGTCTTTAATCAATGCAACTTGAGGATTGACTCTGATCTGGTCCTCAGGCTCATCAACTCTTCTCTCACTTTTATTTAATATGCCTGTCACAAGAGAGTGCTCCTTTATCCTTGCGGGAAAAGGAGGCTTTTCATATATAACTGCAGGCAAAATAGGATCAGCAACATAAATATCAATTGGTGACTCTTTAAAAGGTTCATGGTGCTGGTCTCTCTTCTTTTTAAAAGAATCAACGTGAGAGGCAAAATTCTTACACAAATCAATCACTAGATGGGAATCAAGACCAATCTTAGAGAAAAAAGTATTGAAGTAATCAGTTTTCACATAGCTCTCAATATAATCATGTTCATAATTTATAGCGGGTTCAATACCTTTATCGATTTCCCAATCTTCGGTATTCCTCTGGATCCTTTCAATGAGATCCCACCTTTCTTCAACACTCTTCTTCTGAAATACCCCACTAGAGGAGGCATCCAGCATCTCCTTATCCTGACGAGAAAGCCTGGCATAAAAATTTGTAAGTATAATTTCCTTGGGAAGCTTATGAATAGGGCATTTGAGCATTAGGGACTTCAATCTCCCCCAAGCTTGAGCAATGCTTTCTCCGTCGCGAGACCTACAATTATAAATATAGTTCATGTCTCGATGAATTTCATGAAGAGGATAAAACTTAGTATAAAAGAGAGACATAAGCTCCTGCCAGTCAAGCAAGTGTGAGTTATCGAGAAGCCTATACCAATCCAAAGCTTTATCTATAAGTGATACGGCAAACAATTTCCTCATGACAAACTCCCTCGATACACCTGCAAGCTTAAATAACGAACTTAGTTGTGACAGATATAGCAAGTGTTCACCGGTATGTCTGTCTCCTGCATAACGATTAGCCAAAACATAATCGATAATGCCAGCTGGTATTTTATAAGGCACAATTTCAGTAGGGGGAGGATCAACCACCACAGGTGTGGGGCGTCTTCCCGCAAGCAACGATCCAGTAACAGGGTTATCCATAAGGAAAAAAGCAGCAATAGCAAAAATAAAAACAGAATTATAAAAACTTTCTTACCAGTTTCACTTTAACAATAGCGCTACGCTCCACGGCAACGGCGCCAGAAAACGGTACTTGATGACCCACAACCGTAAGGGATCTATTCCAGCGTTTTCGATAAGTAAGAGTGTCGAACCCAACGAGGAGCATAAGGTATTGATAAGCGATTCTGAGCAAGAAATTACTGCAAGCACTGAAAGATAACTTTTAGGGGTTTTCTCGGTATAAGCAACAGGAAAGTAAAAGCAAGTAATGTAAAAGGTACTGAGAGTAACAAGTGGCCCAATCCTTTCTTAGCAAAGGAGAGGCCTAGCAACTGAACTTATAAAGACTAAAGCGTTCCTGAGGACACAGGGGAGAGGTAGTCATGTGCTTTCGCCATATTCCGTATCGATACTATGTTATGTGTTGATAAGTGTTGAGTGGGTGGATCTATGCTAGTGCACTCTCTAGACTAAGATGAATGCACTCTTATGATTAAACACCTTGCAAGCATCCGCAAATACAAGATAGAATTTAAGGTAAAAGCCTAACCATAGCAATACGATCGAGGATCCATTATTCCCTTATGCAAAAGCGTGCGAACTGGGGTTCAGGTTTCTGTCACTCCGGCAACCCACCATAAGCATTCTTTATACACAATGTATTCTCCTAGGTCCTTAATAAGGCGAAGTGTTGAGTGTTCGACTCACACAACACCACTAGTAGAATGACAACACAACTTAAGTATCAAACAACACATATTACTTCAACAGCATATGACTACTAACAACAAGACTTTCCCCATGTCCTCAAGAACTAAGGTAACTACTCACGAGACATAAAAGAGATCATGATCAGTGGGGATAAATAGGTGATAAACAATCTGGACATAATGATATTTCTCCAACAAAACTCAATAGCATTCACCACAAAGTAGTAATCAACACCGATGGAGTAGAGAGGATAGGTAGTACGAGTTACAACACAAGTTGCGATTGTAAGATGAGATTTGGATTAAGATGGAGATGGTGCTGGTGTTGGGGATGATGTTGATGATGATCTCGATGATGCCCGTGACGATGGTGATGACGATGGCGACGATCTCCCCTTCCGGGAGGTGATCTCCCCGGCGGAATCTGCCCGCCGGAGATGGCTTTTTCTTCTTTGTAGGTTTCCGCCACGGAGCGGCGGCGGAACTCCGTAAAAATTCCCGTCTCTAGGGTTTTTGGATAACGGAGAGCATATATGCAAAAGGGGGCGGCCAGAGGTGGGCCAGGGGCTCCAGGCGCCCCCCGGGCGCGGCCAGGGGGGCGCCCCCGGGGCGCCTGGGCACCCTGTGGCCCCCCTCTGGTTGCCCTTTCGCGTGCCTTCATGATCCGTCTGAAAAATATCTCCCGTCAATTTTAAGGTAATTTGGAGGTATTCTTCTTCAGCAACTCAGCGTCCACTTTTTACTGCTGAATCCTGCGTCTGCTGCTTCGGCATCGGAAAGTTTGCAAACTGTGTAAAATAGACCAAAACAACATAAGGACTTCACCGTAACGTGAAATATATCAATGAATAAGGATAAATTATGATACAAAATAGTGATGCATTTTGGACGTATCGGAGTTTACAATGATGATGCTACTGTAGTGATGACCTTTATAAACAATATCATAAGGATAAACATAAGGCTTCTAGATTATGTTTTGACCGTTGCTTCTTTATATTTATTCTTATGATGATGCTACTGTAGTAAACAACATCAAGACACAACAAAAGCAAAATAAAATTTATTCATTGGGCTGCCTCCCAAGAGCGCTTTCTTTTATGCCTTTAAGCTAGGCATAATGCATAGAGATCAAGTCTTATCAAGAGTAAAAGAATAGCTAGCCCGTACAACGGACTCAAAAGGTAACTTGATCTTCTTTCGAGGGAAGTGTTCCATCCCTTTCTTGAGAGGAAACTGAAATTTTATATTACCCTCTTTCATGTCAATGAAAGCACCAAAAGTGCGTAAAAAGGGACGTCCCAAAATAATTGGACAAGAAGGATCACATTCAATATCCATAATAGTGAAATCAACGGGAACATAATTATCATTGACAACGATAAGAACATCGTTGATCCTCCCCAAAGGTTTCTTTATGGAAGAATCAATGAGACGAACACCAAAAGAACAAGAATCAAAAGGTTTCAATTTAAGCATATCATATATTTTTTGGGCATAACAGAGGTACTAGCTCCAACATCACATAATGCATAGCAAGAGAAGTCATTCAATTTAATTTTTATCATAGGATCCCAACCATCTTCTAGCTTTCTAGGTATGGAGGCTTCTACTCTAAGTTTCTCCTCCCTAGCTTTGATAAGAGCATTAGTGATATGCTCTGTGAAGGCAAGGTTAAGCGTGCTAGTGCGGGGATCTCTAGACATCTTGTGAAGGAAATCAATAACTTCGGTAAGAGTGCAATTATCAAAATCAAGATCACTAGCATCAAGTAAAGTGGTAGTGGTGTCCTTAAGGTTCACTTGTTTGGTAGTTTCTATAGTCATAGCATCACCATTAATAGGTCCATCGGGACCAGGAGTACATTGGGTGCTAAGAGTTTGGATATCCTCAACAACTTGGATAGTAGCAACAGTGTGGTGGGTAGGAAGGTTCTTAATTCTATCTTCTTCCTCCCTTTCTCTAGCCCATCTTTCTTTAAGTTTAGCCATCATCCTAATGTTTTCATTAATTTGCACTTGAATAGCATTCATAGGAGTGACCATCCTCTCCTCAAGAAGGGAAGTTTTAATTTTAAGCAACTCTATCTCATTGGCTAAATGGTCTACCTTAAAATAGAGATCATCTAGTTTATGTAGTTTTTATTCTATATTCTTATTAAAGGCTTTTTGGGTAGTGATGAAATCTTTAAGCATAATCTCTAGTTCAGTATTGGAGTTCTTGGTGCTAGGATAAGCATTGTTGTTCCCATAAGAGATAGAGGGGAACGGTCTAGGGTTGTTACCAAAGTTACTCCTATAAGCATTGTTATCAAAATTGTTTCTAGAGATAAAATTCACATCTACTTGTTCTTGAGCAATCAAAGAATTTAAAGGAACATCACGAGCATCAATAGAGGATTGCTTCGAAAGTAGAGACATGATCAAGTCAACTTTTTCATTAAGGGAGGAAATTTCCTCGACAGAGTTTACCTTCCTACCTGTTGGAGCGCGTTCGGTGTGCCATTGGGAATAGTTGGTCATCATCTCATCGAGAAGCTTCATGGCAGCACCAAGTGTAGTTGACATAATGGTTCCTCCCGCGGCCAAATCTAACAAGTTCCGCGAGGTAAAGTTCAAGCCTTCATAAAAAGTTTGGATAACCATCCAAGTAGTCAAACCATGAGTAGGGCAGTTCTTGATAAGAGATTTCATACGTTCCCAAGCTTGGGCAACGTGTTCATTATCCAATTGTTTAAAATTCATTATGTTACTTCTCAGTTGGATAATTTTAGCAGGTGGATAGTATTTTCCAATAAAAGCATCTTTGCACTTGTCCCATGAATCTATGCTATTTCTAGGCAAAGACTGAAACCAAATTTTAGCTCCTCCTCTCAAGGAGAAAGGAAAAAGCTTAAGCTTAACAATATTACCATCTATTTCTTGGTACTTTTGCATATCACAAAGTTCAACAAAGTTGTTCAAGTGTAAAGCAGCATCATCTCCAGCACCGGAGAATTGATCTTTCATAACTAGATTCAGTAAAGCAGGTTTAATTTCATATGAAGGTGCTGAAGTGGCAGGTGTAGTGATAGGTGTGCTGATAAAGTCATCGTTGTTGTGACTAGTGAAGTTACACAACTTGGTGTTCTCGGTGGAACCCATAGTAGCAAGCAAGCAAGATAACTATTTTTTGTGATTTTCGATAAAAAGGTACTAAAGCAAAAACTGAAAGGTAAACTAACAAGACTAAAAAGCAAAGGTAAAAGATAGCATGCAACTCCCCTATCTTGAAGAGTGGAGTCCCCGGCAACGGCGCCAGAAAAACTCTTGCTAGGCTTCTCGCCCCTCGTTGGTTACCCCAAGTGGAAGGTGTGAGATGTAGTGTTGCGGAAGTTTTTCCCTTGGCAAAGATACCAAGGATCGAATCCGCAGAGACTCCTAGGTTCAACAAGAAGGTGTCAACTGCTACGGCGCCAGATATTAGCAATCAACGTGGACCTGCACACAGATACAAATAACTTTGCTCCCAACGAGTACGGAGAGGTTGTCAATCCCTCCGGCCTTGTAGTTCACAAAGGATTAAACGCAAATGATAGTAGTGATTGATAATGTTTGCAATAGTAAATAAAACCGAAAAGTAATTAGCGGATGTGATCAATGATGGTAATATGGACCGGAGTCTCATGATGTTCACTAGTGATGTATCTCTCCCAAAAGACGATAAAACAGCTATGTGAGGTAAACGAATTACAGCTGGGCAATTGACAGGACCACGAACGCAAACCAATGCTGACTACATTGCAAGAAAGGTTGAGGTTCAAAGCATGGTCGGTACGCCAAAGTAAGTAGACCGAAATCCATCAATATCTACTACTAATCATCCACCTTGAGATATCTATCCAGAACATCTCGCTGGTATTAAGTTGCGAGCCCCACCCATAGTGTAAACTCAAAGCAACAGACAACTGCATTAAAAGAACTTTGCGTAAAGTAAACAATCCTTGCACCCGCGGGCACAAGCACCGTTGTTTTCCCCCTTGTGGCAACAGCACATCCCCTAGACTCATGTTTCTGTCACTCAAACTAGTCATCGAGGGGCATGAACCCACAATCGAGCATAACGTTCCCTCTTGGAGTCACTGCCTATTACTTGGCCAAAGCAATAAATAACAACAGAGAACATGCAAGAATTACTTATGAACATAAATATAAAAGAGGTAGATCAAATATATTACTCAAGCACAATCTGAACATAATCTCATAATCCATCGGATCCCAGCAAACTCATCATAGCAACAGCATAAGGATTACATATGTGCCTCGATCATGTAGGGCAGCTCACGAGGACTAATTAGTGAAGCACAAGAACGGGAGGAGAACATCACATAGCTACTGGTCATGGACTCATGGTCCAAGGGAGACTACTCACAACTCATCCGGGAGGCGTCCATGGTGGTGGAGAGGCTCCCGGTGGTGATCCTCCCCTCCGGCAGGGTGCCGGGAAGAGTTCTCCTGGTGCTCCCGATCTTGGAAGCGGCGGCGGCGGCGGAACAGAGATGAGATCGCGAAAAAGAGTTCCTGTTTTGAGGGTTTCTCGAGACGCTTTAAATATATGCCAAAGGGGG
>LR738712.1:132458868-132526754 GCA_902687465.1 Secale cereale
CCTGGGGCCCCCCCCCCCCCGGCTGTCCTTCGGGCGCACGGTAGTTTCTGGAACGCTGATTTTTTATATAATTTTTCTGGATTTTTCCTGGCAGTTCTCGTAATGTGAAAACCTGAAATACAAAAACAGCCGAAAACAGAAACTGACACTGAGGTGCACTGAGTTAATAGGTTAGTCCAAATATGATCAAAAGTGTATGCAAGTGTATAAATAACATAGCAATATCACCCAAAAGAGGCATGGAGCAAGCAGAAATTATAGATGCGTTTTGGACGTATCAACATCCCCAAGCTTAATTCCTGCTCGTCCTCGAGTTGGTAAATGATAACAAGAATAATTTCTGTGGTGACATGCTATTAACCATATAGGACTTTTCATAGTCATATGACAAAAGCTTACTGAGATAATAAATCTATAGTAATTAAGTTGCCTCATGAGAAAATCACAAAGGACTGAAAGTTTTACAACATGACATTGAAACATCAAATAGATTTGTAATGAACATGGTGTGCAAATATGATAAAGTGATATCTAGCTTGCCCCCTTTAGTGAAGCAAAACATAAATGCAGGGGCACCTTCAAGGTTTAAGTGATGACTAGATACAATGATTTCAGAATAAACGATATCACAATCATGCAAAAGACAATGCTACTTTGGGACAATGCACATTACACTCAGAATGACAATCATGCTCTCAGTAGTTGGTGCTTTTAAAAGAAGGTGGAGACTCAACATAAAAGTAAAAGAATGGCCCTTCGCAGAGGGAAGCAGGGATTACTCATGTGCTAGAGCTTTTTATTTTGAAAACATAGAAACAATTTTGTCAACGGTAGTAGTACTTCATATGTGTTATGCATAAGACATCCTATAAGTTGCAAGCCTCATGCATCGAATACCAATAGTGCTCGCACCTTGTCCTAATTAGCTCGGACTTCCATGGATTGTCATTGCATTACATATGTTTCAACCAAGTGTCACAAAGGGGTACCTCTATGTCACCTGTACAAAGGTCCAAGGAGATAGATCGCATTTGATTTCTCGTTTTTGATAGATCTCAACTTGAGGACATCCATACCGGGACAACATAGAAAATAGATAATGGACTCCTCTTTAATGCTTAAGCATATTCTCATAAGAGATTGAGGATTAGTGTCCAAGCTAAAACTTCCACCATGATACATGGCTTTGGTTGGCGGCCCAATGTTCTTCTCTAACAATATGCATACTCAAACCATTCAACCCATGGCAAATCACCCTTACTTCAGACAAGACGAACATGCATAGCAACTCACATGATATTCAACAAAAGTGTAACAGTTGATGGCGTCCCCAGAAACATGGATACCGCTCAGCAAGCAACTTATAAGAAATAAGATACATAAGCGACATATTCTTTACCACAATAGTTTTTAAGCTACTTTCCCATGAGCTATGTATTGCAAAAACTGAAGGTTTTTTAAAGGTAGCACATGTAAATTTACTTGGAGTGGCGGTGAAATACCACATATAGGTAGGTATGGTGGACTCATATGGCATAACTGGTTTAAATGGATGTGGATGCACAAGCAGTCAGTCCGCTTAGTACAGGTGGAGGTTAGCAAAAGACTGGGAGCGACCAACTAAGTGAGCAATGACGGTCATAATCATGCAGAGCGACAAAGCAACATTGAATCAGGCATGGAAGTTATATCGCTACTCAGAAATAAAAGATCATCAAGGCTTGACAGACTTTCTTTACAGTCTTAAATATGCGTGAGCATACGCCAAGTCAATCAAAATAAATTCTCGAAGGAAGATATTACTAAACCATACCACATCATAGGTAAACAAATCATGTTGGTACTCCAGTAACACATTGGGAACCCCCCAGCTATTTGAGACTAACCATAAGAAAACATGAACTACTAAGCGCCATCATGCACGTAGCATCTTTATCATAGACATATTAACCAATGCAACGGAAGCAAACTCTCTTAATGAGATAAGCATGATAATTAAAGAGAGTTCAAGCAACCAACTAAACACAAGCTCTTTAAAAAGATAAGCATGAATACTAAGAGCAGAGCATGATAGTAGCTATTAAAAGACAAAGAAAACACACAGCAAGGATAGACATGAAAATTCTATGTTATTTTCTAGGTAGAAGTGGAGCGTGTTTCTCTCCCACATAAAGAAAGCTGAGTTCCGACTCGTTATGAAAAACTAAAAAGCAAACTAAAAGCAAGACGCTCCAAGCATAGCACATAACACATAAAGTGATTAAAATATAGTGGAACGAAAGACGAACTGATAATGTTGATGGAGAAGGGGATGCACGGGGGCATCCCCAAGCTTAGACGCTTGAGTCTCCTTGAATATTTATTGGGGGTGCACGGGGGCATCCCCAAACTTGAGCGCTTGACACTCCTGAATCTTTTTATCATCTTCCCTCGCACACTTGAAAACTCCCTTCATACATAACTCATCATAATCTGATTAGCGAGGTTAGTACCCATAATAAAATAATTGCACCTTGCTGGAAATAAAGATATTCTATAAGTTCTACTGTTTCTCAAGATTGCCAAAAGGTTTTTGCAAAGAAAAAGCAAGCTCTTGGTTTGCAAAATGAAGGAAAGTCAAAACAGGACAGAATCTGTGAAAAACAGAACAGCAGGTAGTAAATGATTTGTTCGGGGCACTTCTGCAACTCTAATCAAAAAACTCAGAATAGACGCACGAAATACAATTATATAGAGAACGCTGTCGAAAAAATTCAGACCAAAAAGATGATCTGGTGATTTTATACGAATTTTTCTATCCAAGGACAGAATCTGTTTCCTGGACAGCACCTCACAACTTTTGAACTTTCTAGCAATCAGAGGCTACACTTGGCACAAAATTGAAAAGCAAAGATACAATGATGATGCTACTATAGTAAACAACATCAAGACACAACAAAAGCAAAATAAAATTTTTATTCATGTGGGCTGCCTCCCAAAAGCGCTTTCTTTTATGCCTTTAAGCTAGGCATAATGCATAGAGGAATCAATAACCATCGTAATAATCGGAGCTATAAATTGCTTCAAATGGTTCCTCAACAAGTTCATTCTTGTTCCTTCTAGGAAAGTGGTACACACCTTTTGCCTTTCCGTGCAAGCGGATTTGTCCCTTACCTATATCAATGAAGCCTGCAATCACTGCAACCGTAAGGTGTGAGATAGTTAACATTATCAAGAAAAACTTTATCACAGTTTGATCAAACGTATCTCAAAAGTAGATACTATCATAAATTGACAAAAGTGTATGATCATGGAGCAAGCAGAATCGCTTATCAAGAGTTTGAGAAGCAGAAAAACTCTTGCTAGGCTTCTCGCCCCTCGTTGGTTACCCCAAGTGGAAGGTGTGAGATGTAGTGTTGCGGAAGTTTTTCCCTTGGCAAAGATACCAAGGATCGAATCCCCAGAGACTCCTAGGTTCAACAAGAAGGTGTCAACTGCTAACGGTGCCAGATATTAGCAATCAACATGGACCTGCACACAGATACAAATAACTTTGCTCCCAACGAGTACAGAGAGGTTGTCAATCCCTCCGGCCTTGTAGTTCACAAAGGATTAAACGCATATGATAGTAGTGATAGATAATGTTTGCAATAGTAAATAGAAGCGAAAAGTAAATAGCGGATGTGATCAATGATGGTAATATGGACCGGAGTCTCATGATGTTCACTAGTGATGTATCTCTCCCAAAAGACGATAAAACAGCTATGTGAGGTAAACGAATTACAGCTGGGCAATTGACAGGACCACGAACGCAAACCAATGCTGACTACATTGCAAGAAAGGTTGAGGTTCAAAGCATGGGCGGTACGCCAAAGTAAGTAGACCGAAATCCATCAATATCTACTACTAATCATCCACCTTGAGATATCTATCCAGAACATCTCGCTGGTATTAAGTTGCGAGCCCCACCCATAGTGTAAACCCAAAGCAACAGACAACTGCATTAAAAGAACTTTGCGTAAAGTAAACAATCCTTGCACCCGCGGGCACAAGCACCGTTGTTTTCCCCTTGTGGCAACAGCACATCCCCTAGACTCATCTTTCTGTCACTCAAACTAGTCATCGAGGGGCATGAACCCACAATCGAGCATAGCGTTCCCTCTTGGAGTCACTGCCTATTACTTGGCCAAAGCAATAAATAACAACAGAGAACATGCAAGAATTACTTATGAACATAAATATAAAAGAGGTAGATCAAATATATTACTCAAGCACAATCTGAACTTAATCTCATAATCCATCGGATCCCAGCAAACTCATCATAGCAACAGCATAAGGATTACATATGTGCCTCGATCATGTAGGGCAGCTCACGAGGACTAATTAGTGAAGCACAAGAACGGGAGGAGAACATCACATAGCTACTGGTCATGGACTCATGGTCCAAGGGAGACTACTCACAACTCATCCGGGAGGCGTCCATGGTGGTGGAGAGGCTCCCGGTGGTGATCCTCCCCTCCGGCAGGGTGCCGGGAAGAGTTCTCCTGGTGCTCCCGATCTTGGAAGAGGCGGCGGCGGCGGAACAGAGATGAGATCGCGAAAAAGAGTTCCTCTTTTGAGGGTTTCTCGAGACGCTTTAAATATATGCCAAAGGGGGGCATCGGAGGAGCCTCGGGGGGCCCAGGCGCCCCCCCGGCGCGGCCCAGGGGGGGCGCCGCCAGGGCGCCTGGAGCCCTGGTGCCCCCCCCGGCTGTCCTTCGGGCGCACGATAGTTTCTGGAACGCTAATTTTTTATATAATTTTTTTGGATTTTTCCTGGCAGTTCTCGTAATGTGAAAACCTGAAATACAAAAATAGCCGAAAACAGAAACTGGCACTGGGGTGCACTGAGTTAATAGGTTAGTCCAAATATGATCAAAAGTGTATGGAAGTGTATAAATAACATAGCAATATCACCCAAAAGAGGCATGGAGCAAGCAGAAATTATAGATACGTTTTGGACGTATCAACATCCCCAAGCTTAATTACTGCTCGTCCTCGAGTAGGTAAATGATAACAAGAATAATTTCTGTGGTGACATGCTATTAACCATATAGGACTTTTCATAGTCATATGAAAAAAGCTTACTGAGATAATGAATCTATAGTAATTAAGTTGCCTCATGAGAAAATCACAAAGGACTGAAAGTTTTACAACATGACATTGAAACATCAAATAGATTTGTAATGAACATGGTGTGCAAATATGATAAAGTGATATCTAGCTTGCCCCCTTTAGTGAAGCAAAACATAAATGCAGGGGCACCTTCAAGGTTTAAGTGATGACTAGATACAATGATTTCAGAATAAACGATATCACAATCATGCAAAAGACAATGCTACTTTGGGACAATGCACATTACACTCACAATGACAATCATGCTCTCAGTAGTTGGTGCTTTTAAAAGAAGGTGGAGACTCAACATAAAAGTAAAAGGATGGCCCTTCGCAGAGGGAAGCAGGGATTACTCATGTGCTAGAGCTTTTTATTTTGAAAACATAGAAACAATTTTTTCAACGGTAGTAGTACTTCGTATGTGTTATGCATAAGACATCCTATAAGTTGCAAGCCTCATGCATCGAATACCAATAGTGCTCGCACCTTGTCCTAATTAGCTCGGATTTCCATGGATTGTCATTGCATTACATATGTTTCAACCAAGTGTCACAAAGGGGTACCTCTATGTCACCTGTACAAAGGTCCAAGGAGATAGATCGCATTTGATTTCTCGTTTTTGATAGATCTCAACTTGAGGACATCCATACCGGGACAAGATAGAAAATAGATAATGGACTCCTCTTTAATGCTTAAGCATATTCTCATAAGAGATTGAGGATTAATGTCCAAGCTAAAACTTCCACCATGATACATGGCTTTGGTTGGCGGCCCAATGTTCTTCTCTAACAATATGCATACTCAAACCATTCAACTCATGGCAAATCACCCTTACTTCAGACAAGACGAACATGCATAGCAACTCACATGATATTCAACAAAAGTGTAACAGTTGATGGCGTCCCCAGAAACATGGATACCGCTCAGCAAGCAACTTATAAGAAATAAGATACATAAGCGACATATTCTTTACCACAATAGTTTTTAAGCTACTTTCCCATGAGCTATGTATTGCAAAAACTGAAGGTTTTTTAAAGGTAGCACATGTAAATTTACTTGGAGTGGCGGTGAAATACCACATATAGGTAGGTATGGTGGACTCATATGGCATAACTGGTTTAAAAGGATGTGGATGCACAAGCAGTCAGTCCGCTTAGTACAGGTGGAGGTTAGCAAAAGACTGGGAGCGACCAACTAAGAGAGCAATGACAGTCATAATCATGCAGAGCGACAAAGCAACATTGAATCAGGCATGGAAGTTATATCGCTACTCAGAAATAAAAGATCATCAAGGCTTGACAGACTTTCTTTACAGTCTTAAATATGCGTGAGCATACACCAAGTCAATCAAAATAAATTCTCGAAGGAAGATATTACTAAACCATACCACATCATAGGTAAACAAATCATGTTGGTACTCCAATAACACATTGGGAACCCCCCAGCTATTTGAGACTAACCATAAGAAAACATGAACTACTAACCGCCATCATGCACGTAGCATCTTTATCATAGACATATTAACCAATGCAACGGAAGCAAACTCTCTTAATGAGATAAGCATGATAATTAAAGAGAGTTCAAGCAACCAACTAAAAACAAGCTCTTTAAAAAGATAAGCATGAATACTAAGAGCAGAGCATGATAGTAGCTATTAAAAGACAAAGAACACACACAGCAAAGATAGTCATGAAAATTCTATGTTATGTTCTAGGTAGAAGTGGAGCGTGTTTCTCTCCCACATAAAGAAAGCTGAGTTCCGACTCGTTATGAAAAACTAAAAAGGAAACTAAAAGCAAGACGCTCCAAGCATAGCACATAACACATGAAGTGATTAAAATATAGTGGAACGAAAGATGAACTGATAATGTTGATGGAGAAGGGGATGCACGGGGGCATCCCCAAGCTTAGACGCTTGAGTCTCCTTGAATATTTCTTGAGGGTGCACGGGGGCATCCCCAAGCTTGAGCGCTTGACACTCCTGAATCTTTTTATCATCTTCCCTCGCACACTTGAAAACTCCCTTCATACATAACTCATCATAATCTGATTAGCGAGGTTAGTACCCATAATAAAATAATTGCACCTTGCTGGAAATAAAGATATTCTTGAAGTTCTACTGTTTCTCAAGATTGCCAAAAGGTTTTTGCAAAGAAAAAGCAAGCTCTTGATTTGCAAAATGAAGGAAAGGCAAAACAGGACAGAATCTGTGAAAAACAGAACAGCAGGTAGTAAATGATTTGTTCGGGGCACTTCTGCAACACTAATCAAAAAACTCAGAACAGATGCACGAAAGACAATTATATAGGGCACGCTGTTGAAAAAATTCAGACCGAAAAGATGATCTGGTGATTTTATACGAATTTTTCTATCCAAGGACAGAATCTGTTTCCTGGACATCACCTCACAACTTTTGAACTTTCTAGCAATCAGAGGCTATACTTGGCACAAAATTGAAAAGAAAAGATACAATGATGATGCTACTGTAGTAAACAACATCAAGACACAACATAATCAAAATAAAATTTATTCATTGGGCTGCCTCCCAAGAGCGCTTTCTTTTATGCCTTTAAGCTAGGCATAATGCATATAGATCAAGTTGTATCAATTGAACCATCATCAAGATCATCAAAAAGCTCTTCAATAATACAACTAGTATTAAGAGGACTCTCAAATAAGGGCCTCATAGAGATACTTCTAGGTAGAATACCAAAATGATAAAAGTCAAGGGAAGATTCATTTATTAATTCATCACAGAGAGGTGTTTCTTCCAAAGTCTTTACAGTTTCAACCCCTTTGGCAATAGGTGGATTACTTTTAGAGCGGGGAGCCTTTGGAACGTGAACGAACTTAGGCTCCTTCTTTGCCGGAGTTTCTACCTTTTTGGTTTTGATTGAGGAGAAGGTGGTTCCTAGAGTATCAAAGATATCCTCAATCTTGTCTATCCTAGAAGAGTCCAAGTCATGGTATTTGACGGTCTCCAAAATTTTGAAAAATTTATGCATGGAGCTATCAAGTCTATTCAAATTCCCTTGGATCTTACGATCCAACTCATTTATCTTATTAATGCTTGGCATCTCTAGCTCTATCTTTTCAAGTTTTTTCATAATGTGAGCTAGGGTGATGTCCTCTCGAATGCTAACAACAGGGAGATTCCCAACAAGATTTTCAATAATACTAAGAGACTCCCAAACTGGGGCCTGTAGGAAATTCCCATTGATAGCAGTATCTAGAATAAACCTATTCCAAGAAGTAATTCCAACATAAAAATTTCTAAGCAGGATAATAGTAGGTTGCTTCTTGGTGGCTCTTTTTTGTGAATCATTAATTCTATACCAAGCATCTTTCAAACTTTCCCCACCTCTTTGTTTAAAGGTGAGAACTTCTGCCTCGTCAAAGACAAAAGGACCCGACATAATGACAACTAAAGAACGAGATAACTATTTTTGTGATTTTCGATAAAAAGGTACTAAAGCAAAAACTGAAAGGTAAACTAACAAGACTAAAAAGCAAAGGTAAAAGATAGCATGCAACTCCCCTATCTTGAAGAGTGGAGTCCCCGGCAACGGCGCCAGAAAATGGTACTTGATGACCCACAATCGTAAGGGATCTATTGCAGCATTTTCGATAAGTAAGAGTGTCGAACCCAACGAGGAGCAGAAGGTATTGATAAGCGATTCTGAGCAAGAAATTACTGCAAGCACTGAAAGATAACTTTTAGGGGTTTTCTCGGTATAAGCAAGTAATGTAAAAGGTACTGAGAGTAACAAGTGGCCCAATCCTTTCTTAGCAAAGGAGAGGCCTAGCAACTGAACTTATAAAGACTAAAGCGTTCCTGAGGACACACGGGAGAGGTAGTCATGTGCTTTCGCCATATTCCGTATCGATACTATGTTATGTGTTGATAAGTGTTGAGTGGGTGGATCTATGCTAGTGCACTCTCTAGACTAAGATGAATGCACTCTTATGATTAAACACCTTGCAAGCATCCGCAAATACAAGATAGAATTTAAGGCAAAAGCCTAACCATAGCAATACGATCGAGGATCCATTATTCCCTTATGCAAAAGCGTGCGAACTGGGGTTCAGGTTTCTGTCACTCCGGCAACCCACCATAAGCATTCTTTATACACAATGTATTCTCATAGGTCCTTAATAAGGCGAAGTGTTGAGTGTTCGACTCACACAACACCACTAGTAGAATGACAACACAACTTAAGTATCAAACAACACATATTACTTCAACAGCATATGACTACTAACAACAAGACTTTCCCCATGTCCTCAAGAACTAAAGTAACTACTCATGAGACATAAAAGAGATCATGATCAGTGGGGATAAATAGGTGATAAACAATCTGGACATAATGATATTTCTCCAACAAAACTCAATAGCATTCACCACAAAGTAGTAATCAACACCGATGGAGTAGAGAGGATAGGTAGTACGAGTTACAACACAAGTTGCGATTGTAAGATGAGATTTGGATGAAGATGGAGATGGTGCTGGTGTTGGGGATGATGTTGATGATGATCTCGATGATGCCCGTGACGATGGTGATGACGATGGCAACGATCTCCCCTTCCGGGAGGTGATCTCCCCGGCGGAATCTGCCCGCCGGAGATGGCTTTTTCTTCTCTGTAGGTTTCCGCCACGAAGCGGCGGCGGAACTCCGTAAAAATTCCCGTCTCTAGGGTTTTTGGATAACGGAGAACATATATGCAAAAGGGGGCGACCAAAGGTGGGCCAGGGGCTCCAGGCGCTCCCCCGGCGCGGCCAGGGGGGCGCGCCCCCAGGGCGCCTGGGCACCCTGTGGCCCCCCTCTGGTTGCCCTTTCGCGTGCCTTGGCAACTCAGCGTCTCAGCGTCCACTTTTTACTGCTGTCAATTTTCAGGTAACTTGGAGGTATTCTTCTTCAGCAACTCAACGTCCACTTTTTACTGCTGAATCCTGCGTCTGCTGCTTCGGCATCGGAAAGTTTGCAAACTGTGTAAAATAGACCAAAACAACATAAGAACATCACCGTAACGTGAAATATATCAATGAATAAGGATAAATTACGATACAAAATAGTGATGCATTTTGGACGTATCAACACCCTCAAGCTTAGACCTCGCTTGTCCCCAAGCGAATATGAACTCGGTAAACCTATCCACAAGTTTAGAGAGTGAAGTGTCGATAAACAGAATACGAACAAGAAGCATCACAGTTTCCTCACCAACTCAAATATCCTCAACAGCAATCTTCAACTCATAAGGCCCTTATAAAAGAGTGGTAACACTTATATTCGAAAGTAGGGCTAAGGAAACTTATTGAATCATGGCAAACATGTCCTTTGGTCAAAGAACAACTAATAGCTTTTACTTTTGCTCTTTCTTTATGTTTTGATGGGACTAATTGAAGCTTTTGAAAGAACATGTTATCAGGCAAGAAGTGAAAGTGTTAACACAAAGGAAGATATTTTCCTTGGCTGGGCTTGACAAACAACTTACTTATCAAATGATAATATCAACAAGCATATGATATGACAAATCTTAATGCAACTTTATATGAATGAATCCTTATCAACATCAAATGTCTGCTCTCTTTAAGAATAGAAGGGAATAGGAATAACTGACTCAACTTAAAATTAAAAGATAGGCCCTGCTCTAGGGTAGTAGGGAAAACTCATGTGCTATCCTTAAGTCAAACGGAATGAAAACAAGTTTTGAGAGGTGCATGATTTGTCAACGAATACTAATAGATAACTCAACTACTTCTTGAGCTGGACAAGTTTCGAGGAACGGCTCCCGCACGAGGACGATCACATCCTCTTATTCTCCTCGTTTATCACTGCCAAAGTTTTCTGATTTCTCATGTACAAAGCGTGAAGGAGGGTTTGTTTGTTATATTATTTTCGAGCCGGGCGCACTCTTTGCCAGTTCCTTCTCGTATTATGGGTTTGCACATTAGACATGCAATCCCGTGGTGAAGCTTGTCCAACTCAAAAAGATCATGAATTAGCTATTACTTCCTCATGAGCTAAAACAGAGGCACAAAATAAAGGATTTTGAACATTTAAGGATAACACATAAATTCTGTACTTTAGGATGTGGTAGTGGAATACCACGAGTAGGAAGGTATGGTGGACTCATATGGAAGGTATTGGTTTAAGGGTATGGATGCACAAGCAGAATTCCGCTTAGTACAGAGTTAGTAGCAAAGGTTTTGAAAGAACAGACAATTGATGATGACTAAGATGCAAAGCAATATAAAGCATGAACATTAAAATAAGCATAACACATCAAGTTGTCTTCCTTGTCAGCATAACACTTCAAGTATAATAACATAAGGTTTTAGCTATGTTGATACTTTAAGAAAATCATGCTTGTTGTTATGACCAAAGCTATGTTTGCCAAGATTAAATAAAGTTTTCACAGCCATACCTGACATAAGGTCAATACTCCCCATAAGAATCATCATATAAGGTCGATTGCGTGAAGAGAATACCGAGTGCAGCAAAAGGAACCGATAAACTTCTCATTAATATTCCATCATAGAGGACTCCACACTCACGGATACAATTCTTCACCAAAGGAGTGATAGACCTCAATGCACACACCTATCTCATATAATAACCTACCTAGACATGATACGACTCTACTTGACTCTAAAAGACAAAAGGTAAAGATAAAGATATCGGGCACTCCCCCAAGCTTGGAACAAGCCAAGGGAATGCCATTACCCCAGGAGATTTCACTCATCATCCTTGTTGGCGTTGATCACGTAATCCTTGGCGAAACGCTTTCATGGATATCTAGCTAAAGTCTCATATGAGAAGCTCATCTCCTGAATCCTGCATTCAACACCCAAACTCATGCGCATAAACCTTAGTTCATACTCACAGTTCGGGTTATGTAGATCATTAATTTGCCCTTGGAGCTCTATATTTCTTTCTTCAGACGCGGTGATGCTTTTCCACATCTCCTCCATCTCCTTCAAGAAGTGGTTCTTCAGCTCGTTGGTAATGTCAAAGTTAGTTTCAACACCACGCTCGATCATCTTCTTGTACTCGAAGACTTCTTGCTCCACTTCTTCCAGCCTGGCCTGGATGCTCCCCTCCTTGATAGGTCCCTTCAGATCTTCTTGATGAAGGACACCGTCCTTCATCTGAACAACCTGAGGGTGCTTCTTCACCTCAGCGAGGTAAGGGTTGATGACGTTGACGACGAACTTGTCCTTGGGGGAACTTGGAGAAGCCATGGCACCTAAATTCAGCTGAAAGGTTCCCTGGCAGAAACAGATCGAAGGGAAAACACGCGAAATCACAAGATACGTTGCCGGAACAATCCGGGCAAATATATAGGAAAAATTTATGCACAGAAAGGAAGGTAACGGACCAAAGCGGGGTCAAAGACGGACTCCCAGGTGTCCAGGCGGCCTCCCGGCGCGGCCCAGGGGGGGCGCGCCAGGGGGGCGCCTGGACTCCCTGGAGGTCGTCTCCGGCTCCACTTAGGCTCGGAATTTTACTAATTTTGCAGAAACTCGTAATACAGAACTTTTATGGCGGTTCGCGATGTTTCCTTACCGTACTACATACCTTTTCTTTATTCTGCTTCTGCTGGCGTCTGAAACAGGGCTGCAACATGTTCTTCGTGGGTTGTTGTGCATATTATATTCACATCAACATTGACAGGGTCTCCTGCTATGTAATGTTTAAGTCTTTGCCCATTCACAACTTGAGGTTTGGTGCCTTCAAAGTTACTAATCTTAATTGCACCAGACCGATAAACTTCTTCAATATGAAATGGTCCTTCCCACCTGGAAAGTAGTTTACCTGGAGAAAACCTGAAATGGGATCTAAACAACAAAACTTTATCACCAACATTAAATTCACGTTTCAGAATCTTCCTATCATGCCACTTTTTTACCTTTTCCTTGAACATTTTAGCACTCTCGTAAGCTTCACTTCTCCATTCATCTAGAGAAGTCAAGTTCATGAGACGCTACTCACCAGCTAATTTCGGGTCAGCATTAAGCTCTCTAACAGCCCAGAAAGCTTTGTGCTCTAACTCTAATGGCAAATGGCAAGCCTTGCCATACACCATCTTATAGGGGGACATGCCCATGGGGTTTTTGTAAGCAGTTCTATATGCCCACAAAGCATCTCCTAACTTATTTGACCAATCCTTCCTATTTCTGTTTACAGTTTTCTGCAAGATCAACTTAATCTCTCTATTTGTGAGCTCAACTTGCCCACTAGTTTGAGGATGATATGGTGAAGCAATTCTATGATTAACATCGTATTTAGACAAAGCTTTTCTAAAAGCTCCGTGCGCGAAGTGTGATCCCCCATCAGTCATGAGATACCTTGGTACACCAAACCTAGAAAAAATTACATCTTTAAGCATTTTCAAAGATGTCTTGTGATCAGCACTTTCAGTGGGGATTGCTTCAACCCACTTGGTCACATAATCAACAGCTACTAAAATGTGAGTGTACTTGTGCGAAGAAGGAAAAGGACCCATAAAATCAAAACCCCAACAATCGAAAGGTTCAATCACTAGTGAGTAATTCATAGGCATCTCATTCCTTCTACTAATGTTACCAACTCTCTGACATTTATCACAAGCTAAAACATAATTTCTAGCATCCTTAAAGAGAGTGGGCCAATAAAAACCTGATTGAAGAACCTTATGTGCAGTCCTCTCACCGGCATGATGTCCTCCATAGGGACTATCATGACATCGTCTGAGAATGTCCTTCTGCTCATGTTCCGGTATACATCTTCTCACGATCCCATCGGGACCTTCTTTGAAAAGATGTGGGTCATCCCAAAAGTAGTGCCTCAAATCATGAAAGAACTTCTTCCTTTGCTGAAGTGTTAAACCTGGAGGCAAATACTTTGCAACAATAAAATTAGCATAATCTGCATACCAAGGATCGGAAAGAGATTGTACTTTTACAATGGCAAGTTGCTCGTCTGGAAAACTATCGTTGACTGGGATGGGATCATGCGGTATATCTTCCATCCTTGAAAGATTGTCCGCCACCGGATTGTCTTCCCCTTTCCTATCAACAATCTGCAAATCAAATTCCTGAAGAAGGAGTACCCATCTGATAAGCCTTGGCTTGGCATCCTTCTTTGTCATAAGATACTTAATGGCAGCATGATCAGTATGGATAATAACTTTGGAATCAACAATATACTGCCTAAATTTATCACAAGCAAAAACTACAGCTAAGAATTCCTTCTCGATAGTAGCATAATTCCTTTGAGCACTATCAAGGGTTTTACTAGCATAATGTATAACATTCAATTTCTTATCAACTCTTTGTCCTAAAACAGCTCCAACAGCAAAATCACTTGCATCACACATAATCTCAAAAGGTAAATTCCAGTCAGGTGGTTGTACTATAGGAGCGGTTATTAAAGCTTTCTTAAGGACTTCAAAAGCTTCCTTACAATTTTCATCAAATACAAAAGGAACGTCCTTTTGGAGAAGATTAGTGAGGGGTCTTGAGGTTTTAGAAAAGTCTTTAATAAATCTTCTATAAAAACCTGCATGACCGAGAAAACTGCGAATACCTTTGATGTCCCTTGGATAGGGCATCCTCTCAATAGCTTCGATCTTGGCTTTGTCCACTTCAATTCCCCTTTCGGAAATCTTGTGACCAAGAACAATTCCTTCATTAACCATGAAGTGGCACTTTTCCCAGTTGAGTACCAAATTTGTCTCCTCGCATCTCTGCAAAACTTTATTAAGGTTGTGAAGACAATGGTCAAAAGAAGTTCCATAGACGGAGAAATCGTCCATGAAGACTTCCATAATATCCCCGCAGAAACCATGAAAGATAGCAGACATACACCTTTGAAAAGTAGCAGGGGCATTACATAAACCAAAAGGCATACGCCTGTAAGCATAAGTACCAAAGGGACAAGTAAAAGTGGTCTTCTCTTGATCGGAAGTGTTAACATGAATTTGAGAGAAGCCAGAATAACCATCGAGATAACAAAAGTGGGTATTTTTTGTTAACCTTTCAAGCATTTGGTCGATGAACGGCAACGGGTAGTGATCCTTCCTGGTTGCCTTGTTCAACTTCCTGTAATCAATACACATTCTATATCCAATAATAATTCTCTGAGGTATTAATTCATTTTTATCATTAGGAACCACAGTTGTACCTCCTTTCTTAGGAACACAATGTACCGGACTTACCCATTTACTATTAGCTATAGGGTAGATAATACCTGCGGCTAGAAGCTTGAGAATCTCATTTCTCACGACATCCATCATCTTCGGGTTCAACCGTCGTTGATGATCAACAACTGGTTTAGCTTCAGGCTCAAGGTTGATAGTATGTTGACAGATAGATGGACTAATCCCCTTAAGGTCATCGAGGGTATAGCCAATTGCGCCTCAGTGTTTACCAAGTACTTCCAATAATCGCTCTTCTTCATATCCTGAAAGGTTAGAATTGATAATAACAGGATATACTTTCTTTTCATCTAAATAAGCATACTTGAGCGTATCGGGAAGAGGTTTAAGATCGAACACCGGGTCTTCCTTCGATTTTGATAAAATTCCCAAAGGTTCAACCGGAAGGTTGTGCTTCAGGATAGCAGGCTACCTCAAGAATATTTCATCTAGTTCATTTCTTTCCTGCATATGCAAATCATTCTCGTGGTCCTCCATGTATTGCTGCAAAGGATCATTAGGGGGAATAGCAATAGAGGCAATACTTTCAATAATTTTATCATCACTAGGTAAATCAGTACCACGAGGCTGCTTAGAGAACTTAGAAAAATTAAATTCATATGGCTCACCATCGAATTCAACAGAAACTTTACCTTTCTTGCAATCTATTATAGCTCGACAAGTTCTAAGAAAAGGTCTACCAAAAAGAATTGGACAAAAATTGTCCCTCTCTGAACCAAGTACTAGAAAGTCGGTAGGGTATTTTACCTTTCCACATAGGACTTCAACGTCACTCACAATTCCGATAGGAGAGATAGTTGTTCTGTTTGCAAGATGAATGGTAACATCAACTTCTTCAAGTTCACAAGGGGAAATCTCACCGATGATCTCTTCATAAAGTGAATAGGGGATAGCCCTTGCACTCGATCCCAAATCGCATAGCCCATAATAATTGTGATCTCCTATTTTAACAGATACCACTGGAGTACCTGAAATTGGGCCTTTATTCTTGGCTGTGACAAGGTTAGTGGAAACAGCACAAAAATTTATATTGGAATCCAAAACATCATTAGTAGCAAGGTCTTTAATCAATGCAACTTGAGGATCGACTCTGATCTGGTCCTCAGGCTCATCAACTCTTCTCTCACTTTTATTTATTATGCCTGTCACAAGAGAGTGCTCCTTTATCCTTGTGGGAAAAGGAGGCTTTTCATATATAACTGCAGGCAAAATAGGGTCAGCAACATAAATATCAATAGGTGACTCTTTAAAAGGTTCATGGTGCTGGTCTCTCTTCTTTTTAAAAGAATCAACGTGAGAGGCAAAATTCTTACACAAATCAATCACTAGATGGGAATCAAGACCAATCTTAGAGCAAAAAGTATTGAAGTAATCAGTTTTCACATAGCTCTCAATATAATCATGTTCATAATTTATAGCGGGTTCAATACCTTTATCAATTTCCCAATCTTCGGTATTCCTCTGGATCCTTTCAATGAGATCCCACCTTTCTTCAACACTCTTCTTCTGAAATACCCCACTAGAGGAGGCATCCAGCATCTCCTTATCCTGACGAGAAAGCCTGGCATAAAAATTTGTAAGTATAATTTCCTTGGGAAGCTTATGAATAGGGCATTTGAGCATTAGGGACTTCAATCTCCCCCAAGCTTGAGCAATGCTTTCTCCGTCGCGAGACCTAAAATTATAAATATAGTTCATGTCTCGATGAATTTCATGAAGAGGATAAAACTTAGTATAAAAGAGAGACATAAGCTCCTGCCAGTCAAGGAAGTGTGAGTTATCGAGAAGCCTATACCAATCCGAGGCTTTATCTATAAGTGATACGGCAAACAATTTCCTCATGACAAACTCCCTCGATACACCTGCAAGCTTAAATAACGAACTTAGTTGTGACAGATATAGCAAGTGTTCACCGGGATGTCTGTCTCCTGCATAACGATTAGCCAAAACATAATCGATAATGCCAGCTGGTATTTTATAAGGCACAATTTCAGTAGGGGGAGGATCAACCACCACAGGTGTGGGGCGTCTTCCCGCAAGCAACGATCCAATAACAGGGTTATCCATAAGGACAAAAAGCAGCAATAGCAAAAATAAAAACAGAATTATAAAAACTTCCTTACCAGTTTCACTTTACCAATAGCGCTACGCTCCCCGGCAACGGCGCCAGAAAACGGTACTTGATGACCCACAACCGTAAGGGATCTATTGCAGCGTTTTCGATAAGTAAGAGTGTCGAACCCAACGAGGAGCATAAGGTATTGATAAGCGATTCTGATCAAGAAATTACTGCAAGCACTGAAAGATAACTTTTAGGGGTTTTCTCGGTATAAGCAACTGGAAAGTAAAAGCAAGTAATGTAAAAGGTACTGAGAGTAACAAGTGGCCCAATCCTTTCTTAGCAAAGGAGAGGCCTAGCAACTGAACTTATAAAGACTAAAGCGTTCCTGAGGACACACGGGAGAGGTAGTCATGTGCTTTCGCCATATTCCGTATCGATACTATGTTATGTGTTGATAAGTGTTGAGTGGGTGGATCTATGCTAGTGCACTCTCTAGACTAAGATGAATGCACTCTTATAATTAAACACCTTGCAAGCATCCGCAAATACAAGATAGAATTTAAGGCAAAAGCCTAACCATAGCAATACGATCGAGGATCCATTATTCCCTTATGCAAAAGCGTGCGAACCGGGGTTCAGGTTTCTGTCACTCCGGCAACCCACCATAAGCATTCTTTATACACAATGTATTCTCCTAGGTCCTTAATAAGGCGAAGTGTTGAGTGTTCGACTCACACAACACCACTAGTAGAATGACAACACAACTTAAGTATCAAACAACACATATTACTTCAACAGCATATGACTACTAACAACAAGACTTTCCCCATGTCCTCAAGAACTAAGGTAACTACTCACGAGACATAAAAGAGATCATGATCAGCGGGGATAAATAGGTGATAAACAATCTGGACATAATGATATTTCTCCAACAAAACTCAATAGCATTCACCACAAAGTACTAATCAACACCGATGGAGTAGAGAGGATAGGTAGTACGAGTTACAACACAAGTTGCGATTGTAAGATGAGATTTGGATGAAGATGGAGATGGTGCTGGTGTTGGGGATGATGTTGATGATGATCTCGATGATGCCCGTGACGATGGTGATGACGATGGCGACGATCTCCCCTTCCGGGAGGTGATCTCCCCGGCGGAATCTGCCCGCCGGAGATGGCTTTTTCTTCTCTGTAGGTTTCCGCCACGGAGCGGCGGCGGAACTCCGTAAAAATTCCCGTCTCTAGGGTTTTTGGATAACGGAGAGCATATATGCAAAAGGGGGCGGCCAGAGGTGGGCCAGGGGCTCCAGGCGCTCCCCCGGCGCGGCCAGGGGGGCGCGCCCCCAGGGCGCCTGGGCACCCTGTGGCCCCCCTCTGGTTGCCCTTTCGCGTGCCTTCGTGATCCGTCTGAAATATATCTCCCGTCAATTTTCAGGTAATTTGGAGGTATTCTTCTTCAACAACTCAGCGTCCACTTTTTACTGCTGAATCCTACGTCTGCTGCTTCGGCATCGAAAAGTTTGCAAACTGTGTAAAATAGACCAAAACAACATAAGAACATCACCGTAACGTGAAATATATCAATGAATAAGGATAAATTATGATACAAAATAGTGATGCATTTTGGACGTATCATGATACGTCCAAAACGTATCTATAATTTCTGCTTGCTCCATGCCTCTTTTGGGTGATATTGCTATGTTATTTATACACTTCCATACACTTTTGATCATATTTGGACTAACCTATTAACTCAGTGCACCCCAGTGCCAGTTTCTGTTTTCGGCTGTTTTTGTATTTCAGGTTTTCACATTACGAGAACTGCCAGGAAAAATCCAGAAAAATTATATAAAAAATCAGCGTTCCAGAAACTACCGTGCGCCCGAAGGACAGCCGGGGGGGCACCAGGGCTCCAGGCGCCCTGGCGGCGCGCCCCCCTGGGCCGCGCCGGGGGGGCGCCTGGGCCCCCCGAGGCTCCTCCGATGCCCACCTTTGGCATATATTTAAAGCATCTCGAGAAACCCTCAAAAGAGGAACTCTTTTTCGCGATCTCATCTCTATTCCGCCGCCGCTGCCGCTTCCAATATCGGGAGCACCAGGAGAACTCTTCCCGGCACCCTGCCGGAGGGGAGGATCACCACCGGGAGCCTCTCCACCACCATGGACGCCTCCCGGATGACTTGTGAGTAGTCTCCCTAGGACCATGAGTCCATGACCAGTAGCTATGTGATGTTCTCCTCCCGTTCTTGTGCTTCACTAATTAGTCCTCGTGAGCTGCCCTACATGATCGAGGCACATATGTAATCCTTATGCTGTTGCTATGATGAGTTTGCTGGGATCCGATGGATTATGAGATTATGTTCAGATTGTCCTTGAGTAATATATTTGATCTACCTCTTTTATATTTATGTTCATAAGTAATTCTTGCATGTTCTCCGTTGTTATTTATTGCTTTGGCCAAGTAATAGGTAGTGACTCCAAGAGGGAACGTTATGCTCGATTGTGGGTTCATGCCCCTCGATGACTAGTTTGAGTGACAGAAACATGAGTCTAGGGGATGTGCTGTTGCCACAAGGGGGAAAACAACGGTGCTTGTGCCCGCGGGTGCAAGGATTGTTTACTTTACGCAAAGTTCTTTTAATGCAGTTGTCTGTTGCTTTGAGTTTACACTATGGGTGGGGCTCGCAACTTAATACCAGCGAGATGTTCTGGATAGATATCTCAAGGTGGATGATTAGTAGTAGATATTGATGGATTTCGGTCTACTTACTTTGACGTACCGCCCATGCTTTGAACCTCAATCTTTCTTGCAATGTAGTCAGCATTGGTTTGCGTTCGTGGTCCTGTCAATTTCCCAGCTGTAATTCGTTTACCTCACATAGCTGTTTTATCGTCTTTTGGGAGAGAGACATCACTAGTGAACATCATGAGACTCCGGTCCATATTACCATCATTGATCACATCCACTATTTACTTTTCGCTTTTATTTACTATTGCAAACATTATCTATCACTACTATCATTTGCGTTTAATCCTTTGTGAACTACAAGGCCGGAGGGATTGACAACCTCTCTGTACTCGTTGGGAGCAAAGTTATTTGTATCTGTGTGCAGGTCCACGTTGATTGCTAATATCTGGCGCCGTAGCAGTTGACACCTTCTTGTTGAACCTAGGAGTCTCTGGGGATTCGATCCTTGGTATCTTTGCCAAGGGAAAAACTTCCGCAACACTACATCTCACACCTTCCACTTGGGGTAACCAACGAGGGGCGAGAAGCCTAGCAAGAGTTTTTCTGGCGCCGTTGCCGGGGACTCCACTCTTCAAGATAGGGGAGTTGCATGCTATCTTTTACCTTTGCTTTTTATTCTTGTTAGTTTACCTTTCAGTTTTTGCTTTAGTACCTTTTTATCGAAAATCACAAAAATAGTTATCTCGTTCTTTAGTTGTCATTATGTCGGGTCCTTTTGTCTTTGATGAGGCAGAAGTTCTCACCTTTAAACAATGAGGTGGGGAAAGTTTGAAAGATGCTTGGTATAGAATTAATGATTCACAAAAAAGAGCCACCAAGAAGCAACCTACTACTATCCTGCTTAGAAATTTTTATGTTGGAATTACTTCTTGGAATAGGTTTATTCTAGATACTGCTATCAATGGGAATTTCCTAGAGGCCCCAGTTTGGGAGTCTCTTAGTATTATTCAAAATCTTGTTGGGAATCTCCCTGTTGTTTGCATTCGAGAGGACATCATCCTAGCTCACATTATGAAAAAACTTGAAAAGATAGAGCTAGAGATGCCAAGCATTAATAAGATAAATGAGTTGGATCGTAAGATCCAAGGGAATTTGAATAGAATTGATAGCTCCATGCATAAAATTTTCAAAATTTTGGAGACCTTCAAATTCCATGACTTGGACTCTTCTAGGATAGACAAGATTGAGGATATCTTTGATACTCTAGGAACCACCTTCTCCTCAATCAAAACCAAAAAGGTAGAAACTCCGGCAAAGAAGGAGCCTAAGTTCGTTCACATTCCAAAGGCTCCCCGCTCTAAAAGTAATCCACCTATTGCCAAAGGGGTTGAAACTGTAAAGACTTTGGAAGAAACACCTCTATGTGATGAATTTATAAATGAATCTTCCCTTGACTTTTATCCTTTTGGTCTTCTACCTAGAAGTATCTCTATGAGGCCCTTATTTGAGAGTCCTCTTAAGACTAGTTGTATTATTGAAGAGCTTTTTGATGATCTTGATGATGGTTCAATTGATACAACTTGATCTATATGCATTATGCCTAGCTTAAAGGCATAAAAGAAAGCGCTCTTGGGAGGCAGCCCAATGAATAAATTTTATTTTGATTTTGTTGTGTCTTGATGTTGTTTACTACAGTAGCATCATCATTGTATCTTTGCTTTTCAATTTTGTGCCAAGTATAGCCTCTGATTGCTAGAAAGTTCAAAAGTTGTGAGGTGCTGTCGAGGAAAGAGATTTTGTCCTTGGATAGAAAAATTCGTATAAAATCACCAGATCATCTTTTTGGTCTGAATTTTTTCGACAGTGTGCTCTATATAATTGTATTTCGTGCATCTGTTCTAAGTTTTTTTATTAGAGTTGCAGAAGTGCCCCGAACAAATCATTTACTACCTGCTGTTCTGTTTTTCACAGATTCTGTCCTGTTTTGCCTTTCCTTCATTTTGCAAACCAAGAGCTTGCTTTTTCCTTGCAAAAACCTTTTGGCAATCTTGAGAAACAGTAGAACTTCAAGAATATCTTTATTTCCAGCAAGGTGCAATTATTTTATTATGGGTACTAACCTCGCTAATCAGATTATGATGAGTTATGTATGAAGGGAGTTTTCAAGTGTGCGAGGGAAGATGATAAAAAGATTCAGGAGTGTCAAGCGCTCAAGCTTGGGGATGCCCCCGTGCACCCCCAAGAAATATTCAAGGAGACTCAAGCGTATAAGCTTGGGGATGCCCCCATGCATCCCCTTCTCCATCAACATTATCAGTTCGTCTTTCGTTCCACTATATTTTAATCACTTCATGTGTTATGTGCTATGCTTGGAGCGTCTTGCTTTTAGTTTCCTTTTTAGTTTTTCATAACGAGTCGGAACTCAGCTTTCTTTATGTGGGAGAGAAACACGCTCCACTTCTACCTAGAACATAACATAGAATTTTCATGACTATCTTTGCTGTGTGTGTTCTTTGTCTTTTAATAGCTACTATCATGCTCTGCTCTTAGTATTCATGCTTATCTTTTTAAAGAGCTTGTGTTTAGTTGGATGCTTGAACTCTCTTTAATTATCATGCTTATCTCATTAAGAGAGTTTGCTTCCGTTGCATTGGTTAATATGTCTATGATAAAGATGCTACATGCATGATGGCGCTTAGTAGTTCATGTTTTCTTATGGTTAGTCTCAAATAGCTGGGGGGGTTCCCAATGTGTTATTGGAGTACCAACATGATTTGTTTACCTATGATGTGGTATGGTTTAGTAATATCTTCCTTCGAGAATTTATTTTGATTGACTTGGCGTATGCTCACGCATATTTAAGACTGTAAAGAAAGTCTGTCAAGCTTTGATGATCTTTTATTTCTGAGTAGCGATATAACTTCCATGCCTGATTAAATGTTGCTTTGTCGCTCTGCATGATTATGACCGTCATTGCTCTCTTAGTTGGTCGCTCCCAGTCTTTTGCTAACCTCCACCTGTACTAAGCGGACTGACTGCTTGTGCATCCACATCCTTTTAAACCAGTTATGCCATATGAGTCCACCATACCTACCTATATGTGGTATTTCACCGCCACTCCAAGTAAATTTACATGTGCTACCTTTAAAACCTTCAGTTTTTGCAATACATTGCTCATGGGAAAGTAGCTTAAAAACTATTGTGGTAAAGAATATGTCGCTTATGTGTCTTATTTCTTATAAGTTGCTTGCTGAGCGGTATCCATGTTTCTGGGGACGCCATCAACTGTTACACTTTTGTTGAATATCATGTGAGTTGCTATGCATGTTTGTCTTGTCTGAAGTAAGGGTGATTTGCCATGAGTTGAATGGTTTGAGTATGCATATTGTTAGAGAAGAACATTGGGCCGCCAACCAAAGCCATGTATCATGGTGGAAGTTTTAGCTTGGACATTAATCATCAATCTCTTACGAGAATATGCTTAAGCATTAAAGAGGATTCCATTATCTATTTTCTATGTTGTGCCGGTATGGATGTCCTCAAGTTGAGATCTATCAAAAACGAGAAATCAAATGCGATCTATCTCCTTGGACCTTTGTACACGTGCCAAAGTAAGTAGACCGAAATCCATCAATATCTATTACTAATCATCCACCTTGAGATATCTATCCAGAACATCTCTCTGGTATTAAGTTGCGAGTCCCACCCATAGTGTAAACTCAATGCAACAGACAACTGCATTAAAAGAACTTTGCGTAAAGTAAACAATCCTTGCACCCGCGGGCAAAAGCACCGTTGTTTTCCCCCTTGTGGCAACAGCACATCCCCTAGACTCATGTTTCTGTCACTCAAGCTAGTCATCGAGGGGCATGAACCCACAATCAAGCATAACGTTCCCTCTTGGAGTCACTACCTATTACTCGGCCAAAGCAATAAATAACAACGGAGAACATGCAAGAATTACTTATGAACTAAAATATAAAAGAGGTGAATCAAATATATTACTCAAGATCAATCTGAACATAATCTCATAATCCATCGGATCCCAGCAAACTCAACATAGCAACAGCATAAGGATTACATAGGTGCCTCGATCATGTAGGGCAGCTCACGAGGACTAATTAGTGAAGCACAAGAACGGGAGGAGAACATTACATAGCTACTGGTCATGGACTCATGGTCCAAGGGAGACTACTCACGAGTCATCCGGGAGGCGTCCATGGTGGTGGAGAAGCTCCCGGTGGCGATCCTCCCCTCCGGCAGGGTGCCGGGATGAGTTCTCCTGGTGCTCCCGATCTTGGAAGCGGCGGCGGCGGCGGAACAGAGATGGGATCTCGAAAAGAAGTCCTTTTCTGAGGGTTACGGGGAACCCTTTAAATATATGCCAAAGTAGGGCACCGGGGGAGCCTCGGGGGGCCCAGGGGCCCCCCGGCGCGGCCCAGGGGGGGCGCGCCCACAGGGCGCCTGGAGCCCCTGTGCCCCCCCCCCCCCAGGCTGCCCTTCGGATGCAGTGTTGTTTCCGGTTCGCTGATTTTTTATATAATTTTTCTGGATTTTTCTGGGCAGTTCTCGAAACGTGAAAACCTGAAATACAAAAACAGCCGAAAACAGAAACTGGCACTGGGGTGCACTGGATTAGTAAGTTAGTCCAAATATGATCAAAAGTGTATGGAAGTGTATGAATATCATAGCAATATCACCCAAAAGTGGCATGGAGCAAGCAGAAATTATAGATACGTTTTGGACGTATCAACATCCCCAACCTTAATTCCTGCTCGTCCTCGAGTAGGTAAATGATAACAAGAATAATTTTTGTGGTGACATGCTATTAACCATATAGGACTTTCTCAGTCATATGACAAAAGCTTACTGAGACAATGATTCTATAGTAATTAAGTTGTCTCAAGAGAAAATCACAAATGACTGAAAGTTTTACAACATGAAACTGAAACATCAAAAAGATTTGCAATGAACATGATGTGCAAATATGATAAAGTGATATCTAGCTTGCCCCCTTTAGTGATGCAAAACATAAGTGCAAGGGCACCTTCAAGGTTTAAGTGATGACTAGATACAATCATTTCAGAATAAACGATATCGCAATCATGCAAAAGACAATGCTACTTTGGGACAATGCACATTACACTCAGAATGACAATCATGCTCTCAGTAGTTGGTGCTTCAACATAAAGGTAAAAGAAAGGTTAAGTGCTAAAGCTTTTTATTTGAAAACATGGAAGCAATTGTGTCAACGGTAGTAGTACTTCATATGTGTCATGTATAAAACATCCTATAAGTTGCAAGCCTCATGCATCGAATACCAATAGTGCTCGCTCCTTGTCCTAATTAGCTCGGATTTCCATGGGTTATCATTGCATTGCATATGTTTTAACCAAGTACCTCTATGCCACCTGTACAAAGGTCCAAGGAGATAGATCGCATTTGATTTCTCGTTTTTGATAGATCTCAACTTGAGGACATCCATACCGGGACAACATAGAAAATAGATGATGGACTCCTCTTTAATGCATAAGCATATTCTCATGAGAGATTGAGGATTAAGGTCCAAGCTAAAACTTCCACCATGATGCATGGCTTTGGTTGGCGGCCCAATGTTCTTCTCTAACAATATGCATATTAATTCAACCCACGGTAAATCACCCTTACTTCAGACAAGACGAACATGCATAGCAACTCACATGATATTCAACAAAAGTGTGACAGTTGATGGCGTCCCCAGAAACATGGTTACCGCTCAGCAAGCAACTCATAAGAAATAAGATACATAGGCAACATATTCTTTACCACAATAGTTTTTAGGCTACTTTCCCATGAGCTATGTATTGCATGGTTAGTTTGCTTAGTACAGGTGGAGGTTAGCAAAAGACTGGGAGCGACCAACTAAGAGAGCAATGACGGTCATAATCATGCAGAGCGACAAAGCAATATTGAATCAGGCATGGTAGTTATATCGCTACTCAGAAACAAAAGATCATCAAGGCTTGACAGACTTTCTTTACAGTCTTGAATATGCGTGAGCATACGCCAAGTCAATCAAAATAAATTCTCGAAGGAAGATATTACTAGACCATACCACATCATAGGCAAACAAACCAAGTTGGTACTCCAATACCACATTGGGAACCCCCCAGCTATTTGAGGTTAACCAAAAGAAAACCTGAACTACTAAGCACCATCATGAAAGTAGCATCCTTATCATAGACACATTAACCAATGCAACGGAAGCAAACTCTCTTATTAAGGTGAGCATGGTAATTAAAGAGAGTTCAAGCAACCAACTAAATAAAACCTCTTGAAAAGATAAGCATGAATACTAAGAGCGGAGTATGATAGTAGCTATTAAAAGATAAAGAACGCACACAGCATAGATAGACATGAAAATTCTATTATATGTTCTAGGTAGATGTGGAGCGTGTTTCTCTCCCACATAAAGGAATGCTGGGTTCCGACTCGTTATGAAAAACTAAAAAGAAAACTAAAATCAAGACGCTCCAAGCATAGCACATAACACATGAAGTGATAAAAATATAGCGAAACGAAAGACGAAATGATAATGCTGATGGAGAAGGGGATGCACGGGGGCATCCCCAAGCTTAGACGCTTGAGTCTCCTTGAATATTTCTTGGGGGTGCACGGGGGCATCCCCAAGCTTGAGCGCTTGACACTCCTGAATCTTTTTATCATCTTCCCTCGCACACTTGAAAACTCCCTTCATACATAACTCATCATAATCTGATTAGCGAGGTTAGTACCCTTAATAAAATAATTATACCTTGCTGGAAATAAGGATATTCTTGAAGTTCTACTGTTTCTCAAGATTGCCAAAAGGTTTTTGCAAAGAAAAAGCAAGTTCTCAATTTGCAAAGTGAAGGTAAGGCAAAACAGGACAGAATCTGTGAAAAACAGAACAGCAGGCAGTAATTGACCTGTTCGGGATACTTCTGCTACTCAAATCAAAAAACTCAGAACTGATGCACGAAATACAATTATATAGAGAACGTTGTTCAAACAATTCAGACCAAAAAGATGATCTGGTGATTTTATACGAATTTTTCTATCCAAGGACAGAATCTGTTTCCTGGACAGCACCTCACAACTTTTGAACTTTCTAGCAATCAGAGGCTATACTTGGCACAATATGAAAAGCAAAGATACAATGATGATGCTACAGCAGTAAACAACATCAAGACACAACAAAAGCAAAAAAAATATTCATGTGGGCTGCCTCCCAAAATCGCTTTCTTTTATGCCTTTAAGCTAGGCATAATGCATAGATCAAGTTTTATCAAACGTAAAAGAATAGCTAGCCCGTACAACGGACTCAAAAGGTAACTTGACCTTCCTACGAGGGAAGTGTTCCATCCCTTTCTTGAGAGGAAACTGAAATTTTATATTACCCTCTTTCATGTCAATGACAGCACCAACGGTGCGCAAAAAGGGACGTCCCAAAATAATTGGACATGAAGGATCACATTCAATATCCATAATAGTGAAATCAACGGGCACATAATTATCATTGACAACAATAAGAACATCGTCGATCCTCCCCAAAGGTTTCTTTATGGAAGAATCAACGAGACGAACACCAAAAGAACAAGAATCATAAGGTTTCAATTTAAGCATATCATATATCCTTTTGGGCATAACAGAGGTACTAGCACCAACATCACATAATGCATAACAAGAGAAGTCATTCAAATAAATTTTTATCATAGGATCCCAACCATATTCTAGCTTTCTAGGTATGGAGGCTTCTACTCTAAGTTTCTCCTCCCTAGCTTTGATGAGAGCATTAGTGATATGCTCTGTGAAGGCAAGGTTAAGCGTGCTAGTGCGGGGATCTCTAGACATCTTGTGAAGGAAATCAATAACTTCGGTAAGAGTGCAATTATCAAAATCAAGGTCACGAGCATCAAGTAAAGTGGTAGTGGTGTCCTTAAGGTTCACCTGTTTGGTAGTTTCTAAAGTCATAGCATCACCATTAATAGGTCCATTGGGACCAGGAGTACATTGGGTGCTAAGAGTGTGAACATCCTCAATAACTTGGATAGTAGCAACAGTGTGGTGGGTAGGAAGGCTCTTAATTCTTTCCTCTTCCTCCCTTTCTCTAGCCCATCTTTCTTTAAGCTTAGCCATCATCCTAATATTTTCATCAATTTGTACTTGAGTAGCATTAATAGGGATGACTTCTCTCTCCTTAGGAGAAGTTTCAATTTTTAGCAATTTTACCTCATTGGCTAAGTGTACTACCTTAAAAGAAAGATCATCTAGTTTATGTAGTTTCTCTTCTACATTCTTATTAAAGGCTTTTTGGGTAGTGATGAAATATCTAAGCATAGTCTCTAGTTCAGTATTGGAGTTCTTGGTATTAGGATAAGCATTGTTGTTCCCATAAGAGTTAGAGGGGAACGGTCTAGAATTGTTACCAAAGTTACTCCTATAAGCATTGTTGTTAAAATTGTTTCTAGAGATAAAGTTCACATCTACTTGTTCTTGAGAAATCAAAGAATTTAAAGGAACATCACGAGGATCAACAGTAGATTGCTTTGAAAGTAGAGACACGATCAAGTCAACTTTTTCATTAAGGGAGGAAATCTCCTCGACAGAGTTTACCTTCCTACCTGTTGGAGCGCGCTCGGTGTGCCATTGGGAATAGTTGGTCATCATCTCATCGAGAAGCTTTGTGGCAGCACCAAGTGTAGTTGACATAAAAGTTCCTCCCGCGGCCGAATCTAACAAGTTCCGCGAGGTAAAGTTCAAGCCTGCATAAAAAGTTTGGATAACCATCCAAGTAGTCAAACCGTGAGTAGGGCAGTTCTTGATAAGAGATTTCATATGTTCCCAAGCTTGGGCAACGTATTCATTATCCAATTGTTTAAAATTCACGATGTTACTTCTAAGTTGGATAATTTTAGTAGGTGGATAGTATTTCCCAATAAAAGCATCTTTGCACTTGTCCCATGAATCTATGCTATTTCTAGGCAAAGACTTAAACCAAATTTTAGCTCCTCCTCTCAAGGAGAAAGGAAAAAGCTTAAGCTTAACAATATTACCATCTATTTCTTAGTACTTTTGCATATCACAAAGTTCAACAAAGTTGTTCAAGTGTAAAGCAGCATCATCTCCAGCACCGGAGAATTGTTCTCTCATGACTAAGTTAAGTAAAGCAGGTTTAATTTCATATGAAGGTGCTGAAGTGGCAGGTGTAGTGATAGGTGTGCTGATAAAGTCATCGTTGTTGTGACTAGTGAAGTCACACAACTTGGTGTTCTCGGTGGAACCCATAGTAGCAAGCAAGCAAGATAACTATTTTTGTGATTTTCGATAAAAGGAACTAAAGTAAATATGAAAGGTAAACTAACAAGACTAAAAAGCAAAGGTAAAAGATAGCATGCAACTCCCCTATCCTGAAGAGTGGAGTCCCCGGCAATGGCGCCAGAAAATACTCCTTGATGGGCCTCGAACCCCTCGTTGGTTACCCCAAGTGGAAGGTGTAAGATGCAGTAAGTAGAAGTGTTTTCCCCTAGCAAAGATGCCAAGGATCGAATCCCCAGAGACTCCTAGGTTCAACAAGTAGGTGTCAACTGCTAACGGCGCAATTAGCAATCAACGTGGACCTGCACACAGATACAAATAACTTTGCTCCCAACGAGTACAGAGAGGTTGTCAATCCCTCCGGCCTTGTAGTTCACAAAGGGTTAAAAGCAATGATAGTAGTGATAGATAGTTTTTGCAATAGTAGGTAAATAGCGAAAGGTAAATAGTGGATGTGATCAATGATGGTAATATGGACCGGAGTCTCATGATGTTCACTAGTGATGTCTCTCTCCCAAAAGACAATAAAACAGCTATGTGAGGTAAACAAATTACAGGTGGGCAATTGACAGGACCACGAACGCAAACCAATGCTGACTACATTGCAAGAAAGGTTGAGGTTCAAAGTATGGGCGGTACGCCAAAGTAAGTAGACCGAAATCCATCAATATCTACTACTAATCATCCACCTTGAGATATCTATCCAGAACATCTCGCTGGTATTAAGTTGCGAGTCCCACCCATAGTGTAAACTCAATGCAACAGACAACTGCATTAAAAGAACTTTGCGTAAAGTAAACAATCCTTGCACCCGCGGGCACAAGCACCGTTGTTTTCCCCCTTGTGGCAATAGCACATCCCCTAGACTCATGTTTCTGTCACTCAAGCTAGTCATCGAGGGGCATGAACCCACAATCAAGCATAACGTTCCCTCTTGGAGTCACTACCTATTACTCGGCCAAAGCAATAAATAACAACGGAGAACATGCAAGAATTACTTATGAACTAAAATATAAAAGAGGTGAATCAAATATATTACTCAAGAACAATCTGAACATAATCTCGTAATCCATCGGATCCCAGCAAACTCAACATAGCAACAGCATAAGGATTACATAGGTGCCTCGATCATGTAGGGCAGCTCACGAGGACTAATTAGTGAAGCACAAGAACTGAGGAGAACATCACATAGCTACTGGTCATGGACTCATGGTCCAAGGGAGACTACTCACGAGTCATCCGGGAGGCGTCGATGGTGGTGGAGAAGCTCCCGGTGGTGATCCTCCCCTCCGGCAGGGTGCCGGGAAGAGTTCTCCTCGTGCTCCCGATCTTGGAAGCGGCGGCGGCGGAACAGAGATGGGATTGCGAAAAGAAGTCCTTTTCTGAGGGTTACGGGGAACCCTTTAAATATATGCCAAAGTAGGGCACTGGGGGAGCCTCGGGGGGCCCAGGCGCCCCCCGGCGCGGCCCAGGGGGGGCGCGCCCACAGGGCGCCTGGAGCCCGTGTGCCCCCCCCCCCCAGGCTGCCCTTCGGACGCAGTGTTGTTTCCGGTTCGCTGATTTTTTATATAATTTTTCTGGATTTTTCTAGGCAGTTCTCGAAACGTGAAAACCTGAAATACAAAAACAGTCGAAAACAGAAACTGGCACTGGGGTGCACTGGATTAGTAAGTTAGTCCAAATATGATCAAAAGTGTATGGAAGTGTATGAATATCATAGCAATATCACCCAAAAGTGGCATGGAGCAAGCAAAATTATAGATACGTTTTGGACGTATCACGTACCGCCCATGCTTTGAACCTCAACCTTTCTTGCAATGTAGTCAGCATTGGTTTGCGTTCGTGGTCCTGTCAATTGCCCAGCTGTAATTCGTTTACCTCACATAGCTGTTTTATCGTCTTTTGGGAGAGAGAAATCACTAGTGAACATCATGAGACTCCGGTCCATATTACCATCATTGATCACATCCGCTATTTACTTTTCGCATTTATTTACTATTGCAAACATTATCTATCACTACTATCATTTGCGTTTAATCCTTTGTGAACTACAAGGCCGGAGGGATTGACAACCTCTCTGTACTCATTGGGAGCAAAGTTATTTGTATCTGTGTGCAGGTCCACGTTGATTGCTAATATCTGGCGTCGTAGTAGTTGACACCTTCTTGTTGAACCTAGGAGTCTCTGGGGATTCGATCCTTGGTATCTTTGCCAAGGGAAAAAACTTCCGCAACACTACATCTCACACCTTCCACTTGGGGTAACAAACGAGGGGCGAGAAGCCTAGCAAGAGTTTTTCTGGCGCCGTTGACGGGGACTCCACTCTTCAGGATAGGGGAGTTGCACGCTATCTTTTACCTTTGCTTTTAGTCTTGTTAGTTTACCTTTCAGTTTTGCTTTAGTACCTTTTATCGAAAATCACAAAAATAGTTATCTTGCTTGCTTGCTACTATGGGTTCCACCGAGAACACCAAGTTGTGTGACTTCACTAGTCACAACAACGATGACTTTATCAGCACACCTATCACTACACCTGCCACTTCAGCGCCTTCATATGAAATTAAACCTGCTTTACTGAATCTAGTTATGAAAGATCAATTCTCCGGTCCTGGAGATGATGCTGCTTTACACTTGAACAACTTTGTTGAACTTTGTGATATGCAAAAGTACCAAGAAATAGATGGTAATATTGTTAAGCTTAAGCTTTTTCCTTTCTCCTTGAGAGGAGGAGCTAAAATTTGGTTTCAGTCTTTGCCTAGAAATAGCATAGATTCATGGGACAAGTGCAAAGATGCTTTTATTGGAAAATACTATCCACCTGCTAAAATTATCCAACTGAGAAGTAACATAATGAATTTTAAACAATTGGATAATGAACACGTTGCCCAAGATTGGGAACGTATGAAATCTCTTATCAAGAACTGCCCTACTCATGGTTTGACTACTTGGATGGTTATCCAAACTTTTTATGCAGGCTTGAACTTTACCTCGCGGAACTTGTTAGATTCGGCCGCGGGAGGAACCTTTATGTCAACTACACTTGGTGCTGCCACGAAGCTTCTCGATGAGATGATGACCAACTATTCCCAATGGCACACCGAACGCGCTCCAACAGGTAGGAAGGTAAACTCTGTCGAGGAAATTTCCTCCCTTAATGAAAAAGTTGACTTGATCATGTCTCTACTTTCGAAGCAATCCTCTGTTGATCCTCGTGATGTTCCTTTAAATTCTTTGATTGCTCAAGAACAAGTAGATGTGAATTTTATCTCTAGAAACAATTTTAATAACAATGCTTATAGGAGTAATTTTGGTAACAATCCTAGACCGTTCCCCTCTAATTCTTATGGGAACAACAATGCTTATCCTAGCACCAAGAACTCCAATACTGAACTAGAGATTATGCTTAAAGATTTCATCACTACCAAAAAAGCCTTTAATAAGAGTATAGAAGACAAACTACATAAACTAGATGATCTCTCTTTTAAGGTAGACCATTTAGCCAATGAGATAGAATTGCTTAAAATTAAAACTTCTCCTCTTGAGGAGAGGAAGGTCACTCCTATGAATGCTATTCAAGTGCAAATTAATGAAAACATTAGGATGATGGCTAAACTTAAAGAAAGATGGGCTAGAGAAAGGAGGAAGAAGATAGAATTAAGAACCTTCCTACCCACCACACTGTTGCTACTATCCAAGTTGTTGAGGATATCCAAACTCTTAGCACCCAATGTACTCCTGGTCCCGATGGACCTATTAATGGTGATGCTATGACTATAGAAACTACCAAACTAGTGAACCTTAAGGACACCACTACCACTTTACTTGATGCTAGTGATCTTGATTTTGATAATTGCACTCTTACCGAAGTTATTGATTTCCTTCACAAGATGTCTAGAGATCCCCGCACTAGCACGCTTAACCTTGCCTTCACAGAGCATATCACTAATGCTCTTATCAAAGCTAGGTAGGAGAAACTTAGAGTAGAAGCCTCCATACCTAGAAAGCTAGAAGATGGTTGGGATCCTATGATAAAAAATAAATTGAATGACTTCTCTTGCTATGCATTATGTGATGTTGGAGCTAGTACCTCTGTTATGCCCAAAAGAATATATGATATGCTTAAATTGAAACCTTTTGATTCTTGTTCTTTTGGTGTTCGTCTCGTTGATTCTTCCATAAAGAAACCTTTGGGGAGGATCGACGATGTTCTTATCATTGTCAATGACAACTATGTTCCCGTTGATTTTACTATTATGGATATTGAATGTGATCCTTCTTGTCCAATTATTTTGGGACGTCCCTTTTTACGCACCGTTGGTGCTATCATTGACATGAAAGAGGGTAATATAAAATTTCAGTTTCCTCTCAAGAAAGGGATGGAACACTTCCCTCGAAAGAAGATCAAGTTACCTTTTGAGTCCGTTGTACGGGCTAGCTATTCTTTTACTCTTGATAAGACTTGATCTCTATGCATTATGCCTAGCTTAAAGGCATGAAAGAAAGCGCTTTTGGGAGGCAGCCCACATGAATAAAAAAATTATTTTGCTTTTGTTGTGTCTTGATGTTGTTTACTAAAGTAGCATCATCATTGTATCTTTGCTTTTCAATTTTGTGCCAAGTATAGCCTCTGATTGCTAGAAAGTTCAAAAGTTGTGAGGTGCTGTCCAGGAAACAGATTGTCCTTGGATAGAAAAATTCGTATAAAATCACCAGATCATCTTTTTGGTCTGAATTTTTTCGACAGTGTTCTCTATATAATTTTATTTCGTGCGTCTGTTCTGAGTTTTTTTATTAGAGTTGCAGAAGTGCCCCGAACAAATCATTTACTACCTGTTGTTCTGTTTTTCACAGATTCTGTCCTGTTTTGCCTTTCCTTCATTTTGCAAACCAAGAGCTTGCTTTTTCTTTGCAAAAACCTTGTGGCAATCTTGAGAAACAGTAAACCTTCAAGAATATCTTTATTTCCAGCAAGGTACAATTATTTTATTATGGGTACTAACCTCGCTAATCAGATTATGATGAGTTATGTATGAAGGGAGTTTTCAAGTCTGCGAGGGAAGATGATAAAAAGATTCAGGAGTGTCAAACGCTCAAGCTTGGGGATGCCCCCGTGCACCCCCAAGAAATATTCAAGGAGACTCAAGCGTCTAAGCTTGGGGATGCCCCCGTGCATCCCCTTCTCCATCAACATTATCAGTTCGTCTTTCGTTCCACTATATTTTAATCACTTCATGTGTTATGTGCTATGCTTGGAGCGTCTTGCTTTTAGTTTCCTTTTTAGTTTTTCATAACGAGTCGGAACTCAGCTTTCTTTATGTGGGAGAGAAACACGCTCCACTTATACCTAGAACATAACATAGAATTTTCATGTCTATCCTTGATGTGTGTGTTCTTTGTCTTTTAATAGCTACTATCATGCTCTGCTCTTAGTATTCATGCTTATCTTTTTAAAGAACTTGTGTTTAGTTGGTTGCTTGTACTCTCTTTAATTATCATGCTTATCTCATTAAGAGAGTTTGCTTCCGTTGCATTGGTTAATATGTCTATGATAAAGATGCTACGTGCATGATGGCGCTTAGTAGTTCATGTTTTCTTATGGTTAGTCTCAAATAGCTGGGGTGGGGGGGTTCCCAATGTGTTATTGGAGTACCAACATGATTTGTTTACCTATGATGTGGTATGGTTTAGTAATATCTTCCTTCGAGAATTTATTTTGACTGACTTGGCGTATGCTCACGCATATTTAAGACTGTAAAGAAAGTCTGTCAAGCCTTGATGATCTTTTATTTCTGAGTAGTGATATAACTTCCATGCTTGACTCAATGTTGCTTTGTCGCTCTGCATGATTATGACCGTCATTGCTCTCTTAGTTGGTCGCTCCCAGTCTTTTGCTAACCTCCACCTATACTAAGCGGACTGACTGCTTGTGCATCTACATCCTTTTAAACCAGTTATGCCATATGAGTCCACCATACCTACCTATATGTGGTATTTCACCGCCACTCCAAGTAAATTTACATGTGCTACCTTTAAAACCTTCAGTTTTTGCAATACATAGCTCATGGGAAAGTAGCTTAAAAACTATTGTGGTAAAGAATATGTCGCTTATGTATCTTATTTCTTATAAGTTGCTTGCTGAGCGGTATCCATGTTTCTCGGGACGCCGTCAACTGTTACACTTTTGTTGAATATCATGTGAGTTTCTATGCATGTTCATCTTGTCTGAAGTAAGGGTGATTTGCCATGGGTTGAATGGTTTGAGTATGCATATTGTTAGAGAAGAACATTGGGCCGCCAACCAAAGCCATGCATCATGGTGGAAGTTTTAGCTTGGACCTTAATCCTCAATCTCTCATGAGAATATGCTTATGCATTAAAGAGGAGTCCATCATCTATTTTCTATGTTGTCCCGGTATGGATGTCCTCAAGTTGAGATCTATCAAAAACAAGAAATCAAATGCGATCTATCTCCTTGGACCTTTGTACAGGTGACATAGAGGTACACCTTTGTGACACTTGGTTGAGACATATGTAATGCAATGACAATCCATGGAAATCCGAGCTAATTAGGACAAGGTGCGAGCACTATTGGTATTCCATGCATGAGGCTTGCAACTTATAGGATGTCTTATGCATAACACATATGAAGTACTACTACCGTTGACAAAATTGTTTCTATGTTTTCAAAATAAAAAGCTCTAGCACATGAGTAATCCCTGCTTCCCTCTGCGAAGGGCCATCCTTTTACTTTTATGTTGAGTCTCCACCTTCTTTTAAAAGCACCAACTACTGAGAGCATGATTGTCATTCTGAGTGTAATGTGCATTGTCTGAAAGTAGCATTATCTTTTGCATGATTGTGATATCGTTTATTCTGAAATCATTGTATCTAGTCATCACTTAAACCTTGAAGGTGCCCCTGCATTTATGTTTTGCTTCACTAAAGGGGGCAAGCTAGATATCACTTTATCATATTTGCACACCATGTTCATTACAAATCTATTTGATGTTTCAATGTCATGTTGTAAAACTTTCAGTCCTTTGTGATTTTCTCATGAGGCAACTTAATTACTATAGATTCATTATCTCAGTAAGCTTTTTTCATATGACTATGAAAAGTCCTACATGGTTAATAGCATGTCACCACAGAAATTATTCTTGTTATCATTTACCTACTCGAGGACGAGCAGGAATTAAGCTTGGGGATGTTGATACGTCCAAAACGTATCTATAATTTCTGCTTGCTCCATGCCTCTTTTGGGTGATATTGCTATGTTATTTATACACTTCCATACACTTTTGATCATATTTGGACTAACCTATTAACTCAGTGCACCCCGGTGCCAGTTTCTGTTTTCGGCTGTTTTTGTATTTCAGGTTTTCACATTACGAGAACTGCCAGGAAAAATCCAGAAAAATTATATAAAAAATCAGCGTTCCAGAAACTACCGTGCGCCCGAAGGACAGCCGGGGGGGCACCAGGGCTCCAGGCGCCCTGGCGGCACCCCCCCCCCCCTGGGCCGCGCCGGGGGGCGCCTGGGCCCCCCGAGGCTCCTCCGTTGCCCCCCTTTGGCATATATTTAAAGCGTCTCGAGAAACCCTCGAAAGAGGAACTCTTTTTCGCGATCTCATCTATGTTCCGCCGCCACCGCCGCTTCCAAGATCGGGAGCACCAGGAGAACTCTTCCCGGCACCCTGCCGGAGGGGAGGATCTCCACCGGGAGCCTCTCCACCACCATGGATGCCTCCCGGATGAGTTGTGAGTAGTCTCCCTTGGACCATGAGTCCATGACCAGTACCTATGTGATGTTCTCCTCCCGTTCTTGTGCTTCACTAATTAGTCCTCGTGAGCTGCCCTACATGATCGAGGCACATATGTAATCCTTATGCTATTGCTATGATGAGTTTGTTGGGATCCGATGGATTATGAGATTATGTTCAGATTGTGCTTGAGTAATATATTTGATCTACCTCTTTTATATTTATGTTCATAAGAAATTCTTGCATGTTCTCCGTTGTTATTTATTGCTTTGGCCAAGTAGTAGGTAGTGACTCCAAGAGGGAACGTTATGCTCGATTGTGGGTTCATGCCCCTCGATGACTAGTTTGAGTGACAGAAACATGAGTCTAGGGGATGTGCTGTTGCCACAAGGGGGAAAACAACGGTGCTTGTGCCCGCGGGTGCAAGGATTGTTTACTTTACGCAAAGTTCTTTTAATGCAGTTGTCTGTTGCTTTGAGTTTACACTATGGGTGGGGCTCGCAACTTAATACCAGCGAGATGTTCTGGATAGATATCTCAAGGTGGATGATTAGTAGTAGATATTGATGGATTTCGGTCTACTTACTTTGGCGTACCGCCCATGCTTTGAACCTCAACCTTTCTTGCAATGTAGTCAGCATTGGTTTGCGTTCGTGGTCCTGTCAATTGCCCAGCTGTAATTCGTTTACCTCACATAGCTGTTTTATCGTCTTTTGGGAGAGAGACATCACTAGTGAACATCATGAGACTCCGGTCCATATTACCATCATTGATCACATCCACTATTTACTTTTCACTTTTATTTACTATTGCAAACATTATCTATCACTACTATCATTTGCGTTTAATCCTTTGTGAACTACAAGGCCGGAGGGATTGACAACCTCGTTGTACTCGTTGGGAGCAAAGTTATTTGTATCTGTGTGCAGGTCCACGTTGATTGCTAATATCTGGCGCTGTAGCAGTTGACACCTTCTTGTTGAACCTAGGAGTCTCAGGGGATTCGATCCTTGGTATCTTTGCCAAGGGAAAAACTTCCGCAACACTACATCTCACACCTTCCACTTGGGGTAACCAACGAGGGGCGAGAAGCCTAGCAAGAGTTTTTCTGGCGCCGTTGCCGGGGACTCCACTCTTCAAGATAGGGGAGTTGCATGCTATCTTTTACCTTTGCTTTTTAGTCTTGTTAGTTTACCTTTCAGTTTTTGCTTTAGTACCTTTTTATCGAAAATCACAAAAATAGTTATCTTGCTTGCTTGCTACTATGGGTTCCACCGAGAACACCAAGTTGTGTGACTTCACTAGTCACAACAACGATGACTTTATCAGCACACCTATCACTACACCTGCCACTTCAGCACCTTCATATGAAATTAAACCTGCTTTACTGAATCTAGTTATGAAAGATTAATTCTCCGGTGCTGGAGATGATGCTGCTTTACACTTGAACAACTTTGTTGAACTTTGTGATATGCAAAAGTACCAAGAAATAGATTGTAATGTTGTTAAGCTTAAGCTTTTTCCTTTCTCCTTGAGAGGAGGAGCTAAAATTTGGTTTCAGTCTTTGCCTAGAAATAGCATAGATTCATGGGACAAGTGCAAAGATGCTTTTATTAAAAAATACTATCCACCTGCTAAAATTATCCAACTGAGAAGTAACATAATGAATTTTAAACAATTGGATAATGAACACGTTGCCCAAGCCTGGGAACGTATGAAATCTCTTATCAAGAACTGCCCTACTCATGGTTTGACTACTTGGATGGTTATCCAAACTTTTTATGCAGGCTTGAACTTTACCTCGCGGAACTTGTTAGATTCGGCCGCGGGAGGAACCTTTATGTCAACTACACTTGGTGCTGCCACGAAGCTTCTCGATGAGATGATGACCAACTATTCCCAATGGCACACCGAACGTGCTCCAACAGGTAGGAAGGTAAACTCTGTCGAGGAAATTTCCTCCCTTAATGAAAAAGTTGACTTGATCATGTCTCTACTTTCGAAGCAATCCTCTGTTGATCCTCGTGATGTTCCTTTAAATTCTTTGATTGCTCAAGAACAAGTAGATGTGAATTTTATCTCTAGAAACAATTTTAATAACAATGCTTATAGGAGTAACTTTGGTAACAATCCTAGACCGTTCCCCTCTAACTCTTATGGGAACAACAGTGCTTATCCTAGCACCAAGAACTCCAATACTGAACTAGAGATTATGCTTAAAGATTTCATCACTACCCAAAAAGCCTTTAATAAGAATATAGAAGAAAAACTACATAAACTAGATGATCTCTCTTTTAAGGTAGACCATTTAGCCAATGAGATAGAGTTGCTTAAAATTAAAACTTCTCCTCTTGAGGAGAGGAAGGTCACTCCTATGAATGCTATTCAAGTGCAAATTAATGGAAACATTAGGATGATGGCTAAACTTAAAGAAAGATGGGCTAGAGAAAGGGAGGAAGAAGATAGAATTAAGAACCTTCCTACCCACCACACTGTTGCTACTATCCAAGTTGTTGAGGATATCCAAACTCTTAGCACCCAATGTACTCCTGGTCCCGATGGACCTATTAATGGTGATGCTATGACTATAGAAACTACCAAACTAGTGAACCTTAAGGACACCACTACCACTTTACTTGATGCTAGTGATCTTGATTTTGATAATTGCACTCTTACCGAAGTTATTGATTTCCTTCACAAGATGTCTAGAGATCCCCGCACTAGCACGCTTAACCTTGCCTTCACAGAGCATATCACTAATGCTCTTATCAAAGCTAGGTAGGAGAAACTTAGAGTAGAAGCCTCCATACCTAGAAAGCTAGAAGATGGTTGGGATCCTATGATAAAAAATAAATTGAATGACTTCTCTTGCTATGCATTATGTGATGTTGGAGCTAGTACCTCTGTTATGCCCAAAAGAATATATGATATGCTTAAATTGAAACCTTTTGATTCTTGTTCTTTTGGTGTTCGTCTCGTTGATTCTTCCATAAAGAAACCTTTGGGGAGGATCGACGATGTTCTTATCATTGTCAATGACAACTATGTTCCCGTTGATTTTACTATTATGGATATTGAATGTGATCCTTCTTGTCCAATTATTTTGGGACGTCCCTTTTTACGCACCGTTGGTGCTATCATTGACATGAAAGAGGGTAATATAAAATTTCAGTTTCCTCTCAAGAAAGGGATGGAACACTTCCCTCGAAAGAAGATCAAGTTACCTTTTGAGTCCGTTGTACGGGCTAGCTATTCTTTTACTCTTGATAAGACTTGATCTCTATGCATTATGCCTAGCTTAAAGGCATGAAAGAAAGCGCTTTTGGGAGGCAGCCCACATGAATAAAAAAATTATTTTGCTTTTGTTGTGTCTTGATGTTGTTTACTACAGTAGCATCATCATTGTATCTTTGCTTTTCAATTTTGTGCCAAGTATAGCCTCTGATTGCTAGAAAGATCAAAAGTTGTGAGGTGCTGTCCAGGAAACAGATTCTGTCCTTGGATAGAAAATTTCGTATAAAATCACCAGATCATCTTTTTGGTCTGAATTTTTTCGACAGCGTGCTCTATATAATTGTATTTCGTGCGTATGTTCTGAGTTTTTTTATTAGAGTTGCAGAAGTGCCCCGAACAAATCAATTACTACCTGCTGTTCTGTTTTTCACAGATTCTGTCCTGTATTGCCTTTCCTTCATTTTGCAAACCAAGAGCTTGCTTTTTCTTTGCAAAAACCTTTTGGCAATCTTGAGAAACAGTAGACCTTCAAGAATATCTTTATTTCCATCAAGGTACAATTATTTTATTATAGGTACTAACCTAGCTAATCAGATTATGATGAGTTATGTATGAAGGGAGTTTTCAAGTGTGCGAGGGAAGATGATAAAAAGATTCAGGAGTGTCAAGCGCTCAAGCTTGGGGATGCCCCCGTGCACCCCCAAGAAATATTCAAGGAGAATCAAGCGTCTAAGCTTGGGGATGCCCCCGTGCATCCCCTTCTCCATCAACATTATCAGTTCGTCTTTCGTTCCACTATATTTTAATCATTTCATGTGTTATGTGCTATGCTTGGAGCGTCTTGCTTTTAGTTTCCTTTTTAGTTTTTCATAACGAGTCAGAACTCAGCTTTCTTTATGTGGGAGAGAAACACGCTCCACTTCTACCTAGAACATAACATAGAATTTTCATGTCTATCCTTGTTGTGTGTGTTCTTTGTCTTTTAATAGCTACTATCATGCTCTGCTCTTAGTATTCATGCTTATCTTTTTAAAGAGCTTGTGTTTAGTTGGTTGCTTGAACTCTCTTTAATTATCATGCTTATCTCATTAAGAGAGTTTGCTTCTGTTGCATTGGTTAATATGTCTATGATAAAGATGCTACGTGCATGATCGCGCTTAGTAGTTCATGTTTTCTTATGGTTAGTCTCAAATAGCTGGGGGGGTTCCCAAGGTGTTATCGGAGTACCAACATGATTTGTTTACCTATGATGTGGTATGGTTTAGTAATATCTTCCTTCGAGAATTTATTTTGATTGACTTGGCGTATGCTCACGCATATTTAAGACTGTAAAGAAAGTCTGTCAAGCCTTGATGATCTTTTATTTCTGAGTAGCGATATAACTTCCATGCCTGACACAATGTTGCTTTGTCGCTCTGCATGATTATGACCGTCATTGCTCTCTTAGTTGGTCGCTCCCAGTCTTTTGCTAACCTCCACCTGTACTAAGCGGACTGACTGCTTGTGCATCCACATCCTTTTAAACCAGTTATGTCATATGAGTCCACCATACCTACCTATATGTGGTATTTCACCGCCACTCCAAGTAAATTTACATGTGCTACCTTTAAAAAACCTTCAGTTTTTGCAATACATAGCTCATGGGAAAGTAGCTTAAAAACTACTGTGGTGAAGAATATGTCGCTTATGTATCTTATTTCTTATAAGTTGCTTGTTGTGCGGTATCCATGTTTCTGGGGACGCCATCAATTGTTACACTTTTGTTGAATATCATGTGAGTTGCTATGCATGTTCGTCTTTTCTGAAGTAAGGGTGATTTGCCATGGGTTGAATGGTTTGAGTATGCATATTGTTAGAGAAGAACATTGGGCCGCCAACCAAAGCCATGTATCATGGTGGAAGTTTTAGCTTGGACATTAATCCTCAATCTCTTATGAGAATATGCTTAAGCATTAAAGAGGAGTCCATTATCTATTTTCTATGTTGTCCCGGTATGGATGTCCTCAAGTTGAGATCTATCAAAAACGAGAAATCAAATGTGATCTATCTCCTTGGACCTTTGTACAGGTGACATAGAGGTACCCCTTTGTGACACTTGGTTGAAACATATGTAATGCAATGACAATCCATGGAAATCCGAGCTAATTAGGACAAGGTGCGAGCACTATTGGTATTAGATGCATGAGGCTTGCAACTTATAGGATGTCTTATGCATAACACATATGAAGTACTACTACCGTTGACAAAATTGTTTCTATGTTTTCAAAATAAAAAGCTCTAGCACATGAGTAATCCCTGCTTCCCTCTGCGAAGGGCCATTCTTTTACTTTTATGTTGAGTCTCCACCTTCTTTTAAAAGCACCAACTACTGAGAGCATGATTGTCATTCTGAGTGTAATGTGCATTGTCCCAAAGTAGCATTGTCTTTTGCATGATTGTGATATCGTTTATTCTGAAATCATTGTATCTAGTCATCACTTAAAGCTTGAAGGTGCCCCTGCATTTATGTTTTGCTTCAATAAAGGGGGCAAGCTAGATATCACTTTATGATATTTTCACACCATGTTCATTACAAATCTATTTGATGTTTCAATGTCATGTTGTAAAACTTTCAGTCCTTTGTGATTTTCTCATGAGGCAACTTAATTACTATAGATTCATTATCTCAGTAAGCTTTTGTCATATGACTATGAAAAGTCCTATATGGTTAATAGCATGTCACCGCAGAAATTATTCTTGTTATCATTTACCTACTCGAGGACGAGCGGGAATTAAGCTTGGGGATGTTGATACGTCCAAAACGTATCTATAATTTCTGCTTGCTCCATGCCTCTTTTGGGTGATATTGCTATGTTATTTATACACTTCCATACACTTTTGATCATATTTGGACTAACCTATTAACTCAGTGCACCCCAGTGCCAGTTTCTGTTTTCGGCTGTTTTTGTATTTCAGGTTTTCACATTACGAGAACTGCCAGGAAAAATCCAGAAAAGTTATATAAAAAATCAGCGTTCCAGAGACTACCGTGCACCCGAAGGACAGCCGGGGGGGCCCACCAGGGCTCCAGGCGCCCTGGCGGCGCCCCCCCCCCCCTGGGCCGCGCCAGGGGGCGCCTGGGCCCCCCGAGGTTCCTCCGATGCCCCCCTTTGGCATATATTTAAAGCGTCTCGAGAAACCCTTGAAAGAGGAACTCTTTTTCGCGATCTCATCTTTGTTCTGCCGCCGCCGCCGCTTCCAAGATCGGGAGCACCAGGAGAACTCTTCCCGGCACCCTGCCGGAGGGGAGGATCACCACCGGGAGCCTCTCCACCACCATGGACGCCTCCTGGATGAGTTGTGAGTAGTCTCCCTTGGACCATGAGTCCATGACCAGTAGCTATGTGATGTTCTCCTCCCGTTCTTGTGCTTCACTAATTAGTCCTCGTGAGCTGCCCTACATGATCGAGGCACATATGTAATCCTTATGTTGTTGCTATGATGAGTTTGCTGGGATCCGATGGATTATGAGATTATGTTCAGATTGTGCTTGAGTAATATATTTGATCTACCTCTTTTATATTTATGTTCATAAGTAATTCTTGCATGTTCTCCGTTGTTATTTATTGCTTTGGCCAAGTAGTAGGTAGTGACTCCAAGAGGGAACGTTATGCTCAATTGTGGGTTCATGCCCCTCGATGACTAGTTTGAGTGACAGAAACATGAGTCTAGGGGATTTGTTGTTGCCATAAGTGGGAAAACAACGGTGCTTGTGCCCGCAGGTGCAAGGATTGTTTACTTTACGCAAAGTTCTTTTAATGCAGTTGTCTGTTGCTTTGAGTTTACACTATGGGTGGGGCTCGCAACTTAATACCAGCGAGATGTTCTGGATAGATATCTCAAGGTGGATGATTAGTAGTAGATATTGATGGATTTTGGTCTACTTACTTTGGCGTACCGCCCAAGCTTTGAACCTCAACCTTTCTTGCAATGTAGTCAGCATTGGTTTGCGTTCGTGGTCCTGTCAATTGCCCAGCTGTAATTCGTTTACCTCACATAGCTGTTTTATCGTCTTTTGGGAGAGAGACATCACTAGTGAACATCATGAGACTCCGGTCCATATTACTATCATTGATCACATCCACTATTTACTTTTCGCTTTTATTTACTATTGCAAACATTATCTATCACTGCTATCATTTGCGTTTAATCCTTTGTGAACTACAAGGCCGGAGGGATTGACAACCTCTCTGTACTCGTTGGGAGCAAAGTTATTTATATCTGTGTGCAGGTCCACGTTGATTGCTAATATCTGGCGCCGTAGCAGTTGACACCTTCTTGTTGAACCTATGATTCTCTGGGGATTCGATCCTTGGTATCTTTGCCAAGGGAAAAACTTCCGCAACACTACATCTCACACCTTCCACTTGGGGTAACTAACAAGGGGCGAGAAGCCTAGCAAGAGTTTTTCTGGCGCCGTTGCCGGGGTCACCCGCGTGACAGGCGGGAATACTTACCACTATACTACAACGAGCTGAAGAACAAACGTATCTACTTTTCCAAACACTTTTGATATTGTTTTGACCTCATTCTTGCATGATTTGAACTAAACTAACCCGGACTGACGCTGTTTTCAGCAGAGCTGCCTGTATGGTTTTATTGTGTGCAGGAAAACGGATTTTTAGGTATCTCAGAAAAATCCACGAAAAATCACAGAAAATCCACGCACCCGAAGGAACCAGGAGCCAGAAGAGGGGCCAGAGGGGGGCCTGGGGGTGCCCAGGCGCCCTGTGGGCCCCCCCCCCCGGGCCGCGCCGGGGGGTCGCCTGGGTGGGGCCCACACCCCCTGGTGCCCTACTTTGCCTCGTATTTTTACTCACGACGCGGAAACCCCAGATCAGAAGTTCTTTTCGCAGTTTTCCGTCGCCGAGCCGCCGCCACCCTCTGTTCTTCCTCGGGAGGGCTAATCTGGAGGCTGATTTGCCCTCCGGAGAGGGGAGATCGTCGCCATCGTCATCATCATCACCACTCCATCATCCCTCCATGACTTCCCCTTCCATGTGTGAGTAATTCCCCTGCTGTAGGCGAAGGGGATGGTAGGGATTGGATGAGTTAGATCATGTAATAGTTTATCAGATCGTTGGGGCATGTTGCCTATCATCTACTATGGTGTTTATCATCTTTGCTTCAACTTGTTATTCTTAATGCTTGACACTTAGGGCCCGAGTGCCATGATTTCAGATCTGAACCATATGTGTTTGCATGAATATATTTGTGTTCGTGATCCTATCTATGAGTTGTTTGCACCTATTACGGTTCGGAACCGGCGATCCCAAAAGTGACAGCTTGGGACACCAAAGGGGATGGTCCGTAGTTTGAGGATTACATGTATCCATTGAGTTCATTGCTTTGTTCCGGTGCTCTTTGACAGGAGCACCTTAATATCCATAAGTTCCTTTTGGCCCCGTTCGTAGCGGGATGGTAGGACAAAAGATGTTGTGCAATTTCTTATTGCAAGCACGTACAACTACGTACGGGATACATGCCTAATGTTTGATAATTGCCTAGATGATCATTACTTTTCCGTGTTCCGTGCCCCAAGTTAGAATCTACCTCATCCATGCAGCGCCCAACCATCCATCTCCCTAGCCTACAGTGTTTTAAATCCTGCTGGTTACTAGTTGCTATTTTTGCCATTTACTTTTTCTATTTACTTTTACTGTTTACTTTTACTATCACTATCATCACTATCATATCACTGTTACCACTTATCCTTTGTTGCAAGTAAGTATATTTCAGGTGCGGTTGAATTGACAACTCAACTGTCAAAGCTTATAAATAATCTTTGGCTCCCCGTGTGTCGAATCAATAAATTGGGTTATTCTTACCCGCGAAGACTATCTCGATCCCTTACAGTTGAGGGTTATCAAGTACCGTTTTCTGGCGCCGTTGTCGGGGAGCATAGCAATATTTACAAGTCTACTTGAGGTATCCTACCTGATGCACTTCATCCACTATGGGTAAGAAAGGAGACCCCAAGGTTCCGATCTTACTATCCACTACAAGAAGAGGTACTGCTCTGAGCACTAGTGCTACACTTGATTCACCTTCCGTTATGAGTAAGTTTGCCTCACCACCACCACATGATGCTCCTACTGAATCTGTTACTATGTCTGATACTCTTGATGATGCTTCTACTACTTTTGATGATATTAGTTCGCTTGGTTATGCTCTTGAGAAACAAATTGCTGCTGCTGCTAAAAAGTCTGGAATTGAACTTCCTGTTACTCGCTACCCTATTGGTGAAACTTATGATTATCCTGATTTGAGTAAACTCAAAGAGAGGCTCCTTGATGATGATTACTATATGCTTGATGAAGATTTATGCAGGGAACTGACAGAGTTTTCCGGCTCTGACCCTGAAGTCATTAAGAAGCTATTTGAAAAACACTCTTTGAAGAACAAAACCGTTCCTAATCCTGAATTTGCTACATCTCCTATATGCATTGATGATCCTGATTATGATTTCTCTGTTGATCTTTCACTTATACCTATGGTTGAAGCTGACCCCTTTTATGGCAGAGAAAATGATGATGCTATTGCACACCTAACTAAACTCGGTGAGCTAGGTGGCCTATTTACCACAGATGAAAAGATACGATACTTTTATGTGACCAAGCTTCTTCATTTCTCGTTGAAGGAAGGTGCTAAAGCATGGTATGATTCACTCCCATACGGTTCCATTAAGAGTCCTCAAGATTTAGCTCACTCTTTTGTTGATAAGTACTTTCCTGCTCACATGCAACATGCTGCTTTACAAAGAATTTATAACTTTAAACAGTTGCAGGATGAGTCCCTCCCTAAAGCTTGGGGGAGGTACTGCGGTCTGATTCGGGCTAGACCTGGACATGAAATCCCTAAGAATGAATTAATCTATATATTCTATGCTAGTCTAACTGATGAATCCATGTCCTATTTGGACAGTTGTGCTGGTTGTGTTTTCAGGAAAAGAACACCGGACGATGCGGAGGATTTGATGGGCAGGATTGCCACAAACCATGAAGATTGGTCCGTCCTTGAACCACCTCCACCACCAAAGAAGAGGGGCATGTTTGTTCTAAGCCCCGAAGATATGCGAGAAGCAAAGAAGTCTATTAAAGAGAAAGGTATTAAAGCTGAAGACGTGAAGAATCTACCCCCTATTGAGAAGTTGTGTGAGCCTACTACTCACCCTCCTATGGTAGAGGTACACTCTCTTTTAGATTTCAACGCAAGTGACATCCCTCATGGTAAGCCTCCTGATCAATGTTTAGATGAGTTTGATAATTTTATTATGAACCAAAATCATTTTAATGAGAGGATAGAAAGTCAGTTGCATGATAATTCCCTTGCTATCAAAAGACTGCTTGATGTTTTAAATAGAACAGTTAATGATGTTCAATGTCTTGTGAAGCATTTTCATATGGTTCAAACTCAGCTTGACCAAATTTCTAATGTGCAAAGAGATTTTCTTGCTAACAATGCCAAACAAGATAATTTGCAGGCTTTCGGGATTAAGACCCGAGGAGGAACTAGCACTCAAGATCCTCTCTATCCAGAGGGACATCCGAAGAGAATCGAGCAGGATTCTCAAATGCAGGAGGAAGAAATTGTTGGCTCTCCAAAGAAAAAGAAGAAACATAAGGAGACTGACAATTCTAATGACCCTATTGTAGATGAAGAGCCAACTATTGATCCTAACAGCGTATCTATCTCCGATGCTGAGACTGAAGACGGTGCTGAACCTGAAGGTAAGGATAATGAGAAGAATGATCCGCCTGAAGTTCGAGAAGAAGAAGCACCTGACAAACGTAAGAGGTACACTAAAGAAGACTTCATCGCAAGAAAACATGGGAAGGAAAGAGAACCATGGGTACAGAAACCCATGCCCTTTCCAGGTAAGTCCATCAAATCTAAAGAAGAAGAGCATTATAATAAGTTTTGTGAGTGGATTAAACCACTTTTTCTTCAAATCCCATTGACTGATGCTATTAAGTTACTTCCTTATTCAAAATATATGAAAGATATTGTCACTAACAAAAGAAAAGTTCCTAATGATGCAATATCTACTATGCTTGCTAACTACTCTTTCAGTGGCAAGATTCCTGAGAAGCTCGGTGATCCAGGTATACCCACCATTCCTTGCTCCATAAAGAATAATTATGTCAAAACTGCTTTATGTGATCTTGGGGCAGGAGTGAGTGTTATGCCTCTCTCTCTTTACGAGAGGCTTTGTTTAGAGAAACTAATTCCTACAGATATCTCCCTTCAGATGGCTGACAAGTCAACCGCTGTTCCGATAGGTATTTGTGAGGATGTTCCCGTAGAAGTTGCTAATTGTTTAATTCTTACTGATTTTGTTGTGCTTGACATGCCCGAGGATGGGAGCATGTCCATTATTCTTGGTAGACCTTTTCTTAACACCGCAGGTGCTATTATTGATTGCAATAAAGGGAAGGTTACCTTCCATGTGAATAATAAAGAACACACGGTATATTTTCCGAAGAAGATCGATAGGAGGCATGGCCTCAACTCTATAGAGAATATCGAGACCGTGAAAATCAGAGAATGGGACTGTCCACTACATGTGCCTCACAAATACAAAACTATCATGGTGGGGACAATGTCCATCAAAGTAAAGGTTCAGTGATTACTTCGTAAGAGGTGAGACTTTTTGCTCTATATATCGCTTGTTTGTTGGTAAGACTTGATCAACCTTACTAGTAAACATGTTTTATATGGATAAAAAGTTGAGCTTGTTATGTTTTCACTTGTTTTTAGTTTTGTCCTACTTGTTGTACCAAGTATTTATGTTTTTGAAGCTTCACAATACTACTAACTGCTTCAAGTTTTAAGAGAGTTTCGCAGCTTTTTGAACTTCGAAAAAATTTCAACAGTGAAGTTTTCAGAAAAATTCCAGAAAAATTATAATAAAAATTTCCACGTCGGGAGAGACCCAGAAAGTCCTGGGGCCAGCCAGGGGGGCGGCCAGCTGGCGCGGCCCAGCCCCTGGCCGCGCCCACAGGGCGCCTGGGGCCCACAGGACCCCCCCTCCAGGTATGTCTTCTTCCTCTCTCTCTCTCTCTTTCTCCAAAAACGCGAGTTCTGCACTTGTTCGTGTGTTCTTGCTGTTCTTGGAGGCGATTCTTCGATCTCTCTCTACAGCCCATCATTTGAGCGGAAATTTTGAGCAAATACTTCCTGGTATGTGACTCCTCCACCCCTCCAATTAGATTTTTGATTGGTGGCTTCATTTGTGAGTATTTAGTAGTTCTTGGTGCTGTATAGATGAGCTTGCATGCATATGTAGAAAGTTATTTTTCAAGTTTTGATGCAAGTTTATGCCTTGGGCAAGTGAGTTGAGTAGTTTGCCTTAGCTCACTTTGTTTTAATCCTCGTTTTTGTAAATTGTAAAAAAAAAATCAGAAATGAGTTTGTTAGGAAGGGCAAAAGGGTGGCTTGAGAAGAGGAGGCCCGCACACTCCGATCGAGTTACTAGAGCCGCAGCTTCACCATCGACTGCTAGGGTGAGCTATAATGAAGATCATGTGCCCCTGGAGTTGTTGGAAGATACAAGTACAGCACGTGCGATGACATTTCCATGTGATGAATTCATGGAAGCTGCGGGAATCAAGGATGAGTTTTATAATCTTTGTGCTAATGCAGGTATGACACGACTCGTCACGAGCCGTATTACCCAGTATCAAAAACTCACCTCCAGTTTCATTAACAGTTTTAGATATAATCCTGATTCAGGTGCTATTGAGTTTAAAATTTATAATGATCTTATCACCATGACTTTGGGGATTTTTTGTGAAATAATAGGTGTGCCGAATGTTGGGAGGACGGCTAGGATGGCCACTCAGCCCTCTGAGCTGAAAACCGTCATCAACTCTCTCTACAGCATGGGTACGAGGGATATTCATCGGTCGAAGATCTCCAGCATCTTATTTCCTCACCTCAGGTATTTTGCATATTATATTGCCAGAGGGGTGTTAGCTCGTGACAACACGAGCAGCATTTCTTCTCCGGATATTTCTATCCTGGCAGCAGCCCTCTCAGGGAGGTCTGATTATAATCTGGGTGCCTTAATTGCTCGACGCCTTGCTATGAACGGTAACAAGGGGGACTTATATGGTGGCGTTTATGCCACACTTATCTTAGAACATCTTGGAGGCACCCCACACCCTGATGATAATCCTTTTACTTATTTAAGCTTTGATCTTGCTGCTATGAAAAGGCATAAGTTTGTTACCATGGGTTCTGAGCTTGATAATCTTGTTTATATCTTGCGTTTCGGAACTACCGCGGAACGCGAGATCCGTCTACCTGCACCTCTTTTGTTTGATTTTTCTCGCAGGAACGGATGGTCCTTTGATGTTGTCCAGTTCGACGAGTTCATGGTCCAGCATCAGTTTCATAACCCCATGGAGGGGGTTGTGCCCGACGAGGAGGGGCACGGTGAGGTACCACCTTTTCAGGGAGAAACCGCCACCGAGTTTGGTGAAGGTTCTTCCTCTGTTTGGCGTTCGGAACCTTTCTCGTGGGAGACTCCGAGGAGTTCGGTGTATGCGACAGCATCCTTCTACGACCCTTGGACTCACCACCATACCCCCGGAGCAGGAGGCTCCTGGGGGCAGTAGCTGCTACCAACTTAGGCCAAAAGCCTAAGCTTGGGGGAGTACGGGCCCCTCTCACTTTTCCATTGTATTATCCGTTTTATTCGCTTTGATCTTTTCGAAGTTTTTCCTCGTTCTTCTTTATTTCTCTCTTTGCAAAAACAACAAAAAGATTTTCTCTTTCTTTTGCTTTTATTCAACCTTTGAAAAATCCAAAAAGATTTCCTTTTCTCTTTAGTTTGCTTTGCTTTCAGAGTTTAGCTCGAGTCTGTGATGGCATTTAATTATATTTCCTACGTTCGATCGTGCAAGTGACAAGCAGTAATGACGAAGATCGACTGAAGGGAAGCAACAAGGAAGACCGGTATGAACTCTTTTTGTTTCTACTTTTGTACATATGCATGTACTTATGATCTAGAGACCAGCTTGTAGCGACATAGTGCTATGTTTACAATGCTCTTCCAGTGGTTCATGCTTTCCTTGTGGCTAGTCCCGAATAACTAGAGTATATAATGTGTTATTGAAATGATCTACATGCATTGCACTGTCCATAGTCTGGTATACTAAGGTGCTATTTCCCTTTAGAGAATTTTTGGATTGACTTGGCACATGCTTACACATGTTTAAGACTAAAAAGTCTACTCTGCCTTGATGATCTTTGAGTTTCAGAATAGTTATATCACTTTCATGCCCGATTCAATGTTGCTTTGTCGCTCTACATGATTATGACCGTTATTGCTCTCTAGTTGGTCGCTTCCCAGTCCTTTGCTAAACCTCCACCTGTACTAAGCGGACTGACTGCTTGTGCATCCAAAATCCTTAAAACCTGTTATGCCATATGAGTCCACCATACCTTCCTATACATGGTATTTACCTGCCATTCCTAACGAAGACTTTCATGTACCATCTCGAAACTAATCAAAAGCATTTCCCTTTTGTGCCTATGTTTTAGCTCATGAGGAAGTAGTAGTTAATTCATGATCTTTTTAAGTTGGACAAGTTTCACCCCTGGATTGCATGAATAATGTGCAAACCCATAATACGAGAAGGAACTGGCATTGAGTGCACCCGGCTCAAAAAGATAATATAACAAACAAACCCTCCTTCACGCTTTGTTCATGAGAAATCAGAAAACTTTGGCAGTGATAAACAAAGGAGATTAAGAGGATGTGATCGTCATCATGCGGGAGCCGTTCCTTGAGACTTGTCCACTCAAAAGGTGATTGAGTTATCTGCTAGCATTCGTTAACGAAATATGCACTTCTCAAAACGTGTTTACTTCTGTTTTTAAAACCAAGAGCTCTGGTACATGTTTAGTTTTTGTTTCCGATCATGAGTTTTCAACTTTGCCAACAAAAGCCACGATTCAAGAGTCTCCACCTTATTTCTTCAAAGCACCAACTAGGAGAGCATAATTGTCATTCTGAGTGTGATGTGCATTGTCCCAAAGTATTACATTGTCTTCTGCATACTTGTGATATGATTTATTCTGAAATTCTTAGTTCTAGTCTCCTTTAAAACTCTGGAGGAGTTTCTGCATTTATGTTTTGCTTCACTCATGGAGACTAGCGAGATACCACCCTAGTATGCTCAAGCTATGTGCAATGTAATCTTGTCTTGATTTTCAGTAGTATATTATTTACTTTTAAGTATTTGTGACTAGTCACTTGAAAGAAGGATTGCTCCTCGCATTGTCCTCATAGTACTGTTTCAATACTTGCTAAACTCTTTTCGTAGTACATGCTTATATACATCTAATGAAGCAAAAGAGTTTGTCAAAGTTTTCTTTGTCGCGTTCAGTTCATTGAACTGAATTGCTTGAGGACAAGCAATATGCTAAGCTTGGGGGAGTTGATACGTCTCAAACGTATCTACTTTTCCAAACACTTTTGATATTGTTTTGACCTCATTCTTGCATGATTTGAACTAAACTAACCCGGACTGACGCTGTTTTCAGCAGAGCTGCCTGTATGGTTTTATTGTGTGCAGGAAAACGGATTTTTAGGTATCTCAGAAAAATCCACGAAAAATCACAGAAAATCCACGCACCCGAAGGAACCAGGAGCCAGAAGAGGGGCCAGAGGGGGGCCAGGGGGTGCCCAGGCGCCCTGTGGGCGCGCCACCCCCTGGGCCGCGCCGGGGGGTCGCCTGGGTGGGGCCCACACCCCCTGGTGCCCTACTTTGCCTCGTATTTTTACTCACGACACGGAAACCCCAGATCAGAAGTTCTTTTCGCAGTTTTCCGTCGCGGAGCCGCCGCCACCCTCTGTTCTTCCTCGGGAGGGCTAATCTGGAGGCTGATTTGGCCTCCGGAGAGGGGAGATCGTCGCCATCGTCATCATCATCACCACTCCATCATCCCTCCATGACTTCTCCTTCCATGTGTGAGTAATTCCCCTGCTGTAGGCAAAGGGGATGGTAGGGATTGGATGAGTTAGATCATGCAATAGTTTATCAGATCGTTGGGGGCATGTTGCCTATCATCTACTATGGTGTTTATCATCTTTGCTTCAACTTGTTATTCTTAATGCTTGACACTTAGGGCCCGAGTGCCATGCATTAAGAATAACAAGTTGAAGCAAAGATGATAAACACCATAGTAGATGATAGGCAACATGCCCCCAATGATCTGATAAACTATTACATGATCTAACTCATCCAATCCCTACCATCCCCTTCGCCTACAGCAGGGGAATTGCTCACACATGGAAGGGGAAGTCATGGAGGGATGATGGAGTGGTGATGATGATGATGATGATGATGGCGACGATCTCCCCTCTCCGGAGGCCAAATCAGCCTCCAGATTAGCCCTCCCGAGGAAGAACAGAGGGTGGCGGCGGCTCCGCGACGGAAAACTGCGAAAAGAACTTCTGATCTGGGGTTTCCGCGTCGTGAGTAAAAATACGAGGCAAAGTAGGGCACCAGGGGGTGTGGGCCCCACCCAGGCGACCCCCCGGCGCGGCCCAGGGGGGGCGCGCCCACAGGGCGCCTGGGCACCCCCTGGCCCCCCTCTGGCCCCTCTTCTGGCTCCTGGTTCCTTCGGGTGCGTGGATTTTCTGTGATTTTTCGTGGATTTTTCTGAGATACCTAAAAATCCGTTTTCCTGCACACAATAAAACCATACAGGCAGCTCTGCTGAAAACAGCGTCAGTCTGGGTTAGTTTAGTTCAAATCATGCAAGAATGAGGTCAAAACAATATCAAAAGTGTTTGGAAAAGTAGATACGTTTGAGACGTATCAGTGTCCCAAAACACTGATGAGCAAAATACATGATGGAGATTCCAGACACTCTTGTGTTTGGATTAATCATGTATTCCATGGTATGTAAAACAACCAGATATGTCCAATACTCACAAAGTTGTTGCAAGTATAGATACCAAAGTGATAAAAGGTACTGATCATGGGACAACAGTGAAAAACGGTCATTGAGTACTATAGTAGCACTGATGACATGTTTTCTCGCAAGTGGAGATCATGAAGAGTTCGTTGTAAAAAGGTTACATCGATACAGTCTTCATCATTTCTCCATGCGATTTTCGATTTGAATTAAGGGTTTTGTGTAACACACAATATGGTGACACAGTTAGTTGGAACTAGCCGTCAACCCGTGCATCTGCACGGGCTCCGTCAACCCGTGCATCTGCACGGGCTAGTCATTTTGCGAATGTGTGGAGATATTAATAGTATATTATATACATGGATGTTGAAATATTTTAAATATAGAAAAATAAAAAATTCACAATATTTTTTGGAAAAATAATACAACCGCGATGTACACTATATCTCATATTCATGAGTCATGTTAGAAAATGTCAGAGGAAAAAAATCCATTCTCAGCTACGATTGCAAAAGTAGCTAGCATTAATATATTGATCCAATTTTAAGTGAACTCGTGCACTCTCCAATGTGTTGCAAGAGCCTTAACTTAGTCATCAATGTTCTACTTAATCTTATTAGGTACAAAAGAATGGAAAATATTAATAGTAGAGAACCGACAAATAGTTTGTAGAGCATAATTTCCAAGGTGCAAATCAAACGAACATAATACATTAGGAGCCATTGGATCATATATGACTTCAACGAAACCGTCGACCGTGCAAATGCACAGGCTAGTCTATAAATTATTGATGAATTTCTATGACTTGTGTTCATTGTTTTTATTTCACTGGTGCATCCTTCAAATTCAGCCATGTTTCATAGTGATTTTTCAAAACTCTATATTTTCATATTTAAAATTAAATGAACATAATTTGTATAATTGTTTTCTAATTTATCATATTGAAATTTTTATTGTATTGATGTTTCAAGTGCATCATTGTGCATGTTTTAATTTGCATCATAGTTTATAACAAATATTTGATTCTTTTTTTTTAAGTTCATGTTATTAATCATTTTTTTAGGGCAATAAAGTAGTAGTCAGCCAAGAACTCGATGTTGAAAGAACAGCAACGGCGGCGAAGCAGAGGACTGCAGGACAAAATACATGCTCTGTTCCGATCCAGTTTTGTGCTCCGCATCATTTTTCATACGTGCTTCCTGCCGGTGACTCGATCTAGCTTCCACATTGATCGATCCAGCAGGTTGCTTCTTCTCGTACATACATATGTGTTCACACAACTGGGGAATCAATCAACTTTTCAGGTTAATTTGTACGTGCATGTTTGTTCTCTAAGCCAAAACGACCGGCCGGCAAATTGCGATGTATAATTGGTGTGCTCACAGCCAACTCAGGAATCAATCGACCTCTTCAAGTTGATTTGTACTCCCTCCGTCCGGAAATACTTGTCCAAGGAATGGATGTATCTAGATGTATTTTAGTTTTAGATGCATCCATTTGTATCCATTTTCACGACAAGTATTTTTGGACGGAGGGAGTACGTGCTTATATGCTTTGAGAGCCAAAACGATTAGCCGCCTGGGAATCATGACGTACAGTTAAATCTTTTTATGGGGGAATTTAGCTAAAGATCTACACCATAATAAGTTTATGCCAACTGCTTTTAGTTTTGGATTGACTGAATAGAAAAGGGAGAGACCTGAGAGAGATGTACATATATGGAGCCAGGAGTAAAGAAAAAGAAGAGACTTGAGAGATACCTGCACAGGTTTATTCCGGAAAAAAAAACAGGTGAGACGTGAGAGATGGGGTCATGTTCGTACGTGAGAGATGGGGTCATGTTCGTACGTGCGAGAGAGACCTGCAAGATTGAGCAAGAAAAAAACGTTGATTCAGGAAAAAAGGGACATGTGAGACGTGAGAGATTGGATCATGTTTAGGCTGAGAGAGTTAGGTGCGGTTTTAATATATTTTTTTAGCATCACTACAGACGCAAGCGCTCATATACACGCGCATACACATAACCCCTATGAATGCACACACGCACGCCCTACCCCTATGAGCACCTCCGAGAGGATGAGCCAGCATATCATCTTGAGATATACGAAGTCACCGTAGGCGCCTCGTCGTCGACGGTAAACGTCTCCTCCTACTGAAAGCGCATCACCGGGAATCATGAAATAAATTCAGAAATAATGCGAGCACCAGGATTTGAATCCTGGTGGGTTTTAGTTGGTTGGTTCTTTTGTTTTGGCGTAAGAATAATGTAAATTGTAGGATTTTTTTTATTAGTGTGGGACTTTCCAGGATTGATCTACACCGTTATAATTTGGCCCCACAAGATTAACGGCTCATAAATTCTAATTAACGTGGTAATTTCTAGGGAGTCACAAATTAGTATAGGTATAGATTTGTTCAAACAAGTTACTGTGGCGAATTCTATAACAAAGGCAAAGTATGTTGCCGCTTTTAAAGCGACAAAGAAGATGTTGAATCATATAGTTAATTCATGAACTTAGTATGGTTCCAAGATGGCTTTTGTCAATGGGACACTACTGCAAGTAGTTGCTCCATAACTCAGTCTGAGGAATCCAGGTTCGACCTGTGATTCGCATACATACCAAGCCAAGTCCAGACAAAATATGAATTTTGTGAAAGCGTAAAACGCGAGGATATGCAAAGATAAACACGGAGCTGAAGTCGTCAGATCCATTGGATATCAGGTTATACCACAAGCGAAGCATATTTACACCGATGTGCCACAGGTGTGAAGTGCATTAGCATTGACTAGATATTGACTCTAGTGCAAGTGGGAGTCTGTAGGAGATATGCCCTAGAGGCAATAATAAATGTTATTGATTATCTCCCTGTTCAAAATTAGGTTTATGTTCCATGCTATAACTGCTATGGTTCTCGAGTCTGCAAATAAAACGAGGCTCGGAGGAAGACTCATATGCACGTGTGGAATAATAAACGATAAAATATATTCTTAGTCTGGCCTCTAAGACTAGCTCAAGTGTTTGATGGTTCTATTTTCCTGATGATGGGCATGTCTATGCCAGCAATTTTGAGAGCACAATGTTAGAGGAACATTTGTGTTGAATCGACCTGAATTGATGTTATGCTATGGGATACATTCGTCACAAGTTAATGCTTAATAACACAGAGAAGTTAATGTTTACATAATTCCTTAGACCATGAGAGTATCGAGTTTCTTCATGCTTGCTTCATGAACTGTGGGGTTTGTTAAACGTCATCCGTAAATGGGTGGCTATTACGGCGGCTTACGGATTCATGGAAAATTATTTCAAGTAACTTGATAGCTCGAGATTGGGATTTGCTCCTCCGATGGTGGAGAGATAGCTCTGGGCCCTCTCGGTGTTACGGTATCCATCATCGTCTGGCCAGACACTTTGTGATTTGATCACAGGGATGCCGGAACACGGTAACGATAAAAGAGAACAATACCGGTAATGAGGTAACTAGCATAGTGGACTAATTATTGATCCACGGGAATGCCAACATGTCTCACCTCGGGTATTTGTAACATATCGCGAAGCAACAGGAATAGCACACGGCAACTGGAGGTTCACTCGAATATTCATTCGTGTGGGTATAGGGGTCAATATGGGTGTCCACGGCTCCGATGTTGATCATTGATCGGAAAGAGTTCCAATCATGTTTATACTTCACCGAACCTATAGGGTCACACGCTTAAGGGTCATCTATCTGCTGAATACTAGACAGGGAGTCTGAGAGAAAGTTTCCGGAAAAAGTTTTCGGAGACAGCGAAAAAGTTTCGATGAGAGAGGTGACCGGATGAGTTTCGGTGATACTGAAAAGTTGTTTCAGAAGATACCATGAAGTCAAATTGGTCTCGGCACATGCCTGATAATTCCTGGAGGGTGCCAGAATCATTCTGGAAACTTCTCGGAATTTTCCGGGATGAAAACCGGAAATGTTCCAGAGCTGCTGAAACTGCTTCAGATGCTTTTCGCAGATGAAATCACTAAACTGGAATTGTTCCATAACGCGTTGAAAATTATTATGGTGGGTACTGGAAATTTTCTAAGCCCACAAAAATATTTTCAGTTCGAACGGACGCTGAAAAATGTCGTCGTGAATAGTGAAAGTGCTTTTTGGGATATTTTATGAAAAGTCACCTTTTGGGGCTTTACTCAAAAGATCTAGGGATGACATGGATGGATTGGGAGGCCCTCATGGGGCCCCCCAAGGGGTGTGGCCGGCCACACTTGGGGCTCCACCTTGGAGCCCCTCTTGTTCCTTGGTTTCACTATTATGCCCTTGAGGAAGGACTTCATTCATGTGCATTTTGGGATTTTGTGTTAAACTACCCTACCCCTTGGGATTTCCTATAAATAGAGGTGGAGGGGCAGCCCTCCACACTGATCCCTTCTCACATACATGTGTCGTGCATGATCTGGCTTCTCTCTCCCTCCCAGCGAAATAGTTTCGTAGAGCCAAAAGGCTGTCTGGGTTCCGGCAGGAACTAGTTGATGTAGGGTGTAACCCTAAGTGGCTGATCTTTCACGAAAAGGAGGGATCCCAAGGATGAACACGTGAGGCACAAGGGAAAACACAAGAGGGACAAGAAGAAAACACTCAAATCAACATGTTTAGGTCAGACAAATGCTAGATCCGGGTACACAAAGTGCGATACATGATACACGATCAACTAAGGACGATACAAGTGGCGGTAGTCATCTCCGTGAGGAGGCCTTGATGTTCTTCTCCGTAAAGGAGGTCTTGAATCCGGTGGATCTTCTCCAAGGAGGCCGCGGTCTCGTAGGAGAGGAACCACTAAGTTTTTAGATGAGCTATCCCAAAGCTAACTAGGACGAAGGAAGTCAACGAGTATATATATTACATGGGGTGACGCAATCGGGTCGGACGTCCGCTGGGTCACCGGACGTCCGGTGGCTCGAGAGGGACCGGACGTACGGTAATCCTCGGATTTCCGCTAATTACGTTATGTGGTCGGTGTCACGGACATCCGGTGGCCTCCGGTCGTCTGGTCGTCTGGGAGTCGCCGGTCGTCCGATGATCGTCGGACGTCTGGTGCCTGGAGGTGACCGGTCGTCCGATAGGGGCCGGACATCCGGTGCGTGTAGCGTCTTCAGCCGCACTTCTTCTTTTTCCAAGCACTTGTCGATCCCGCCGCCTTGTCCACTGTGCAGAGCTGTCCCATGGCCTTCATCCAAGTACCTGAGTATGCATAGAGTCTCTGATGAGGGTAGTAGCCATGTCCCATGCGACTAGAGAGGAAATTGATAAAGGAGCGAGTTCACCTTGGCTTCAAGAGCTCTTGCACGGGCTCGTGTCATTGGTCCTTTGGGCACTTGGTGAGTCGACGGTATGTCCATGGGGATGACCTTGGGATGCTCCGCATCATCTCCCCTCCCTTGGGAAAGATCCGACCTCAGATCGAAATCTTCATCACCATGGAAAGGAGATAGGTCCTTGATGTTGAAGGTATTGCTCACGTTGTACTTGTCTCGTGGAATGTCGATCCTGCAGGCATTGTTGTTGTAGCGTGCTAACACCTTGAAAGGTCTGTCGGCGCGAGGTAGTAGTTTGGAATTGCGCTCGTGTGGAAAGCGGTCCTTGTGACGATGAAGCCAAACAATATCACACGGTTGGAACACCATTGGTGCCTTGTCAACGTTGCGCTTGGTGGCTATGCGTTGTACTTGTCGCTCGATCATTGCCCTTGTATCTTCGTGCACCCTCTTGAGATAGCTTGCTCGTGCACTTGCGTCCATGTTGATGCGTTCTTGTAGAGGTAGAGGTAGGATGTCCAATGGGGACAACGGGTTGAAGCCGTAGACGACCTCGAAGGGGGACTTGCCGGTAGTCGAATGTCTTGCGCGGTTGTAGGCGTACTCGGCGATGGGAAAGCATTGCTCCCATTCCTTGATGTTCTTCTTGATCAACATGCAAAGAAGCGTCGAAAGTGTGCGGTTCTTCACCTCCGTTTGGCCGTCGGTTTGTGGATGATATGCCGAAGAGAAGAGGAGCTTGATGCCGAGTTTAGCGCATAGAGTCTTCCAAAAGTAGCTCAAGAACTTGATGTCCCGGTCCGACACGATCGTCTTGGGTACTCCATGTAGACGAATGATTTCCCTACAAAAGAGATTTGCAACATGTGAAGCATCGTCGATCTTGTTACAAGGAATGAAATGGGCCATTTTAAAAAATCTATCCACAACGACAAACACGGAATCTTTTCCATTTTGAGTCCTTGGCAATCCAAGTATAAAGTCCATGCTTATGTCTTCCCATGGGTGGTATGGAATAGGAAGTGGCATGTAAAGACCATGAGATTGAGCTTTTGAGTTAGGTTTGCGACATGTAGAGCATCGGTTGGTAAGGCGTGAGACGTCACGAAGCATCTTGGGCCAAAAGTAGTTCTTGGAGAGCGTAGCAAATGTATTTTCGCGTCCAAAGTGTCCCATGAGTCCTCCTCCATGAGATTCCTGCAAAAGAAGCAAACAAAGCGAAGACTCGGGAATGCAAAGTTTGTTAGCTCTCATAAGATATCCATCCTTTATGTAGTATCGTTCCCAAGAAGTGTGAGTCAAACACTTAGCATACGGATGTGCAAAGAAATGATCATGCGCATATAAATCTTTTATGTGCTCAAAGCCAATAACATTCAACTCAAGTTGTGTAACAAGCATGCATTTGCGGGAAAGCGCATCCGCCACAACATTCTCTTTGCCCTTGATGTATTTGATGACATAGGGAAAAGACTCAATGAACTCACTCCACTTAGCATGACGCTTGTTCAACTTAGTTTGACCTTTGAGATACTTGAGTGTCTCATGGTCCGTATGAAGAATGAATTCATGAGGTCTAAGATAATGTTCCCAAACACGCAAAACTCTCACCAAGGCATAGAGCTCTTTATCATATATGGGGTAGTTAAGTTGCGCTCCGGATAGCTTCTCGCTAAAGTACGCAATTGGGCGTTTTTCTTGCATTAGCACGCCACCTATGCCGGTACCGCTAGCGTCACAATGAATCTCAAAAGGTTTGTCAAAGTTTGGTAGGGCAAGAAGTGGTGCGTGGGTAAGCAAGCTTATTAGCTCATTGAACACGGTGTCATGCGAAGGACCCCAAATGAAGGGTGTGTTCTTCTTGCTCAAGGCGTGTAGAGGCATAGCAATGGTGCTAAAGTCCTTCACAAAACGTCGATAGAAACCGGCTAAACCAAGAAAGCTGCGCACTTGTTGGAGATTCGTTGGTTGTGGCCAAGTTTTAATTGCTTCAATTTTAGTTTCATCAACGTGAACACCTTGGTAAGAAACGACAAATCCTAAGAAAACGACCTTGTCAACGCCAAAAGCGCATTTATCCATGTTAGCATATAAGCGCTCTTTCCGAAGGGGGTGTAAAACCATACGGATGTGTGTCACATGGTCCTCAAGCGACTTGCTAAAAACGAGGATGTCATCGAAATAAACCACTACAAAGATGCCTATGTAGGGTCGAAGAACGAAAGGCATGAGACGCATAAATGAGCCGGGCGCTTCCGATAAACCCATTGGCATGACAAGCCACTCATATAACCCAAATTTGGTTTTGAAAGTCGTTTTCCACTCATCACCCTCTTGAATGCGAATTTGGTAATAACCACTTTTAAGATCAATTTTCGAAAAGATGGCGGCACCACACAATTCATCAAGCATGTCGTCTAAGCTTGGGATAGGGTGACGGTATCTAACGGTGATAGCATTTATCGGACGACAATCGGAACACATGCGGAAACTTCCATCTTTCTTAGGTACGAGAATAACCGGAGCGGCACAAGGGCTCAAGCTTTCACGTACATGACCTTTGTCGATGAGTTGTTGTACTTGCCGTTGTATCTCCTTGGTTTCCTCGGGGTTGACGCGATAAGGAGCCTTGTTTGGAAGTGGTGCACCGGGAATGAGGTCGATGCGGTGTTCGATTCCGCGAAGTGGAGGTAGACCCGGAGATAGCTCATCGGGAAAGACATCCGAGAATTCCTGGAACAATTGAGACAACACCAAAGGTAGAGGTGGTGAAGTGTTAGTAGGTTTGGCTTCCCCTTTGCATAAGAGCACAAGGTGAAAGACACTCGATGGGTTCTCACACACTTCTCTCATCTCACTTTTGGTGGCAAATAGCACTAGTTGCTTCTTGTCGCTCATCGTGGAGTCGCTCATATTTGGCTTGTGGCTCTCACTCTCCTTTTGGTGGCTCACTCTCTCACCATTCTCTCCACGATGGTTGGTAGGTAAGTGTTTGTCGGCGGCTACTTGACTTGGTGACATTGGACGTAGCACGAATTCCTTGCCCTTCATCTTGAAGCTATAGTGGTTGGTCCGTCCATTGTGTGTGACTCCACGATCGTATTGCCAAGGTCGTCCAAGTAGAAGGTGGCACATGGACATAGGGACCACATCACACTCAAGTGTGTCCTCGTAGGCGCCTATCTTGAAGGAGACTTGCACGGTGTGCTCGACTCGAAGAATTCCGGCGTCGTTAAGCCATTGGACCTTGTAGAGATGAGGGTGCTTCTTCTTGACCAATTGTAGCTTGTCGCATAGCTTTTCACTTGCCAAGTCATGACAACTTCCTCCATCGATGATAACCTTGACGGAACGTCCATTGATGCCGGCCTTGGTATGGAAAATGTGACATCGTTGGTCGCCATCTTGTTGATGTTGGAGTGTCAAGACCTTGGAGACAACGAGATTGGGACTCGAGTCATTGTCGCAAAACACTTGATGATCTTCATCTTCATTCACTTGTCGATGCATAGCTACATGTTCAAGGGCTTCCATCTCATCATCGCTCATTGAGTCATAGGATCCGTCATCATTGATGATCATTGTTCGAATGGTCTTGCACTCAAATGACTTGTAGCCGCGCCCTTGGCACTTGAAACATTTGATGGAACTCATCTTGGAGTTGTCCTCGGTTGGGGTTGTAGAAGATGAAGTTCTTGGCTTGAAGTTGCTCGTAGTAGGTGGATGACTTGATGTAGCCGCATTCTTGTAGCTTGACTTGTCACCGAAGTTTGTAGATGGCTTGGTAGAGGTAGGAGTAGCCGAAGTCGTTGAAGCTTGGTTGTAGGAGCCGAAGTTCTTGGATGTGAACTTGGAGTGCTTGTAGTCCTCTTGAACTTGTCGCTTCGCTTAGGTTGCTTGGTGTACTAGCTCGAGGAGGGTCGTGTAGGGTTGAAAGTCCGCAATCTTCTTGATAGGATAGTTGAGTCCATTCTTGTTTGCTCTTCATCTTCCGTGATGTTGGCTCTTATCATGGCAATCGCCATCTCCTTGTAGTACTCATCAACGGACTTGGTACCTTGCTTGAGTAGTTGTAGCTTCTTGAACAAGTCACGGTTGTAGTGTGTTGGCACGAAGCGTGCTCTCATGACTTCCTTCATTTGAGCCCAAGTAGTGATAGGAGGTTCACCTTTTGCTTCTCTTCTCTCGATGATTTTCTCCCACCAAATGAGAACATAGTCTTGGAACTCAAGGGAGGCCATTGCAATTTTCTTCTCTTCATCAAAGTTGTGTAAGCGGAAGATCTTGTTAACCTTCAATGCCCATGAGAGGTAGTCTTCGGGATCAATGCTTCCGGAAAACTTTGGCTTGGTGAACTTAAGCTTGCCATAGCGATGTTCTTCATTGTTGGCTTGCCTATTGGGAGGGCGTTCGTGATTTGGACGATTGTCAATCTCATGTTGCTCTTGGCGGAGTAGATGTCCATTGTCATGGTGTACTTGCCAAGCTTGTAGTTCTTGTTGAAGTTGTTGCTCTTGCCGTGCGTGAGGAGGAACTTCTTCTTGCATTCGTGCTTGGTGTCGCCTCTCTTGCATCTCATCACGAAGGAAATCCTCTTCTTGACGAGTATGTCGATTGCGAGTTGCCACATTGCCATGTGAATCACGTAATGCTCGTTGCGCCTCAAGATCTTGAGCTTCTCGACGTTGTTGTGCTTGACGATTAGCCTCGGCATCTTGTTCGTCTTGATGTTCATGTGCTCGCTCTTGTTGTTGTTGGCGTAGTCGTTGCCGTTCTTGCGCTTGTTCAAGTGTAGCTTGGTTTTGACAATGTTGACTTTCTTGCTCGTCGAGTAGGTCTTGGGAGCTCTTGTCATGAAGTGGATTCCGGTTGTCATGTCGAGCTTGACTTGCGGCTTGACGAAGAGTGTTTGATGTATGTGTACTTGATCCTTCCGTGGAGTCGGTATGGCGACTTGAGCGGCTTCGTCTTTGAGAAGATGTGGAAGAATGCTACCTCTTGAGCTTGTGTTGTATTCCCTCGAAGAGGAAAGGGAGATGCAGCACAGTAGCGTAAGTATTTCCCTCAGTTTTTGAGAACCAAGGTATCAATCCAGTAGGAGACCACGCGCTAGTCCCTCGCACCTACACAAACAAATAAGAACTTCGCAGCCAACGCGATAAAGGGTTGTCAATCCCTTTACGGTCACTTACGATAGTGAGATCTGATAGAGATGATAGATAATATTTTTGGTATTTTTTAGTTTAATAAAACAGCAAATAAACAACGGAGATAGAAATTGACGGCAAAGTAATATGATAAAGATAGACCCGGGGGCCATAATTTTCTCTAGTGGCTTCTCTCATGATAGCGATATTCTACGGCGGGTAAACAAATTATTGTCGAGCAATTGATAGAAAAGCGAATAATTATGAGACTATCTAGGCATGATCATTGTATATAAGCATAACATCCGAGACAAGTAGACCGACTCCTGCCTGCATCTACTACTATTACTCCACACATCGACCGCTATCCAGCATGCATGTAGTGTATTGAGTTCATACGAACAGAGTAATGCCTTAGGCAAGATGAAATGATGTAGAGGGATAAACTCAAGCAATATGATGAAAACCCCATCTTTTTATCCTCGATGGCAACAATACAATACGTGCCTTGCTGCCCCTACTATCACTGGGAAAGGACACCGCAAGATTGAACCCAAAGCCAAGCATTTCTCCCATTGCAAGAACTATAGATCTAGTAGGCCAAACCAAACCAATAATTTGAAGAGACTTGCAAGGATATTATGAGCACACATAAAAATTTCAGAGAAGAACCAAATATATTTCATAGATAACCTTGATCATAAACTCACAATTCATCGGATCTTGACAAACACACTGCAAAAAGAGATTACATCGAATAGATCTCCTCGAAGACCGAGGAGAACTTTGTATTGAGATTCGGAGAGAGAGAAGAAGCCATCTAGATACTAGCTATGGACCCGAAGGTCTGTGGTAAACTACTCACAACTCATGGTGAGGGCGATGATGATGATGATGATGAAGGCCTCCGTGATGGATCCCCCTCCCGGAACAGGCTCCAAGATGGGATCTCTATGGGAACAATAGCTACAGCGGTGGAATTAGGGTTTTCTCTCTGCGTATGGAGTTTCTGGGGTACGTAGGCATATATAGGAGGAAGAAGGGCACCAGGGGCCACCGGGCCTGCCCTCGAAGCAGGGGGCGCGCCCCCCACCCTCGACGGTGGGTCCCCTGTCCTCTAGCTTGGCCCCGAAGTTTATCTCGCGTGATTTTCTCCAAAAATATCTCCTGCGAAGGTTTCATTCCATTTGGACTCCGTTTGATATTCCTTTTCTGCAAAACCCTGAAATAGGCAAAAAAACAACAATCTGGACTGGGCCTTTGGGTTAGTAGATTAGTCCCAAAAATGATATAAAAGTGAATGATAAAGCCCATTAAACATCTAAGACTTCATAAATAATAGCATGGAACAATAAAAAATTATAGATACGTTGGAGTAGTATCAAAGAAGAACGTCGGTTGACTATCAAAGTCCTTAGCTCATCGAATTGAGTAGACATGTTGGTGTTGATGATGTCGAATTGCTCTCTTGTTCTTGCTTCAAATTGTCGTGCGTCGGCGGCGACTTGCTCAATGTGCTCGTGCATAGCTTCACTTTCTTGATGTAGAGCTCGTTGGACGCCGAAGAGATGTAGTTTGGTGACGTAGTTGTTCAATTCTTGAGGATCATCGAAGAGCGGGTTCGAAGATGTACTTGGCCTATCCATCATTGTAAGCAAGAATGTGAGTGGGAGAAAGGAGAAGACAATACCAAATGTACCTTGACCGAAGTTGAAAATGGATCAATTATCACTCAATAATGTAACCCGGAAATAGCACTATTGGTACCACTTCGTGTTGATTCTCACACCTACACAAGTAAAGCTTTGAGAGGAGCTTGGTTAGGATGGTGGCACAAATTCAATGCAATTGTCAAAGTGACTCAATGATGTTCAAAATGATTCACAATTTGCTCATGCAACAAGTAGATCACAAGCAATAAGTAGCACACGGAACACACACGTGGATAGATAAATGTGGTTGTGCGACCAAGGGTGAGCGAAAATGTGGAATCCACGGAAAATGCTCGTGTTGCACAACACTAGAGAGACACTAACCGATTGCTTAATAGGCGGATACGCACTTGTGCACACCCTATAAGAGGCAAAACGTAACGCTTCCTATCACAAGTATGCTATGAGTGTATGATGTGCCGATGCTTGAGCACTAGATGATGTATTGCTATCTCATATGATCTCTTTTGATGCAAGGTGTATGATGCTATTTTCCTTTTGCTTATAAGCTTTGGGTGGCTCTTTTGCTTAAAAGCTTTTGAGCTCTTTCTTTGGTCACTTATGCATGCTTCTTGGATCAAGGTAGTTATTGTGTATGCGGATCACTCTTGTGTCACACAGAGATATGATGATGTAGTATGCAATAAGTATGACTATCACTAATGTGCACAAGTGTCGTGGCCCGGCAATACTCAAATGGCTAGTCTCGATGGGAAAGCGATGCAAAATGGTCTATAGTGACAAAGCAATTGCAAGGTAGAATGACAAAGCGTCATCGATGTTACCGTCCTTGTCGAGGTTGAGAGGTGGTCTTGTCGATGTCGTTCCGTTCCAAGATAGCCGAAACACACAAGGAAACGGGAAAACCACAACTCAAATGATCCAAGACACAAAGAGGTAATACTGTAGTGATTTTGGTTAGGCAATGGTGGTGGTGGTATGGGAGATGTGAGTGTATGAAAGGGTAGGTGGTTGCAGAAGGTGGAACAAAACTGAGTAAGTTCAGTTTCGTCAGAGTTCGTCGGACGTCCGGTAGGTCACCGGTCGTCCGGTCGCCGGACGTCCGGTAAGTCTCGGAAATCCGATAAAAGCTTCTATATTCCGGTGGGTGACGGACGTCCGGTGCTTCGCGGGGTTCCGAACGTCCGGTAAGACGCCGGTCGTCCGGTGGGTCTGGGCTAGGGTTCGAGGTATCCGTGGACAAATTGATCAAACTTGGCCGAATTTGCGGAAGAAAACTGAGGAAAAGGTGGGGAAAAGTTAGATCCACTCGTGGCACAGCAAATCCATGGAAAAAATTCAACAAATTCTTGCCAAATCAACAGATCACAAAAAAAAA
>LR738712.1:132540885-132556604 GCA_902687465.1 Secale cereale
GGGGGGGGCTTTAGTCCCGGTTCGTGAAAAGAACCGGAACCAAAAGGTACCACGTGGCACGAGCCCATCCACATGCAAGAGGGGTCCACCAGCAGGTCTCCGTTCCCCAGCCTCTTCGCTTGGCTCAATCGCTGATGTGCATCCCGAGAGATCCACCCCCTCGTCGTGAAGTGTGATATCTTCCGGGTGGAGCCGTGTCTGATCCTCTGCTAGGCCCACCAGAGGGAGGGCGATGTCCCATGCTCCAATCGACACCCGTGCCGGCGCATCCTGCCCCATAGACAGCGGAGACGGGTCAGGGGAGAGAGAGGGAGTGGTCGGGGCCACATGCCAACTCCCATGAAGGAAATATGCCCTAGAGGCAATAATAAAGATGATATTTGTATTTCCTTATATCATGATAAATGTCTTTTATTCATGCTAGAATTGTATTAACCGGAAACTTAGTACATGTGTGAATACATAGACAAAACAGTATGTCACTAGTATGCCTCTACTAGACTAGCTCATTGATCAAAGATGGCTATGTTTCCTAGCCATAGACATGAGTTGTCATTTGATCAACGGGATCACATCATTAGGATAATGATGTGATGGACTAGACCCATCCGTTAGCTTAGCACTATGATCGTTTAGTTTTACTTCTATTGCTTTCTTCATGACTTATACATGTTCCTATGACTATGAGATTATGCAACTCCCGAATACCGTAGGAACATCTTGTGTGCTATCAAACATCACAACGTAACTAGGTGATCATAAAAATGCTCTACAGGTGTCTCCGAAAGTATTCGTGGTGTTGGAATAGATCAAGAATAGGATTTGTCACTCCGAGTGTCGGAGAGGTATCTCTGGGCCCTCTCGGTAATGCACATCATAATAAGCCTTGCAAGCAAATGACTAATGAGTTAGTCACGAGATGATGTATTACGGAACGAGTAAAGAGACTTGCCGGTAACGAGATTGAACTAGGTATAGAGATACCGACGATCGAATCTCGGGCAAGTAACATACCGATGACAAAAGGAACAACGTATGTTGTTATGCGGTTCAACCGATAAAGATCTTCGCAGAATATGTAGGAACCAATATGAGCATCCAGGTTCCGCTATTGAATATTGACCGGAGATGAGTCTCGGTCATGTCTACATAGTTCTCAAACCCGTAGGGTCCGCACGCTTAACGTTTGATGACGATCGGTATTATGAGTTTATGAGTTTTGATGTACCAAAGGTAGTTCGGAGTCCCGGATGAGATCACAGACATGACAAGGAGTCTCGGAATGTCCGAGACATAAAGATTGATATATTGGACGTGTTGGGGAACGTTGCATGGGAAACAAAAATTTTTCCTACGTTCACCAAGATCAATCTAGGAGATGCATCTACGAGGGGAGAGTTGGATCCACATACCCTTGTAGATCGCTAAGCGGAAGCGTTCAAGAACGCGGTTGATGGAGTCGTACTCGCCGCGATTCAGATCGCCGAAGATCCTAGCACCGAAGCAACGGTGCCTCCGCGTTCTTCACACGTACAGCTCGGGGACGTCTCCTTCTTCTTGATCCAGCAAGGGGGAAGGAGAGGTTGATGGAGACACCGGAAGCACGACGGCGTGGTGGAGATGGTGATGGAGGATTCCTGCAGGGCTTCGCCAAGCACCGCGGAGTTCGCGAAGATGGATGTGGGAGAGGGAGGGCAGCGCCGAGGCACGAACGTGTGTGGCTGCCCTCCCTCTGCCTCTCTTTATATAGGGGAGTAGAGGGGAGGGGGCGCCCTAGGGTTTACCCCTAGGGGCGGCGGCCAAGTGGAGATGGGGGGGGCGGCGGCCAGGGCTGCGCCAGGGTTAGGGCTCCCCCCCCCCAAGGTGCCTTGCCCCCCAAGCTAGGGGGTGCGGCAGCCCTAGGAGGGGCCAGCCCCCCTTGCGCATGAGGAGAGGGCCCAGGGGGGGCGCACAGCCCTATGAGGGCTGTTGTGTCCCCCCTTTGTGGCCCATTAGGCCCGAAACTCCTTCCGGGACCCCGAAACCCCTTTCGGTCATCCGCCGTCTTCCCGATACTCCCCGGAACACTTCCGGACTCCGAAACCTTTCATCCTATATATCAATCTTCGTCCCCGGACCATTCCGGAGACCCTCGTCATGTCCGGGATCTCATCCGGGACTCCGAACAACCTTCGGTAACCATGCACTGTTCTCACTAACAACCCTAGCGTCACCGAACCTTAAGTGTGTAGACCCTGCGGGTTCGGAAACCATGTAGACATGACCGAGACACTCCCAGGTCAATAACCAATAGCGGGATCTGGATACCCATATTGGTTCCCACACGTTCCTCGATGATCTCATTGGATGAACCACGATGTCAAGGATTCAGGCAATCCCGTATACAGTTCCCTTTGTCTCGTCGGTATGTTACTTGCCCGAGATTCGATCGTCGGTATCTCTATACCTAGTTCAATCTCGTTACCGGCAAGTCTCTTTACTCGTTACCGTAATACATAATCCCGTGACTAACTACTTAGTCACTTTGAGCTCATTGAGATGACGTATTACCGAGTGGGCCCGGAGATACCTCTCCGTCACACGGAGTGACAAATCCCAGTCTCGATCCATGTCAACTCAACAGACACCTTCGGAGATACCTGTAGAGTACCTTTATAGTCACCCAGTTACGTTGCGACGTTTGGCACACACAAAGCACTCCTACGGTGTCAGTGAGTTACATGATCTCATGGTCATAGGAACTTATACTTGACATGCAGAAAACTATAGCGATAACTGATACGATCAAAAGCTATGTTTAACGTTTGGGTCTAGTCCATCACATCATTCTCCTAATGATGTGATCCCGTTATCAAATGACAACTCATGTCTATGACCTGGAAACCGCGGTCATCTTTGATCAACGAGCTAGTCCTGAAGAGGCTTACTAGGGACACAAAGTTTGTCTATTTATCCACACATGTATTTGAGTTTCCAATCAATACAATTATAGCATGGATAATAAACGATTATCATGAACAAGGAAATATAATAATAACTCTTTTATTATTGCCTCTAGGGCATATTTCCAACAGTCTCCCACTTGCACTAGAGTCAATAATCTAGCATTACAAGGTAATGAACCTAACACCCATAGAGTCTTGGTGTTGATCATGCTTAGCCCGTGGAAGAGGCTTAGTCAACGGATCTGCAACATTCAAATCCGTGTGTACTTTGCAAATGCTTATGTCCTCCTCCTTGACTGAATCGCGGATGGAATTGAAGCGTCGCTTTATGTGTCTGGTCCTCTTGTGAAACCTTGGTTCCTTGGCTAGAGCAATGGCACCAGTGTTGTCACAAAACAGAGTCATTGGATTCAATGCACTAGGCACAACTCCAAGATCTGTCATGAACTCCTTCATCCAGACACCTTCCTTTGCCGCCTCCGAGGCAGCTATGTACTCCGCTTCGCATGTAGAATCGGCTACCACGCTTTGCTTGGAACTGCACCAGCTTACCGCTCCCCCGTTGAGAATACATACGTATCCGGTTTGAGACTTAGAGTCATCCGGATCAGTGTCAAAGCTTGCATCGACGTAACCCTTTACGACGAGCTTTTGATCACCTCCATAAACGAGAAACATCTCCTTAGTCCTTTTCAGGTACTTTAGGATATTCTTGACCGCTGTCCAGTGATCCATACCAGGATTACTTTGAAACCTTCCGGCCATACTTATGGCAAGGCTGACATCTGGTCTTGTGCACAGCATTGCATACATGATAGAGCCTATGGCTGAAGCATAGGGGACGACACTCATCTTTTCTCTATCTTCCGCAGTCACTGGGCATTGAGTCTTACTCAACTTTGTACCTTGCAATACCGGCAAGAACCCCTTCTTGGATTGATCCATTTTGAACTTCTTCAAAACTTTATCAAGGTATGTGCTTTGTGAAAGTCCTATCAAGCGTCTTGATCTATCTCTATAGATCTTGATGCCCAATATGAAAGCAGCTTCACCGAGATCCTTCATCGAAAAACTCTTGTTCAAATACCCCTTCACGCTATCCAAAAATTCTATATTGTTTCCAATCAGCAATATGTCATCCATATATAATATTAGAAACGCTATAGAGCTCCCACTCACTTTCTTGTAAATACAAGCTTCATTGTAAACTTGTATAAACCCAAATGCTTTGATCACCTCATCAAAGCGAAGATTCCAACTCCGAGATGCTTGCACCAGCCCATAAATGGAACGCTGGAGCCTGCATACTTTGTCAGCATTCTCTGGATCGACAAAACCTTCTGGTTGCATCATATACAACTCTTCCTTAAGAAAACCGTTAAGGAACGCTGTTTTGACATCCATCTGCCAAATTTCATAATCGAAATATGCAGCTATTGCTAACATGATTCGGATGGATTTAAGCATCGCTACGGGTGAGAAAGTCTCATCGTAGTCAATCCCTTGAACTTGTGAAAAACCCTTTGCCACAAGTCGAGCTTTATACACGGTGACATTACCGTCAGCGTCCGTCTTCCTCTTAAAAATCCATTTATTCTGAATGGCCTTCCGCCCTTCAGGTAATACTTCCAAAGTCCATACTTTGTTTTCATACATGGATCCCATCTCGGATTTCATGGCCTCTAACCATTTGTCGGAATCCGGGCCCACCATCGCTTCTCCATAGCTCGTAGGTTCACCGTTGTCTAACAACATGACCTCCAAGACAGGGTTACCATACCACTCAGGTGCAGTGCGTACCCTTGTCGACCTACGAGGCTCGGTAGTAACTTGATCAGAAGCTTCTTGATCATCATCATTGGCTTCCTCTTCAACCGCTGCAGGTTCCACAAAAACATCTTTCTGTGCAGCGCAACTCTCTGGTTGAAGCAGAGGTTCAATAACCTCATCAAGTTCTACCTTCCTCCCACTCAATTCTTTCGAGAGAAACTCTTTCTCGAGAAAGGACCCGTTCTTAGCGACAAACACTTTGCCTTCGGATCTGAGATAGAAGGCGTACCCAACAGTTTCTTTTGGGTATCCTATGAAGACACATTTGTCCGCTTTGGGTTCGAGCTTTTCTGGCTGAAGCCTTTTGACATAAGCATCGCAACCCCAAACCTTGAGAAAAGACAACTTAGGTTTCTTACCAAACCATAGTTCATACGGTGTTGTCTCAACGGACTTAGATGGAGCCCTATTTAAAGTGAATGCAGCTGTCTCTAACGCATATCCCCAGAACGATAGTGGCAAATCGGCAAGAGACATCATAGAACGCACCATATCTAATAGGGTTCGATTACGACGTTCGGACACACCATTACGCTGTGGTGTTCCAGGTGGCGTCAACTGTGAAACGATTCCACATTTTCTTAAGTGATTGCCAAACTCATAACTCAGATACTCTCCCCCTCGATCAGATCGTAGGAACTTGATCTTCTTGTTACGATGATTTTCAACTTCACTCTGAAATTGCTTGAACTTTTCAAAAGTTTCAGACTTATGCTTCATTAAGTAAATATACCCATATCTACTTAAGTCGTCAGTGAAGGTGAGAAAGTAATGATATCCATCGCGCGCCGTGACACTCATCGGGCCACACACATCAGTATGTATGATTTCCAATAAGTCACTTGCCCGTTCCATTGTTCCTGAAAACGGGGTCCTTGTCATCTTGCCCATGAGGCACGGCTCGCATGTGTCAAGTGATTCAAAATCAAGAGACTCCAAAAGTCCATCAGCATGGAGCTTCCTCATGCGTTTTACGCCAATATGACCCAGACGGCAGTGCCACAAGAAAGTGGTACTATCGCTAACTACTCTACATCTTTTGGCATCAATGTTATGAACATGTGTATCATCACTATCGAGATTCAATAAGAATAAACCCCTCACTTCGGGTGCATGACCATAAAAGATATTACCCATATAAATAGAACAACCTTTATTCTCTGATTTAAATGAGTAACCGTCTCGCAATAAACAAGATCCAGATATAATGTTCATGCTCAACACAGGCACTAAATAACAATTATTCAGGTTCATAACTAATCCCGATGGTAATCGAAGAGCGAGCGTGCCGACGGCGATCACATCAACCTTGGAACCATTTCCCACGCGCATCGTCACTTCGTCCTTCGCCAGCCTCCGTTTATTCCGCAGTTCCTGTTTAGAGTTGCAAATGTGAGCAACCGAACCGGTATCTAATACCCAGGCACTACAACGAGAGTTGGTAAGGTACACATCAATAACATGTATATCACATATACCTTGCTTGTTGTTGTTGTTGGCCCCCTTCTTGTCTGCCAGATACTTGGGGCAGTTCCGCTTCCAGTGGTCGTTCCCCTTGCAATAGAAACACTCAGTCTCTGGCTTGGGCCCAGCCTTGGGTTTCTTCACTGGATGAGCAACTGCCTTGCCACCCTTCTTAGAGTTACCCTTCTTGCCCTTGCCATTCTTCTTGAAACTGGTGGTTTTATTGACCATCAACACTTGATACTCCTTCTGGATGTCTGCCTCAGCGACTTTCAGCATCGAAAACAGCTCGGCGATGGTTTTGTTCATCCCTTGCATGTTATACTGCTGTACGAAGCTCTTGTAGCTAGGCGGGAGTGACTGGAGAATTCTGTCAATGATAGCCTCGTCCGGGAACACAAGTCCCAGATCAGCTATGCGGGTATAGTACCCAGACATCTTCAGTAAGTGCTCACTGACAGACGAATTCTCCTCCATCTTGCAAGCAAAGAATTTATTGGTGGTCTCATACCTCTCGATCTTGGCATTCTTTTCAAAGATGAACTTCAACTCCTGGAACATCTCATATGCTCCATGACGTTCAAAACGCCTTTGAAGTCCTCCTTCCAAGCTATACAATATGGCACACTGCACTACTGAGTAGTCATCCGAACGCGACTGCCAGGCGTTCATAACGTCCGCAGAGGCCTGAGGAGCGGGGGGTTCACCTAGCGGTGCATTTAAGACATAAACCTTTTGGGCAGCTGTGAGGATGATCCTCAGATTGCGGAGCCAGTCCACAAAGTTGCTCCCATCATCTTTCAGTTTAGCTTTCTCTAGGAACGCATTAAAATTCAGGGGAGCTACTGCGCGAGCCATCTACAACAAAAGATTTGCAAAGACATTTTAGACTATTGTTCATGATAAGTGAGTTATTACCTAATCAAATTATTTATAACTCCCACTCAAATTGACATCCCTCCGGTCATTCGAGCGTGACATGATCCAAATCCACCATCCCAAGTCCGATCATCACGTGAGATGAGGTGGTGTCAATGGTGAACATCAACATGTTGATCATATCTACTATATGACTCATGTTCGACCTTTCGGTCTTCCGTGTTCCGAGGCCATGTCTGTACATGCTAGGCTCGTCAAGTCTAACCCGAGTGTTCTGCATGTGCAAAACTGGCTTGCACCCGTTGTATGCGAACGTAGAGTCTATCACACCCGATCATCACGTGGTGCTTCGAAACGACGAACCTTCGCAACGGCGCACACTCGGGGGGAACACAATTTTATCTTGAAATTTTAGTGAAGGATCATCTTATAATGCTACCGTCGTCCTAAGCAAAATAAGATGCATAAAAGGATTAACATCACATGCAAATCATAAGTGACATGATATGGCCATCAACTCGTGCTTTTGATCTCCATCTCCAAAGCACCGGCATGATCTCCATCGTCACCGGCGTAACACCATGATCTCCATCATCATGATCTCCATCATCGTGTCGCCTTCGGGGTTGTCGTGCGCCCACCATGCTCTTACTACTATTGCTACCGTTTAGCGATAAAGTAAAGCATTACAAAGCGCTTAATGATTGACATGCAGGTCATACAAAAATTAAAGACAACCCTATGGCTCCTGCCGGCTGCCGTATACATCGACATGCAAGTCGATATTAACTATTACAACATGATCATCTCATACATCAAATATATCTCGTCATGTCATTGGCCATATCATATCACATACATACCCTGCAAAAACAAGTTAGACGTCCTCTAATTTGTTGTTGCATGTTTTACGTGGCTGCTATGGGTATCTAGCAAGAACGCTTCTTACCTACGCAAAGCCACAACGGTGATATTTAAGTTGCTATTTAACCTTCTACAAGGACCGCCTTGTTCTGTTCCGATTCAACTAAGATAGGAGAGACAGACACCCGCCAGCCATCTTATGCAACAAAAGTCACATGTCTGTCGATGGAACCGGTCTCATGTACGTGGACATGTAAAGTTGGTCCGGGCCGCTTCATCCCATAATACCGCTGAATCAAGAAAGACTAAGGAGGGAAGCAATCTAAACATCAACGTCCACAAACCCTTTTGTGTTCTACTCGAGAAAGCATCTACGCAAGAACCTGGCTCTGATACCACTGTTGGGGAACGTTGCATGGGAAACAAAAAAATTTCCTACGTTCACCAAGATCAATCTAGGAGATGCATCTACGAGGGGAGAGTTGGATCCACATACCCTTGTAGATCGCTAAGCGGAAGCGTTCAAGAACGCGGTTGATGGAGTCGTACTCGCCGCGATTCAGATCGCCGAAGATCCTAGCACTGAAGCAACGGTGCCTCCGCGTTCTTCACACGTACAGCTCGGGGACGTCTCCTTCTTCTTGATCCAGCAAGGGGGAAGGAGAGGTTGATGGAGACACCGGCAGCACGACGGCGTGGTGGAGATGGTGATGGAGGATTCCTGCAGGGCTTCGCCAAGCACTGCGGAGTTCGCGAAGATGGATGTGGGAGAGGGAGGGCAGCGCCGAGGCACGAACGTGTGTGGCTGCCCTCCCTCTGCCTCTCTTTATATAGGAGGAGTAGAGGGGAGGGGGCGCCCTAGGGTTTACCCCTAGGGGCGGCGGCCAAGTGGAGATGGGGGGGGGGCAGCGGCCAGGGCTGCGCCAGGGTTAGGGCTCCCCCCCCAAGGTCCCTTGCCCCCCAAGCTAGGGGGTGCGGCAGCCCTAGGAGGGGCCAGCCCCCCTTGCGCATGAGGAGAGGGCCCAGGGGGGGCGCACAGCCCTATGAGGGCTGTTGTGTCCCCCCTTTGTGGCCCATTAGGCCCGAAACTCCTTCCGGGACCCCGAAACCCCTTTCGGTCATCCGCCGTCTTCCCGATACTCCCCGGAACACTTCCGGACTCCGAAACCTTTCATCCTATATATCAATCTTCGTCCCCGGACCATTCCGGAGACCCTCGTCATGTCCGGGATCTCATCCGGGACTCCGAACAACCTTCGGTAACCATGCACTGTTCTCACTAACAACCCTAGCGTCACCGAACCTTAAGTGTGTAGACCCTGCGGGTTCGGAAACCATGTAGACATGACCGAGACACTCCCAGGTCAATAACCAATAGCGGGATCTGGATACCCATATTGGTTCCCACACGTTCCTCGATGATCTCATTGGATGAACCACGATGTCAAGGATTCAGGCAATCCCGTATACAGTTCCCTTTGTCTCGTCGGTATGTTACTTGCCCGAGATTCGATCGTCGGTATCTCTATACCTAGTTCAATCTCGTTACCGGCAAGTCTCTTTACTCGTTACCGTAATACATAATCCCGTGACTAACTACTTAATCACTTTGAGCTCATTGAGATGATGTATTACTGAGTGGGCCCGGAGATACCTCTCCGTCACACGGAGTGACAAATCCCAGTCTCGATCCATGTCAACTCAACAGACACCTTCGGAGATACCTGTAGAGTACCTTTATAGTCACCCAGTTACGTTGCGACGTTTGGCACACACAAAGCACTCCTACGGTGTCAGTGAGTTACATGATCTCATGGTCATAGGAACTTATACTTGACATGCAGAAAACTATAGCGATAACTGATACGATCAAAAGCTATGTTTAACGTTTGGGTCTCGTCCATCACATCATTCTCCTAATGATGTGATCCCGTTATCAAATGACAACTCATGTCTATGACCTGGAAACCGCGGTCATCTTTGATCAACGAGCTAGTCCTGTAGAGGCTTACTAGGGACACAAAGTTTGTCTATTTATCCACACATGTATTTGAGTTTCCAATCAATACAGTTATAGCATGGATAATAAACGATTATCATGAACAAGGAAATATAATAATAACTCTTTTATTATTGCCTCTAGGGCATATTTCCAACAGGACGACTATATTCGGACACCAGAAGTGTTCCGTAAAGTTTCGGAATTAACCGTAGTACCGGGGGGGGGGGTTACCGGAACCCCCTCGGGAAGCTATGGGCCTTAATGGGCCATAGGAGAAAGAGAGAAGGAGGGCCAGTGCTGGGCCGCGCCCCCCCACCCCTTGGTCTGAATTGGGCAAGGAAGGAGGGGGGGCCGGCGCCCCTTTCCTGCTCCTTCTCCCTCTCCTTCCTTCCCCACTTCTCCTTCTTGGTGGACTCCTACTAGGAATAGGATTGCAATCCTATTCCTAGTAGGATTGCCTCTCCTGGCGCGCCATAGAGGGCCGGCCGGCCTCCTCCCTTGCTCCTTTATATACGGGGGCAGGGGGCACCGTAGAACACACAAGTTGATCAGTTGATCTCTCCCAACCGTGTGTGGTGCCCACCTCCACAGTAACACACCTCGGTCATATCGTTGCAGCGCTTAGGCAAAGCCCTGCGACGGTAACTTCATCATATCTGTCACCACGCCGTCGTGCTGACGTAACTCTCCCATGAAGCTCAACTGGATCAAGAGCTCGTGGGACGTCATCAAGCTGAACGTGTGCTGAACGCGGAGGTGCCGTACGTTCGGTACTTGATCGGTTGGATCGGGAAGAAGTTCGACTACATCAACCGCGTCACTAGACGCTTCCGCTCCCGGTCTACGAGGGTACGTAGACACACTCTCCCCCTCATTGCTATGCATCTAGTAGATAGATCTTGCGTGATCGTAGGAAAATTTTGAAAATACTACGTTCCCCAACAGTGGCATCATGAGCCAGGTTTATGCGTAGATGATATGCACGAGTAGAACACAATGAGTTGTGGATGATACTAGTCATACTGCTTACCAGCATGTCATACTTTTCTTCGGCGGTATTGTGAGATGAAGCGGCCCGGACCGACATTACGCGTATGCTTACGCGAGACTGGTTTCACCGTTATGAGCACTCGTTGCTTAAAGGTGACTGGCGGGTGTGTGTCTCTCTCACTTTAGCTGAATCAAGTGTGACTACGCCCGGTCCTTGTGAAGGTTAAAACAGCACATACTTGACGAAACATCGTTGTGGTTTTGTATGCGTAGGTAAGAACGGTTCTTGCTAAGCCCGTAGCAGCCACGTAAAACTTGCAACAACAAAGTAGAGGACGTCTAACTTGTTTTTGGAGGGCATGTTGTGATGTGATATGGTCAAGACATGATGAGTGATACGGTTTTGTATGAGATGATCATGTTTTGTAATGTTATCGGCAACTGGCAGGAGCCATATAGTTGTCGCGTTATTGTATGAAATGCAAACGCCATGTAATTGTTTTACTTTATCACTAAGCGGTAGCGATAGTCGTAGAAGCAATAGTTGGCGAGACGACAACGATGCTACGTTGGAGATCAAGGTGTCGCACCGGTGACGAAGGTGATCATGACGATGCTTTGGATATGGAGATCAAAAGCACAAGATGATGATGGCCATATCATGTCACATATTTTGATTGCATGTGATGTTTATCTTATTATGCTTCTTATTTTACTTAGTACGACGGTAGCATTATAAGATGATCCCTTACAAAATTTCAAGGTATAAGTGTTCTCCCTGAGTATGCACCGTTGCGAAAGTTCGTCGTGCCGAGACACCACGTGATGATCGGGTGTGATAAGCTCTACGTTCAAATACAACGGGTGTAAGCCAGTTTTGCACACGCAGAATACTCGGGTTAAACTTGACGAGCCTAGCATATGCAGATATGGCCTCGGAACACTGGAGACCGAAAGGTCCAGCATGAATCATATAGTAGATATGATCAACATAAGATGTTCACCATTGAAACTACTCCATATCATGTGATGATCGGACATGGTTTAGTTGATTTGGATCACGTTTATCATTTAGATGACCGGAGGGATGTCTATCTAAGTGGGAGTTCTTTAAGTAATATGATTAATTGAACTTTAATTTATCATGAACTTAGTCCTGATAGTTTTTGCATATCTATGTTGTTGTAGATCAATGGCCCGTGCTACCGTTCCTTTGAATTTTAATGCATTCCTAGAGAAAGCTAAGTTGAAAGATGATGGTAGCAATTACACGGACTGGGTCCATAACTTGAGGATTATCCTCATTGCTGCACAGAAGAATTATGTCCTTGAAGCACCGCTAGGTGACAAGCCCCATGTAATGCCCAGGATGGGACTATACCTCCTACGTGTCGAGGCACGACTTAAAGGTTTAAGCCCATCCTAGAATGATCTCAAGTTTGGTATCTTTGCACGACTCATGTAAAAGAGGGATTAAATTGCAAAAGAAGATAGTTGGCTTACACTCGCCACTTCACACAATACATTACATAAGCATAACATCATTCAAAACATCACAACCCGACTACGGGCGAAGATCAAAAGAAAGATACCAAAACAACATAAAGCCACAGGCCAGGATCGAATCCTAGTAGAAACCACTACTGATCGTCGAAACGTCATAAGCAAACGGCCACGCTCTTCATCAAACTCCTGGTGAAGTACTGATCCATCTCCTGCATCAAACTCGGCTGAACCTGCATCTGGTGTGGTGAAGTAACTGTGAGCCACAGAGGACTCAGCAATCCCGTTCCCGGGTAACAAGACTATTTAAGCCTTGGGTGAGGACAAGGCTGAAGAAAGAACAAGAGGTGAAGGAACAACAAGAGTCTGCAGCAGCAACTAGCACTAACTTACGTAATAGACAGCGAGAAGAGAAGTGCCTCGGTCGAAAGATGATCACGAAGTGATCCTAACTAAAGCCGGTCAAACATAACCCCACCGTGTTCAACTCCCGAATCCCTATTCGGAAATTGACAGTCACGGTACACACGCTGGTAGTGTATTGAAACATTGTGTCAAGTTATCTACAACCGGATATTAACAAGCTCCCATCTGCCACATAACCGCGGGCACGGCTTTCGAAAGTTCAAACCCTGCAGGGGTGTTCCAACTTGACCCATTACAAGCCCACGATCCGCGGAGTCGCAACTCCATAGGTGGGAAGACCCGAGTATTCTCGGAATCCCGTGCTCAAGATACTCCGAACTAAGGTAAGGCTAATCTAGCAAATCCTCCCGGCGTGTTGACACCCTGATAGGTAGCCGCGCGTATCTAGTCTCAGGACACGACCGGATGGGCGAAGCTACGGGTTTTTACCAAACCTCGAGTTTCCTCGTGGTGGCCCCGCAGGCTCCCCGTTTCGGACCAACACTCATGTGGAGCACTGGCCCGGGGTTGTTGAATTAAGAATAAAAGAGGGTTTGCAAGACCCTATGCAAGTTTTATTAGTTATTAGGCAAAAAGTACCAAATGTTGGGACTTGCTGGAAAAGACTTAGCACTTAGCGGTTTATCAAGGGGGTCCCATACACCCCAACCGTGTTAGGAGCGCATAATCAAGGAACATAACACCGGTTTATACGGTTCCTAACGGCATGAGTGGAACAAAACACCAAGCAAAAGGCTTAGCCTTCCACCCTTGCCAATATATAAATGATTTCATTTAAGCATTTATATAGTGTGATATAACCCAACCAAACTTCAACATGAAGCAAGCATCTTCAATCTTCACCTGCAACTAGCAATGCTATAAGAGGGGCTGAGCGAAGCGTACTTAGCCATTCAACGGTTTGCATAGGTAGGGTGGTTAAACAGGTTCATGGTTACAAGTAGGAGGCTGACAGGAAAGACATGGGCATCGAGGCAAAACTATAGAGCGGAACTACTAGCAATAGGCAAAGATAGTAATGGTATCCGGGTTCGGTCATCTTGCCTGGGATTCCACAAGGGAGAAGAACGGATCCACGAAGTAGACGGAGCAACACAGTCGAGAGAATCCTCACAACTCCGAGACGAAACCGAAGCTAACAAGAGAAGCAACCGGAAAGAAGCAAACAAACGGTAAACACACAAGCATAAACAAGGCATACGATGCACATCCAAATATGATGCATGTCCGGTTTAAATATGCATGGCATGGCAAGATGCACAAACAACACTACAAGTTAAGTGGAGATCAATATGCAACGAGTTGCATATTGACGAAACACCACATTTATTTGTTTAGTGATTCTCATTATTACAAGACAAGGTTAAATGTTTTTTAACAAGGCAAGAGGTGAAGCATAATAAAACTACACTATTTAGACATTTTAAGTGAGGCCAGAAAATAACAACAACATATCCGGAAAATCCCCATGATCATGTTTAGTAATTATAAGCAAACAACAATTAACATATATAATGTTGTTAAAATGATGTGGATGATATGATCAAGTTTATGCAATTTTATTAAAAGGTTAACATGAAGATATGAAGCATTTTTCACCGTGGTGGAAAGAAAAAGGGTGCCACGGCGACGATCCTAAATGATGCCACGCAACATATCGGTTCCGGTAACTCGTTGAGAGATCGGTGCAAAAGAAAGGTGGCGTGAATGAGCCAAACGAGATGAAAGGTGGGGCGATCCCGTTACCGGGTTCCCATGAGTCGGTGATGAGGCAACCGAGGAACATGACAAACGGACGAAACGACACGGAGCACACACGGGAAACATTTCATACAACACAACAAGCATTCCACGAGTCATCCACGGGGTTATACCTTCGGAACCAACGTTTCGGGACGGTTCGAGATCGTAGAGGAAGGAGTCGTTCTCGCGAGTCGTCTCGGAGAGGGAAGTAGTGGTACACGGCCGAAGAGGAAGTAGTTGTTCCGGCGGCGGTAGTTGTTCACATCCCGTGTCGGTGGTACTTGCTACGTCGGGGTACACGTTATGTAGTGGTACTTGGTCTCGGCGACGGTAGTTGTTCACGTTCATCGGAGAGGTACTCACCGGCGGGGTACTTGTCGAATCCACGTAGATGAACTTGAAGATCCGAAGATGTTCACGGTTGTAGTGGTACTTGATGGTCATGTAGAGGTACTTGACGGAAACCACGTAGTTGAACTTGTTTTATGTAGATGTTCGGGTCGTTGCGGTCTTGCCAACTTGTCGTGTAGGCGTACACGAGTTCCCTGTCAAGTTAAACAGCACAAGCAAACAAAAGAACAAAAGCGGCAGCACGGTCTCGGCTTGAGGCAGCAGAGGAGGCAGCAGGGGACGGCGCCCTGGAGGAGAGGCCATGGCCTCTAGAGGATGTAGACAGCAGGACGGGCGACCTGGGCGCTGCGGGAGCTGGGGCCTCGGGATGGGGACGAGTCTGCATCGAGAGGAAGGAGGGTCGCGATGCCTGGAGGCTGTCGGGGAGGTCTTGGCACCGGGACGGAGGGGAGCGAGGCCGCTCGGGCCTGGGGCGCTGCGCGGGGCTCGGCCTTGGCTCTGGCCGAGGAGATGGAGGGAGAGGCACGAGGCGGCGAGCACCTGGCGAGGCGGGGCGCTCTGGCCGCGGGCTTCGCGGCGCGGCTGGGCGAAGCAAGGGCGGACGCCGGCCGGGATGTGGACGAGGCCTTCGCGGCGGCCTGGACAGGGCGCCAGGACGAGGAGGGGTGCGCTGGAGAGGGCCCCACGGGGCCAGAGGCGAGGCATTCGAGGGCGGCTCGGGG
>LR738712.1:132556704-132620513 GCA_902687465.1 Secale cereale
GCGCTGGGAGCGATGAGGGAGATCGAGGAAGGGAGGGGTCGGGCGAGAGAGAGAAGGGGATCGGGACGATGGGGCTCGAGGGAACGAGGCTGGCGGCGCGAGGGAGGGAGACCGAGGGGAAAGGTGCGGGCGTAGCGGTCGCTAGGGTTGGAGGAGTGGGATCGGGCTGGAGGCTTGGGCCTCAGGAGGAATGGTCCTAGTGGGCCAGGAGGAAGGAGGAGGCCCAAGAGGGAATCGGGCCGGCTGGCCTAGAAGGGAGGAGGAGGAGGGAGGCTGCTGGGCTCCTTCTTATTTATTTCTTTAGCAGAAACAAAAGAGAAAAAAAGAAAAAGAGGAGGGGGGATTAGGGCAAGAATTAGGACAAAGGTTAATTTTTCTCGGGCTCGTAAAAATGAGCACGACCAGAGAAAATACAAAAGGCCAGATCGGAAAATAATTCAAACATATTTGAATTTAATTCAAATGGGTTTGAACTAAGACTTGAATATAGAAGTGTCCAAAAATGTTCGAATTTTCGGAGGGACCTCGAAACAACGGAAAAGAATTATTGGCAAGGTTTTTACGGAGTAACTCGAAGTAGGAAAGCATGGGGAAATTATGCACGTGTGTTGCGGGTAATTCCAAACAATGGAATATTTATTGTATAGCTCCCTAAATATTGGGATGATATGTTTTAAAGAGAAGACATTCTTCCCTCGATTTAAATGGACCGAAGGTCCACACGGTTTATTTAAGTTGAGATGCAAAAATGAATGACATGATGGCATGATGACATGATGCAAAGCGAAAAAAATAAACAACACAAGCAATGAAACACACGGGAGAACCCGGAACATCTGGAATCTTCTGGAAGCTTCTAGAATCTTCTGGGACGTCGGTCTTCGGGCGTCACAACTCTCCCACACTAACAGAGGATCTCGACCCGAGATCCTAGAGATATCACCGGGTAAAACGGAAGAGGAGGAGGTAAAACAAAGTTGCTTCTTTGACAGACGAGTGAAACCAGGGAACCTTGAGAGATAGAACAATCTTGAAAGAAAGAATATAAAGGAGATGAACAAAGTTAAGAGCACTCCGGTAAACAGGAGGAACAAGGAACATAACGAGAACCTTGCAGGTTGAAAGACATGAAACAAGAGCTTAAGAACGAAAAGAATATGAAACCGCAATGGTATAGCCAAGGAATAAGAATGACGTAATTTGGACAGCACTCTGTCTGAAAATGGAAGGAATTAACATGAACTTGCCAAGTTGGAATGATACTTGATGAAAACAACAACACACAGCCTCCGGGACAATTAAAAGAATGGCACAAGGGTAAGAAAGACTCATACAACACTCCGGTTAAAAGACAGGCAAGACTTGATAAGATGAGAGAACTAGAATGAAGAATACCACACTCTAGTTAAATAGATAGACAAGGAAAAGAACATGATCTCGATAAAAAACGAGATGATGGTCAAAGAGGGCAATATCACAATGCCTCCGGAATGAAAGAATAGAATATAAATCAATGAAAGAAATGAATGGAGAAGAAAATGACAACTTCTCCCACAATGAATTAGGAAAACCTCCTTACGAAGAAGGGTTGAACGGAGTTGATGGAAAATCAACAACGAAATGAATAAGCTTGATGTGGGCTTATGGAAAACATCTCAAAATTAAGAGGTGACAACCAGCCACTAACTTAAACAATTGATTGATTGAGATCAATAAGGAGACGAAAGGGTTATCTCACGGAGAGGATAAATGAAGAACTTGGGTCATTTATAAGCACCATAATTGCAACAATCCTCAGGGAAAGCTTTTAGGTGAAATACAACCCAAGATAACTCCAACGAATAAATTGAAGGGTTGAAAAGATATCCTGAACAAAGAAAATGATGGGTTTAAATATCCCATTCTTGATAACTCGTGAATCATGAAACATGAAGGAATTGTCAAGAATGACATAACACCATCTGAAAAGATAAGGTAGAACGGATTGCAATAGGAAAGCATGAAGAAGAATGCTTGAGCTCCAACAAGAATCTTGATGAAGACTTCGAGGATGAATTAAAGGATGATGAACCACCATGAAAACTCCGGTAATGAAAGCATAAGCAGCGAAAGATGAAAAGAATAAGATTCAAGGCCTGCGATGAATTAGATGGAGCTTTGAAATGATATAATTGAAATAACTTGAAGCTCCGGAAAACAAGATGAACAACTTAGAACCAAGAATATGATATGATGAACAAGCTCCGGAACAAGAGATTAAATGACCTTGAAGGAATAAGAATAAGAATTATGTCATGCATCTCCTTCACCAATTTAAATTGATGACAACCAAAGGATTTGGCATACTACTTATTCTTCTTGAAAAAGGATTGGAGAGAGATAGAGCCAAACTTGAGAATAGTCTTGAACGACTCACCGGTAGGATTATGAAAAGAACAAACGGATTGAAACGATAACAACGGAAGAGTAAACTTGAAAAAACCACCGTAAGAATATAGAGACGAAAGAAGGGACATCGATGAAGAATAGTTGGAGGTCGACGTTGAAAACTGAGAACGAAGAAATATTCTGAAATGATGGCCTTCAGAGAAACACAAAGAAAAGAATTCATGAAATGCTTCGGGTGGGTATGAAAATGATTCCTCACAATCGGAACAATAATGAGGATGGCATGAAGCTAGAATCACAACTCATCAAGAGAGCGGGTCAAAATTTAAGAGGAACTCTTCTCCGATCTTGAAATGCTGAGAATGAAGACGGGAAATGCCATGAAGAATTGTTGAGCACTCCGGAATGAAGAATTAAAAGGTTGAACCAATGAAGAAAAGAATTGAATGCGATCTTGGAGAAGGCATGTGACGGATGGAAATCATTCTTACGTCACACTTTAAAAGAATTTGAGTATAACTCCAGAAAAAAAATTAGAAGAGTCAGGTAAGATCCTGGAAAAAGCCTGTGGGTTAGGGCCCACTCAAAGAAATCACCGTTGAAAAGATTGCTTGAGAGATATTGCACCGGTTGAATTAAATGGCTTGAATGAGATAACAATGCTCAAAAATTGCTTGAACGGATTAAGAATGGAATTATGAATCTTCGGCACTCCGGATATGAATAGCAAGAGGAGAATGATTAATTGGTGCACTGGAATAAGAAAACATTGTGAAATGAGGAAAAGGATAAGATCAACACCGAAATCTTGAATTACATCCACCGGCAGAATTTGAGAACAAAAGAATGATGAGCTTGAAGCTCTTGAGCATCTTCAAGATAAATCACCGGATAAGAACATTGAAGGAAAAGAATGAAGAAACATCACATGAATAAAATGGATACTTCATCTGAGAATTTCTGGCTCGAAGAAGAAGAAGGGTGGGAGGGAGGGGAAAACAAAGACAACTTGAGATGATTGAAACAGACAAATCGTCAGATTTCTCAACGGCGTCCGTATGGAATAACTTGAAGAGAAGGCACACCGGTTGAAAAGAATTACCATGAAAATCTCGATGGTCAAGAAGAATTAGCACTCCCATAAAAATATGAGAACACCGATAAGGAAAGGTATGGAATCAACATTTGACATTGAAGCAACTCGAATACCAGAATCAAAACAAAAACAAAGGATAGATAAGTCGCAGCATCATCTTCACAATATCATCCGAACAAAGAATGAACGAATGAATTCCGCGGGTACAATAGCTTGATGAGAAGCCACTTGAAGAACAAAAGGTAAATAAAAAGGAACAAGGAACAGATGGAACAAATACAAGATAGAAGCTTCGTTCGACATCTTCGTGCTGAAAGCTCATGGAACGTGTTACAAAAGGGTTTTGCAATCCCCGGATCAGCATAGCCAAGGACCCTTTAAGATGCAACTCCCGATCAGAACAAGTCCATAAAACCACTTCACTCAATGTAGAACCCCGAACTTCATATCGAGCATCCGTTGGAAGAATGCCTAGAACTACTAGATGAACCCACCTATTAATTTACGAAAGTTTCCAGTTGCAATCAGGTGTTGGGGATAGACGGGAAGCACCGCGCAATCAACTCTAAACCTACATCCAGGTGTATCCATCCTTCAACACATAACCAGTCTTTCTCGGAAACTGTTTACCTCGGACCTTCGAAACGCATCCACTATACAAGCTATGGCAATACTCTCGAACTACCTCCCCAGTACTGGGTGATGTCGGGGTTATCTTGCCACTAACCGCATAGGAGAGTTTTCGATGTCGGCCGTCTTAAGTATTCTAGTACTGCCGCGATGGATTTGTGACGACAACACCTCGGAGCTCAACTCCCCGGGACACTGCCACAACCCCTAATGACAGGAGGCATCGAGAACAATGTTCTCGTCACAAAGACATCGAAACAATCCAAACAATACTCGCGAGATCCTAAAAAAAAAATTGGTGCAATTTTTGAAAGTAGAAGAGGCAAGAGTAATCGTCAGGAGTCCTCACCAGAGAGAAAAGAGATGAGAAGCAAACAGAAATCCTACTCTCCGATATAATATAGGACTCAAAATGTTTTCAGTGCGTGCCTAGACTCAACCGTCAACGATTCGATCAATTAGTGGAGGCTTCTAGGTCGGAGAAGGCTCTGAATACCAACTTGTAATGCCCAGGATGGGACTATACCTCCTACGTGTCGAGGCACGACTTAAAGGTATAAGCCCATCCTAGAATGATCTCAAGTTTGGTATCTTTGCACGACTCATGTAAAAGAGGGATTAAATTGCAAAAGAAGATAGTTGGCTTACACTCGCCACTTCACACAATACATTACATAAGCATAACATCATTCAAAACATCACAACCCGACTACGGGCGAAGATCAAAAGAAAGATACCAAAACAACATAAAGCCACAGGTCAGGATCGAATCCTAGTAGAAACCACTACTGATCGTCGAAACGTCACAAGCAAACGGCCACGCTCTTCATCGAACTCCTGGTGAAGTACTGATCCATCTCCTGCATCAAACTCGGCTGAACCTGCATCTGGTGTGGTGAAGTAACTGTGAGCCACAGAGGACTCAGCAATCCCGTTCCCGGGTAACAAGACTATTTAAGCCTTGGGTGAGGACAAGGCTGAAGAAAGAACAAGAGGTGAAGGAACAACAAGAGTCTGCAGCAGCAACTAGCACTAACTTACGTAATAGACAGCGAGAAGAGAAGTGCCTCGGTCGGAAGATGATCACGAAGTGATCCTAACTAAAGCCGGTCAAACAGAACCCCACCGTGTTCAACTCCCGAATCCCTATTCGGAAATTGACAGTCACGGTACACACGCTGGTAGTGTATTGAAACATTGTGTCAAGTTATCTACAACCGGATATTAACAAGCTCCCATCTGCCACATAACCGCGGGCACGGCTTTTGAAAGTTCAAACCCTGCAGGGGTGTTCCAACTTGACCCATTACAAGCCCACGATCCGCGGAGTCGCAACTCCATAGGTGGGAAGACCCGAGTATTCTCGGAATCCCGTGCTCAAGATACTCCGAACTAAGGTAAGGCTAATCCAGCAAATCCTCCCGGCGTGTCGACACCCTGATAGGTAGCCGCGCGTATCTAGTCTCAGGACACGACCGGATGGGCGAAGCTACGGGTTTTTACCAAACCTCGAGTTTCCTCGTGGTGGCCCCGCAGGCTCCCCGTTTCGGACCAACACTCATGTGGAGCACTGGCCCGGGGTTGTTGAATTAAGAATAAAAGAGGGTTTGCAAGACCCTATGCAAGTTTTATTAGTTATTAGGCAAAAAGTACCAAATGTTGGGACTTGCTGGAAAAGACTTAGCACTTAGCGGTTTATCAAGGGGGTCCCATACACCCCAACCGTGTTAGGAACGCATAATCAAGGAACATAACACCGGTTTATACGGTTCCTAACGGCATGAGTGGAACAAAACACCAAGCAAAAGGCTTAGCCTTCCACCCTTGCCAATATATAGATGATTTCATTTAAGCATTTATATAGTGTGATATAACCCAACCAAACTTCAACATGAAGCAAGCATCTTCAATCTTCACCTGCAACTAGCAATGCTATAAGAGGGGCTGAGCGAAGCGTACTTAGGCATTCAACGGTTTGCATAGGTAGGGTGGTTAAACAGGTTCATGGTTACAAGTAGGAGGCTGACAGGAAAGACATGGGCATCGAGGCAAAACTATAGAGCGGAACTACTAGCAATAGGCAAAGATAGTAATGGTATCCGGGTTCGGTCATCTTGCCTGGGATTCCACAAGGGAGAAGAACGGATCCACGAAGTAGACGGAGCAACACAGTCGAGAGAATCCTCACAACTCCGGGACGAAACCGAAGCTAACAAGAGAAGCAACCGGAAAGAAGCAAACAAACGGTAAACACACAAGCATAAACAAGGCATACGATGCACATCCAAATATGATGCTTGTCCGGTTTAAATATGCATGGCATGGCAAGGTGCACAAATAACACTACAAGTTAAGTGGAGATCAATATGCAACGAGTTGCATATTGACGAAACACCACATTTATTTGTTTAGTGATTCTCATTATTACAAGACAAGGTTAAATGTTTTTTAACAAGGCAAGAGGTGAAGCATAATAAAACTACACTATTTAGACATTTTAAGTGAGGCCGGAAAATAACAACAACATATCCGGAAAATCCCCATGAGCATGTTTAGTAATTATAAGCAAACAACAATTAACATATATAATGTTGTTAAAATGATGCGGATGATATGATCAAGTTTATGCAATTTTATTAAAAGGTTAACATGAAGATATGAAGCATTTGTCACCGTGGTGGAAAGAAAAAGGGTGCCACGGCGACGATCCGAAATGATGCCACGCAACATATCGGTTCCGGTAACTCGTTGAGAGACCGGTGCAAAAGAAAGGTGGCGTGAACGAGCCAAACGAGATGAAAGGTGGGGCGATCCCGTTACCGGGTTCCCACGAGTCGGTGATGAGGCAACCGAGGAACATGACAAACGGACGAAACGGCACGGAGCACACACGGGAAACATTTCATACAACACAACAAGCATTCCACGAGTCATCCACGGGGTTATACCTTCGGAACCAACGTTTCGGGACGGTTCGAGATCGTAGAGGAAGGAGTCGTTCTCGCGAGTCGTCTCGGAGAGGGAAGTAGTGGTACACGGCCGAAGAGGAAGTAGTTGTTCCGGCGGCGGTAGTTGTTCACATCCCGTGTCGGTGGTACTTGCGACGTCGGGGTACACGTTATGTAGTGGTACTTGGTCTCGGCGACGGTAGTTGTTCGCGTTCATCGGAGAGGTACTCGCCGGCGGGGTAATTGTCGAATCCACGTAGGTGAACTTGAAGATCCGAAGATGTTCACGGTTGTATTGGTACTTGATGGTCATGTAGAGGTACTTGACGGAAACCACGTAGTTGAACTTGTTTTATGTAGATGTTCGGGTCGTTGCGGTCTTGCCGACTTGTCGTGTAGGCGTACACGAGTTCCCTGTCAAGTTAAACAGCACAAGCAAACAAAAGAACAAAAGCGGCAGCACGGTCTCGGCTTGAGGCAGCAGAGGAGGCAGCAGGGGACGACGCCCTGGAGGAGAGGCCATGGCCTCTGGAGGATGGAGATAGCAGGACGGGCGACCTGGGCGCTGCGGGAGCTGGGGCCTCGGGATGGGGACGAGTCTGCATCGAGAGGAAGGAGGGTCGCGACGCCTGGAGGCTGTCGGGGAGGTCTTGGCACCGGGACGGAGGGGAGCGAGGCCGCTCGGGCCTGGGGCGCTGCGCGGGGCTCGGCCTTGGCTCTGGCCGAGGAGATGGAGGGAGAGGCCCGGGGCGGCGAGCACCTGGCGAGGCGGGGCGCTCTAGCCGCGGGCTTCGCGGCGCGGCTGGGCGAAGCAGGGGCGGACGCCGGCCGGGATGTGGACGAGGCCTTCGCGGCGGCATGGACGGGGCGCCAAGACGAGGAGGGGTGCGCTGGAGAGGGCCGCACGGGGCCAGAGGCGAGGCATTCGAGGGCGGCTCGGGGGGGCGAGGCCGGAGGGAGCGGGGCCTGTCAGGCGCTGGGAGCGATGAGGGAGATCGAGGAAGGGAGGGGTCGGGCGAGAGAGAGAAGGGGATCGGGACGATGGGGCTCGAGGGAACGAGGCTGGCGGCGCGAGGGAGGGAGACTGAGGGGAAAGGTGCGGGTGTAGCGGTCGCTAGGGTTGGAGGAGTGGGATCGGGCTGGAGGCTTGGGCCTCAGGAGGAATGGTCCTAGTGGGCCAGGAGGGAGGAGGAGGCCCAAGAGGGAATCGGGCCGGCTGGCCTAGAAGGGAGGAGGAGGAGGGAGGCTGCTGGGCTCCTTCTTATTTATTTCTTTAGCAGAAACAAAAGAGAAGAAAAGAAAAAGAGGAGGGGGGATTAGGGCAAGAATTAGGACAAAGGTTAATTTTTCTCGGGCTCGTAAAAATGAGCACGACCGGAGAAAATACAAAAGGCCAGATCAGAAAATAATTCAAACATATTTGAATTTAATTCAAATGGGTTTGAACTAAGACTTGAATATAGAAGTGTCCAAAAATGTTCGAATTTTCGGAGGGACCTCGAAACAACAGAAAAGAATTATTGACAAGGTTTTTACGGAGTAACTCGAAGTAGGAAAGCATGGGGAAATTATGCACGTGTGCTGCGGGTAATTCCAAACAATGGAATATTTATTGTATAGCTCCCTAAATATTGGGATGATATGTTTTAAAGAGAAGACATTCTTCCCTCGATTTAAATGGACCGAAGGTCCACACGGTTTATTTAAGTTGAGATGCAAAAATGAATGACATGATGGCATGATGACATGATGCAAAGCGAAAAAAATAAACAACACAAGCAATGAAACACACGGGAGAACCCGGAACATCTGGAATCTTCTGGAAGCTTCTGGAATCTTCTGGGACGTCGGTCTTCGGGCGTCACACCCCCTCCCGCTAATGTAGATGCTTTGAACGTCTGGCAGACGCCGTCTGATGACTACACGATAGTTCAGTGTGCCATGCTTTACGGCTTAGAACCGGGACTTCAATGACGTTTTGAACGTCATGGACCATATGAGATGTTCCAGGAGTTTAAGTTAATGTTTCAAGCAAATTCCCGGATTGAGAAATATGAGATTTCCAATAAGTTCTAAAGCTGCAAGATGGAGGAGAATAGTCCTATCAGTGAACACTTAATCAGAATGTCTGGGTAGTACAATCATCTGACTCAACTTGGTTGCAAAGTTGACGAGGATAGTGTTATTGATAGATTTCTTCAATCACTGCCACCAAGCTATAAAGGCTTCGTGATGAACTATAATATGCAAGGGATGCAGAAGACAATTCCCGAGCTCTTCGCTATGCTCAAAGTTGCGGAGGTAGAAATCAAAAAGGAGCATCAAGTGTTGATGGTTAACAAGACCACTAGTTTCAAGAAAAAGGGCAAGGGAAAGAAGGGCCGGGGAACTTCAAGAAGAATAGCAAGACAGTTGCTACTCCCACGAAGAAACCCAAGTCTGGAGCCAAGCCTGAAACTGAGTGCTTCTACTGCAAGGGGACTGGACACTGGAAGCGGAACTGCCCCAAGTATTTGGCGGATAAGAAGGATGGCAAGGTGAACAAAGGTATATATGATATACATGTTATTGATGTGTACCTTACTAATGCTCGTAGTAGTACCTAGGTATTTGATACCGGTTCGGTTGCTAATATTTGTAACTCGAAACAGGGACAACGGATTAAACGAAGATTGGCTAAGGACGAGGTGACGATGCGCGTGGGAAATGGTTCCAAAGTCGATGTGATCGACGTCGGCACGCTACCTCTACATCTACCTTCGGGATTATTTTTAGACCTGAATAATTGTTATTTGGTGACAGCGTTAAGCATGAACATTATATCTGGATCTTGTTTGTTGCCAGACGGTTATTCATTTAAATCAGAGAATAATGGTTGTTCTATTTTTATGAATAATATCTTTTATGGTCATGCACCCTTGAAGAGTGGTCTATTCTTGTTGGATCTCGATTGTAGTGATACACATATTCATAATATTGAAGCTAAAAGATGCAAGGTTAATAATGATAGTGCAACTTATTTGTGGCACTGCCGTTTAGGTCATATTGGTGTAAAGCGCATGAAGAAACTCCATAGTGATGGACTTTTGGAATCACTTGATTATGAATCACTTGGTGCTTACGAACCATGCCTCATGGGAAAGATGACAAAAACTTCGTTCTCCGGAACTGTGGAGCGAGCAACAGATTTGTTGGAAATCATACATACTGATGTATGCGGACCAATGAGTGTTGAAGCTCGTGGCGGGTATCGTTATTTTCTGACCTTCACTGATGATTTGAGCAGATATGGGTATATCTACTTAATGAAGCACAAGTCTGAAACATTTGAAAAGTTCAAAAAAATTTAGAGTGAAGTAGAGAATCATCGTAACAAGAAAATAAAGTTTCTACGATCTGATCGTGGAGGTGAATATTTGAGTTACGAGTTTGGTCTTCATTTGAAACAATCTGGAATAGTTTCACAACTCACGTCACCCGGAACACCACAGCGTAATGGTGTGTCCGAACGTCGTAATCGTACTTTATTGGATATGGTGCGATCTATGATGTCTCTTACCGATTTACCACTATTGTTTTGAGGTTATGCTTTAGAGACAGCTGCATTCACGTTAAATAGGGCACCATCTAAATCCGTTGAGACGACACCTTATGAACTATGGTTTGGCAAGAAACCAAAGTTGTCGTTTCTTAAAGTTTGGGGTTGCGATGCTTATGTGAAAAAGCTTCAACCTGATAAGCTCGAACCCAAGTCGGAGAAATGTGTCTTCATAGGATACCCAAAAGAGACTGTTGGGTACACCTTCTATCACAGATCTGAAGGCAAGATATTTGTTGCTAAGAATGGATCCTTTCTAGAGAAGGAGTTTCTGTCAGGACCGGTTTTCCAGGATATTAATTTCCCAGTAAACGGCCCTTGTGCTCACCAGCCCCAGGATTACTGTTAGCTGATGAGACACAAACTTGATACAGAAATTCCAAGCAAAATACAAAATATGTAGTACAAGACCATTCTGGTCCATGAGTACAACAAAAGGGTTCTAGTGGTTGATGGCGGAAGCGGTTTGCGATACATCAGCGTCTATGGGACTCCATTTCCCACAGGAACAGCTGACCTGGATAATTCCTATCTTCGCGAGGCTGCTATCACCGTTGCCTAGGTTCCGGGGCTGCCATCGCAGCGCTCCTCTCCCAGCGAGAAATCTGGCCAAGACAATAGCCAGGGACAAGCCAGTGAGTACTTTGAATGTACTCGCAAACATTATGAACACAGGTAAAATATAACAAATGACATTCATGCTCTGAAATATTCCATGATCACTTCGTTAGTCGCGAAGGAAAATTCATGACGCAAGCATGTTATTCTTATAAACCATGGATAAGTAATCAAGAACAAAAATAAAATGCACCGATCGGGTGTCTGAAGCGACGCCTCGAAAGGATAATAAAATAAAACATGCCTCAGTCGGACATCTGAGCGACGTCTCATAAAGGGCTTATAAAGAGAATAAAAACAAACATGCCACAGTCGGGCGTCTGAGCGACACCACATAAAGGGCTTATATGAAAAATAAAACACAAGCATGCCACAGTCGGGCGTCTGAGCGACACCACATAAAGGGCTTATATGAAAATTAAAAACACAAGCATGCCACAGTCGGGCGTCTGAGCGACACCACATAAAGGGCTTATAAGGAATATCCAGGAGGTAGAACCATCCCAGGGATATTCAATAATTCAAACAATACAAGTGGTTAGTCCATAATAATAATAATCATAATCCTCACAAGTCACAGGTTATGATCCATGTTCTGGCTTAGGGGTTTTCCTCCGAAGACCGACACTAAGACCGACACTTGACCCATCCCAGACTGTAATCCTTAACCTCGGACACGGCTATTCGAATAGATATAACCTCTGCAGAGGGTGTACTCTTTACCCACGAGTAACGGTTTCCTTTAGTCCACCGGGACTAATTCCATTTACGGTCTTTTAGTTGAAAACACACCTGACCCGCACACACCAGCTTAACTTACCGGTGTCTGGAATCACCCACGACACCTGTTAAGTAAAACTCTAAGTGGGGAGGCTACAACCTCGAGTAGCATGGGATCACAGAATTTATAATGCGCGCGAACTAGGGGAGCTACCCCCTCGGCTCCAACCGGAAACACCCATGCCCCCGGACCAGGTGGCATGCCTACCGGATGCAGCCGGTATCTTCCACCATGGCCTCTCTGTACGGTGTGTGCCAAGAAAGGGGTTGACAACTTACTGGACTGTACCCTACCTGCGGCAGGGACAAGTGGTAGTACGAAACAAGAATGGGGGTTACCGGAACAAGACTCGATCTATGGTCGACTCAGGAGGTTAAAGTTTCACCTGCGTGATTAGCATAGTAAATATATCTCACACCAACAGACAGAATCACCACTTATCATACCTCAACATGCCTTACTGACTATACTCGTCTCAATGAAATATCAGTAGCAAGCTCGTGTCTACCCAAGACAGAGACTTTCCCGGATTCCTTCCAGTAGGCATGAGAGGTAGACGAGGGTGAATACTATCACCAGTATATCAATTTCCAACAGCCAGGAATCTTCATCATGCACTCATGAGCATGATCATACCATCACATAAAATAACTAGTACTTCGTGTCAAGGTGGGGTTGTAAACGTGTCAAACAACACACAATAATATTATGCCGGGGTTCAGAATGCTTGCCTTCAAGGTGTAGAGAGGGGAGGTACACTCCAAAACTTTTGAAAGTTTTGATCTTCTCTCCAAATTCCTATTTTTGAAAGTATTCAAATTAACACATACCTTAAAGACAGTACAAAAAGTTGTCCTAATTATTTTTGAAATAAATCTTAAAATAAACTAGGTGAAATTTGAGAGTGGTAGGAAAAAGAATCAACTCATTTGGAGTTTTATTTAAAAAGATATGCCCAGTCAAAGTTTAGTCAAAATTCTGTTTTAATAAAAACCAGAAAAGGGAAAACGCATCGGTTCAGAATACGCTTCCAGAGAAGAGGAGACGCACTTTGGGCTTTACGCTTTCACTTAAGCGCCTCGGCGGGACGCCCAGAGCCACTGACGGTGGGCCCGCGGGTCCACCCGTCAGGTTTGACTGGTCCAACCAGTCTTCTTCCTCCTCTGGCCGAAAGGGGGCGGAGCTCCGGCGATCGACGTCGGCGAATGGCGGCTCCCCGCGGGGTTCTGAGGGGGGGGGATGGATCCGCCAGTCCAGGGCGGTCCTCCCGGTGGTTGTTAGGCTCGCGGGGGTGGAGGGAGTCGCCGGCGGCGAGCGCTGTGGCGGACGGCGTTTCGGGAGGAAAGGGGAAAAATGGCTACGGTGGTGCTGGAGCTCGGTTGAGTGGTTGGGGAGCTTCGTGGTGTCAAGGGGAAACCAATGGAGGCACTGGATGGGTGGGGGAGGGCCTGGTCACGGCGAATGTTGCCGGCGCATGGCGGCGGCCGTGGTTGCCGGAGGTGGAGAAGGTGGCCTCTTCCGGTTGAACCACTACGAGGGGAGCTAGCTACGGTGGACTGGAGACTGCTTGGGGTCTCGGACGAGCTCGGGTCTCCTTAAATAGGTGGGGGAGGTCGGTTCCCGCGGCTGCGGATAGGAACGCCGGCGAACCGCCGTTCTGTTGCTAGCAGGGCGACGTGGCGGTGGTCGGCACTACCCGACGAGCTCGCGGATGAGCTCGAGCTGCTCCCCAGGGCAGCTGGCGAGCTGTGGTGGTCGGGGCGGCGCCGGCCATGGCAGGAGCCTGCTGCGGCCGGCCGCTAGCTGCCGTGGCCGACCTGACGGCGGCGCTGTAGTGCTCCAGGAGATGGCTTGGAGGGTTTCGACGTGTGGACGAGGGCGGCGCGGCTCTGCAGACGAGCGAGTGGCCAGGGGTACGACGCGGCGGCTCGGGCGCGCGCGCGTGCAAAACGTGCGCTCCGGGCGCGCCCAGCGCACGCACGCCAGGTGCTCGACGCAATGCCAGGGCTAGCTAGAGGGCCTGGGTGATGATGCAAATTAACAGAACAAGGTTAGAGGTGGCTAGGAGATTAGTGGACATGCTGGTTAGTCCAGAGGGGTAAGATCATAGTGCAAACTTAAGAGCATGCCCCAAAACTGGCCATGCACTATAGGTGTTCGACAAAATGTCAGAGCCACCTGTAGAGCTTTGCTAGAGATGTAAATTGGCAGAATGGGGTCTCTTTAGGGGAGAAATATGATGGTGAAGTTGGATTGGATAAACAAGAAACTTAGCAATGCAACTATTGTCAAAATACAATTCTGGACAGAAAAGAAAAACTATCATTGCATGCACCAAAAGTATTCTAATGGGTCCAATCTCCTGGATTTAAGAGTTTGGTAGGGTGGACTACAAGCAGGAGAAAAATTTAGAGGCAAAAGGGCAAGCAAAAATGGAGCTGTAGTACAAACCACTAAACTGGACCAGAACACAAATGAGGATGGTTTGCTCAAATTTCCCAAAGAACACCAATGGGTTTTTGCATAGGAGTGAGTTATATACTTCTACCAACATCTCCAAATTTTGGTGGAATTTTTAGAAGAATTTATAAAAGGGTTGCAGTGCAAAAAGGGACTCTAAAATTTATGAGAACCCATTTTAAAGGCAATAAAGCTTTAGGAAAAATATTTATAGAAATAATTCTACTAATAAAAGAAATGATCTTCAGAAGGTATACAAGTTCAACAACATTTTGAAAAGATTCCCCCTTGAGGGAAAAATTCCACAATTCAAAAGAAAAGGATGGTACTGAAATCAAAAGAAAACCCAGAAAAGAAAATTTTTATTTCCTGGCAAAATTTTAAATAAATAAGCCATGGTTAAAATTTTGGGGTGTTACAACACCACCCCCCTTAAGAAAAATCTCGTCCTCGAGATTTGCTAAGGACGATCTCAAAATATCCATCCTATTACCATAAAGCATTAATTCAAAAGAAACGGACATTCGTAATATACTGAGGTTACTGCGAGGGAGCAAATAATTGGTACAACTACAGTGGTGTACTGGTGTTATGTGAAGAAAATCTATGGTTGGGAAAACCGAGAAATTACTACTATCGGCTGCAGTAAATTTAGAACAACAGTCTAATTTCACAAATTACGCTGGTCGTACCCGAGTGTATAGAGCTCTCTCTGGCTGACAGGTGGACCCGGGGTCCACTGTCAGTCTCTTCTTCTACCTCTGGCTCTCTTTTTCCTCTCTCTCTCGCGCGCGACTGCGCTTTCTCCACCGGCGACGCCTAGCGCGTAGGGCATCTAGGCCGTACTGCGGTAGTGCGCGGCGTGCTGGCTGCCGGTGCAGCGTGCACTCACCTCGCGGGCCAGTGCGCTGTCGGCACTGCTCGCGGATTCGCCTCCGAACACCGGCGATCGAGCGACGAGCGGCGCTGGTGGACTTCGCCCACCGTACACCGATCTCGAGCTATAAAATGACCGCGGTGCTCCACTCTTCTTCCTCACACCTGGCCTCGCCTCTCTTCTCCTTCCTTCTCCTCCATTTCTGTTTGCAGGAGCTCGCGACGAGGCTCTAATGGCGGAGGTGATGCCGGACTGGTACGTGATCCTGATGTGCGGAGGGTTGGCGGCATTGCTGGGGTTCTCCGCGCTCTTGTGCGCGATGATCCTCAATGATCGCCGTGATGCTGCTGCTCGAATGTTAGCTCTACGCGGCGGCGGTGATCATGAGGATTAAGTGTGGTAGTTAGGTTCTGACTGCTGTCAGTGTGCTGGAGGTAACTTGCACTCTAATAATCACCCACAAATTTCTCCTCTAGAAACTGTGGCGTGTTAGCGAGGTGATTAGTTAGGTGCAAAAATATGCACGTGGCTATGCAATCAGTGCACGTTATGGAGTGGTTGTGGATGTGAGCCTGCTGTCGTGGTGCCGCGTGAATTAAAACGCATGTCATGAAGAATTTATGTGTTGCAACGGCTCAAAGGAAAATCAAACTTCAAGATTTACTGAGAGCGGAAACAGTCAATCAAAATGAACAGCAGTAAAAACCACTCATATTAATTGAAAACAAACATTTAATACATCGCACAAACTTAGGATACAACGCATAAGCTGTAATACACAAATAAATGCTAGGGTAGCAAACATAGCAGTTACGTCTACGGAAAATGGACAGGGTCCTGAGGAAATGTCTCCGGCACCGGGGCACATTTCTCTCCTATCGGGGAAAGCGGAAGGCTTCCCGGTGTTGGAACACATTCTTCTTCTTCCGGAGGGAGCGGAGGAAGTTGAGGAAGCAATCGAAGAACGTGTCCTTCCTGAGTTGGCAGAGGGGGTCCGCCAATGGTGATCCGGGGATTCAGAACAGCAAGATAGTGGAGATACTCCAGTATTTGCTGGGTGAAACGCTCCTGGGCCATCGCATATTGAATGAGATAGACCAGGGCTGGATCGCTCTCCGCACGTCCACAGCGGAACGTAGCTTCTGCTCCAAAAGCAGCGCGGCCTGGGAAATAGCAGTATTCTCTTGTGCTGGCACAAGGTACCGCAAATCGAAGACGGGTGACTGCTTCATACGCAGCAGACTCAATGGCCATGCCTGACGTTGGCATGGATCTCCCGATGAAGATAACATAGGGAGGGCCTTGGTTTAAATCTGCTGGTGGAATATGTACGGCTGCCCAGTATTTCGAGAGATCAGGAGTGATTCTCGATTTGAGCAGCTCATACAGGGGTGGATGGGTGGAGCCAAGAGTATTGCGGGCAAAATCCCATAATATCTTAACAAAACTACCAGGGTTTGCGTTGGGGGTCCTCAGGTAAGCTCCGGGGTGAGACATGGATGGGTGAATGAGGAAGGTAGCGCTCGATGCTGATGGTTGCTGGTGTGGAAAAATGAGGGTGGCCTCTTATAGAGAGCCTGGGTCGTGAAACATGAAGTGGTGCCGTACGACTGAGACACCGACTCCGGCGCGGGGCTGTCCGAGTCAAAGTATCGGGCCTCAATCCCCAAAAGAAAAGTGACATGATACTGTGTATGTCGGTTAGGAGTCACGTCTAGAATTTAACTCTGCAACCATTCGTCAAACAATATATGCCAGATCACACATACTATGTGATGTTGACACACAAGTGGTTACAAGCTCACTACGTCACACAACGACTACTACGGAACTAAAGGAAAAACCGGTCACTAGGGCTTGACAACAATCCTGGTGGACTCAGTCCACCTGGTTGAGATCTAGCCGGGCGTGTCCTGCGGATGCCGAGTCCTCTTCGGGTGCTTCCGTGTCGGAGCTGGCCGGGGTAGGATGGGGAGCTACTGGGCTGGAGTAGCGGTGGTGGCCTTCGCGGGGTGTCGAGGTCACCGTCCCATTGGAGTAGGCCTCCAAGAGACGACGGAGGTCTCCGGGTGAGGCGGTGGCATTGCCCGGGTGGATGACATGGTCAGAGCTTGGGGGCTCAACCGGCCTTCCAGGCAGCACTATCGGGGTGTCGGTGGCGTGTGCGGCTTCGCTCCTTGCTGGGGTCAGGCGAGTGAGCGCCATGCGGGTCTCAATCAGGTCGAGAGTGACCTGATCAAATAGTGCTTCTTGCGCTTTCAGGTAGCGCACCAGATGCACCAGGGCAGGGTCCGACTCATGGTCTCCGTTGGCGACCTGGGTCGGTCTACCATAGCCTTCACGACTAGGGTAGTAGTAGAATGAGCGGCAGTTAACCCTCGGCGACAGGTGCCGAAGATGAACTATAGCCTCTCGGGCTGCAAGTTGGATGGCTTGGGGCTTGTCGGAGGTCGTCCTCCCGGTGAACCGGTAGGGACGCTCCGATGTAATGCCTCTCCCGTAGATGTGCGCCGTGGCCCAGAAGTGTTGGATGGAATTACTCGTGTGCTCTTGGTACACGACATACTCCGGCGGCTCGTTGGTGCCGAAGGCACGACGGGTGAGATTGGCGAGGATGGCTACGAAGCCTTCGAGCTCAACAGCGGTGGTCTCGTTGTGAACGCGGGGGCCTGGCATCTTGGTGGTTGGATATCGAATTGGGAATGAGGCTGTGATGTGCTGAGCTTTTTGGGGCAAGGCTTCCTTTATAAGTCAGCCAGGTCTTCCATCGCACGCTTGTGGATGGGACAACTCAGGTGTTGGCACAGGCGCACGGCCTATGGGTAGACCGATAGGTTGGGCACCGACTGCCAAAAGGTGTCGGGGTCACTTTGTGGCTATCCTGCACGAGAAATTTGGCTGGGTCTAGAATAAGGTTTGGTGGGTTGGTTAACCTAGGTTTATTGACCTGGCTAAGATAGGATTAGCCAATGGTCAGCCTGGCTCTGATACCAAGGTTGTCAGGACCGGTTTTCCGTGATATTAATTTCCCAGTAAACGGCCCTTGTGCTCACCAGCCCCAGGATTACTGTTAGCTGATGAGACACAAACTTGATACAGAAATTCCAAGCAAAATACAAAATATGTAGTACAAGACCATTCTGGTCCATGAGTACAACAAAAGGGTTCTAGTGGTTGATGGCGGAAGCGGTTTGCGATACATCAGCGTCTATGGGACTCCATTTCCCACAGGAACAGCTGACCTGGATAATTCCTATCTTCGCGAGGCTGCTATCACCGTTGCCTAGGTTCCGGGGCTGCCATCGCAGCGCTCCTCTCCCAGCGAGAAATCTGGCCAAGACAATAGCCAGGGACAAGCCAGTGAGTACTTTGAATGTACTCGCAAACATTATGAACACAGGTAAAATATAACAAATGACATTCATGCTCTGAAATATTCCATGATCACTTCGTTAGTCGCGAAGGAAAATTCATGACGCAAGCATGTTATTCTTATAAACCATGGATAAGTAATCAAGAACAAAAATAAAATGCACCGATCGGGTGTCTGAAGCGACGCCTCGAAAGGATAATAAAATAAAACATGCCTCAGTCGGACATCTGAGCGACGTCTCATAAAGGGCTTATAAAGAGAATAAAAACAAACATGCCACAGTCGGGCGTCTGAGCGACACCACATAAAGGGCTTATATGAAAAATAAAACACAAGCATGCCACAGTCGGGCGTCTGAGCGACACCACATAAAGGGCTTATATGAAAATTAAAAACACAAGCATGCCACAGTCGGGCGTCTGAGCGACACCACATAAAGGGCTTATAAGGAATATCCAGGAGGTAGAACCATCCCAGGGATATTCAATAATTCAAACAATACAAGTGGTTAGTCCATAATAATAATAATCATAATCCTCACAAGTCACAGGTTATGATCCATGTTCTGGCTTAGGGGTTTTCCTCCGAAGACCGACACTAAGACCGACACTTGACCCATCCCAGACTGTAATCCTTAACCTCGGACACGGCTATTCGAATAGATATAACCTCTGCAGAGGGTGTACTCTTTACCCACGAGTAACGGTTTCCTTTAGTCCACCGGGACTAATTCCATTTACGGTCTTTTAGTTGAAAACACACCTGACCCGCACACACCAGCTTAACTTACCGGTGTCTGGAATCACCCACGACACCTGTTAAGTAAAACTCTAAGTGGGGAGGCTACAACCTCGAGTAGCATGGGATCACAGAATTTATAATGCGCGCGAACTAGGGGAGCTACCCCCTCGGCTCCAACCGGAAACACCCATGCCCCCGGACCAGGTGGCATGCCTACCGGATGCAGCCGGTATCTTCCACCATGGCCTCTCTGTACGGTGTGTGCCAAGAAAGGGGTTGACAACTTACTGGACTGTACCCTACCTGCGGCAGGGACAAGTGGTAGTACGAAACAAGAATGGGGGTTACCGGAACAAGACTCGATCTATGGTCGACTCAGGAGGTTAAAGTTTCACCTGCGTGATTAGCATAGTAAATATATCTCACACCAACAGACAGAATCACCACTTATCATACCTCAACATGCCTTACTGACTATACTCGTCTCAACGAAATATCAGTAGCAAGCTCGTGTCTACCCAAGACAGAGACTTTCCCGGATTCCTTCCAGTAGGCATGAGAGGTAGACGAGGGTGAATACTATCACCAGTATATCAATTTCCAACAGCCAGGAATCTTCATCATGCACTCATGAGCATGATCATACCATCACATAAAATAACTAGTACTTCGTGTCAAGGTGGGGTTGTAAACGTGTCAAACAACACACAATAATATTATGCCGGGGTTCAGAATGCTTGCCTTCAAGGTGTAGAGAGGGGAGGTACACTCCAAAACTTTTGAAAGTTTTGATCTTCTCTCCAAATTCCTATTTTTGAAAGTATTCAAATTAACACATACCTTAAAGACAGTACAAAAAGTTGTCCTAATTATTTTTGAAATAAATCTTAAAATAAACTAGGTGAAATTTGAGAGTGGTAGGAAAAAGAATCAACTCATTTGGAGTTTTATTTAAAAAGATATGCCCAGTCAAAGTTTAGTCAAAATTCTGTTTTAATAAAAACCAGAAAAGGGAAAACGCATCGGTTCAGAATACGCTTCCAGAGAAGAGGAGACGCACTTTGGGCTTTACGCTTTCACTTAAGCGCCTCGGCGGGACGCCCAGAGCCACTGACGGTGGGCCCGCGGGTCCACCCGTCAGGTTTGACTGGTCCAACCAGTCTTCTTCCTCCTCTGGCCGAAAGGGGGCGGAGCTCCGGCGATCGACGTCGGCGAATGGCGGCTCCCCGCGGGGTTCTGAGGGGGGGGGGATGGATCCGCCAGTCCAGGGCGGTCCTCCCGGTGGTTGTTAGGCTCGCGGGGGTGGAGGGAGTCGCCGGCGGCGAGCGCTGTGGCGGACGGCGTTTCGGGAGGAAAGGGGAAAAATGGCTACGGTGGTGCTGGAGCTCGGTTGAGTGGTTGGGGAGCTTCGTGGTGTCAAGGGGAAACCAATGGAGGCACTGGATGGGTGGGGGAGGGCCTGGTCACGGCGAATGTTGCCGGCGCATGGCGGCGGCCGTGGTTGCCGGAGGTGGAGAAGGTGGCCTCTTCCGGTTGAACCACTACGAGGGGAGCTAGCTACGGTGGACTGGAGACTGCTTGGGGTCTCGGACGAGCTCGGGTCTCCTTAAATAGGTGGGGGAGGTCGGTTCCCGCGGCTGCGGATAGGAACGCCGGCGAACCGCCGTTCTGTTGCTAGCAGGGCGACGTGGCGGTGGTCGGCACTACCCGACGAGCTCGCGGATGAGCTCGAGCTGCTCCCCAGGGCAGCTGGCGAGCTGTGGTGGTCGGGGCGGCGCCGGCCATGGCAGGAGCCTGCTGCGGCCGGCCGCTAGCTGCCGTGGCCGACCTGACGGCGGCGCTGTAGTGCTCCAGGAGATGGCTTGGAGGGTTTCGACGTGTGGACGAGGGCGGCGCGGCTCTGCAGACGAGCGAGTGGCCAGGGGTACGACGCGGCGGCTCGGGCGCGCGCGCGTGCAAAACGTGCGCTCCGGGCGCGCCCAGCGCACGCACGCCAGGTGCTCGACGCAATGCCAGGGCTAGCTAGAGGGCCTGGGTGATGATGCAAATTAACAGAACAAGGTTAGAGGTGGCTAGGAGATTAGTGGACATGCTGGTTAGTCCAGAGGGGTAAGATCATAGTGCAAACTTAAGAGCATGCCCCAAAACTGGCCATGCACTATAGGTGTTCGACAAAATGTCAGAGCCACCTGTAGAGCTTTGCTAGAGATGTAAATTGGCAGAATGGGGTCTCTTTAGGGGAGAAATATGATGGTGAAGTTGGATTGGATAAACAAGAAACTTAGCAATGCAACTATTGTCAAAATACAATTCTGGACAGAAAAGAAAAACTATCATTGCATGCACCAAAAGTATTCTAATGGGTCCAATCTCCTGGATTTAAGAGTTTGGTAGGGTGGACTACAAGCAGGAGAAAAATTTAGAGGCAAAAGGGCAAGCAAAAATGGAGCTGTAGTACAAACCACTAAACTGGACCAGAACACAAATGAGGATGGTTTGCTCAAATTTCCCAAAGAACACCAATGGGTTTTTGCATAGGAGTGAGTTATATACTTCTACCAACATCTCCAAATTTTGGTGGAATTTTTAGAAGAATTTATAAAAGGGTTGCAGTGCAAAAAGGGACTCTAAAATTTATGAGAACCCATTTTAAAGGCAATAAAGCTTTAGGAAAAATATTTATAGAAATAATTCTACTAATAAAAGAAATGATCTTCAGAAGGTATACAAGTTCAACAACATTTTGAAAAGATTCCCCCTTGAGGGAAAAATTCCACAATTCAAAAGAAAAGGATGGTACTGAAATCAAAAGAAAACCCAGAAAAGAAAATTTTTATTTCCTGGCAAAATTTTAAATAAATAAGCCATGGTTAAAATTTTGGGGTGTTACAGTTTCTCTCGAAAGAAGTGAGTGGGAGGAAAGTAGAACTTGATGTGGTAATTGTACCTTCTCCCGAATTGGAAAGTAGAACATCACTGAAACTAGTTCCAGTGATTCCTACACCAATTAGTGAGGAAGCTAATGATGATGATCATGAAACTTCAGATCAAGTTTCTGCTGAACATCGTAGATCAACCAGATTACGTTCCGCACCAGAGTGGTACGGCAACCCAGTTCTGGAAGTCATGTTACTAGACCATGATGAACCTATGAACTATGAGGAAGCGATGATGAACCCAGATTCCGCAAAATGGCTTGAAGCCATGAAATCTGAGATGGGATGCATGTATGAGAACAAAGTATGGACTTTGGTTGACTTGCCCGATGATCGGCAAGCCATCGAAAATAAATGGATCTTCAAGAGGAAGACCGACGCAGACGGTAATGTTACTGTTTACAAAGCTCGACTTGTTGCGAAAGGGTTTCGACAAGTTCAAGGGGTTGACTACGATGAGACTTTCTCACCTGTAGCGATGCTTAAGTCTGTCCGAATCATGTTAGCAATTCCCGCATTTTATGATTATGAAATCTGGCAAATGGATGTCAAAACTGCATTCCTGAATGGATATCTCAAAGAAGAGTTGTATATGATGCAACCAGAAGGTTTTGTCGATCCAAAAGGAGCTAACAAAGTATGCAAGCTCTAGCGATCCATCTATGGACTGGTGCAAGCATCTCGGAGTTGGAATATACGCTTTGATGAGGTGATCAAAGCATATGGTTTTATACAGACTTTTGGAGAAGCCTGTATTTACAAGAAAGTGAGTGGGAGATCTATAGCATTTCTGATATTATATGTGGATGACATATTATTGATTGGAAATGATATAGAATTTCTGGATAGCATAAAAGGATACTTGAATAAGAGTTTTTCAATGAAAGACCTTGGTGAAGCTGCTTATATATTAGGCATCAGGATCTATAGAGATAGATCAAGACGCTTAATTGGACTTTCACAAAGCACATACCTTGATAAAGTTTTGAAGAAGTTCAAAATGGATCAGTCAAAGAAAGGGTTCTTGCCTGTGTTACAAGGTATGAAGTTGAGTAAGACTCAATGCCCGACCACTGCAGAAGATAGAGAGAAAATGAAAGTCATTCCCTATGCCTCAACCATAGGATCTATCATGTATGCAATGCTGTGTACCAGACCTGATGTGTGCCTTGCTATAAGTCTAGCAGGGAGGTACCAAAGTAATCCAGGAGTGGATCACTGGACAGCGGTCAAGAACATCCTGAAATACATGAAAAGGACAAAGGATATGTTTCTCATGTATGGAGGTGACAAAGAGCTCGTTGTAAACGGTTACGTCGATTCCAGCTTTGACACTGATCCGAATGACTCTAAGTCACAAACCGGATATGTATTTTTATTAAACGGTGGAATTGTCAGTTGGTGCAGTTCCAAGCAGAGCGTCGTGGCGGGATCTACGTGTGAAGCAGAATACATAGCTGCTTCGGAAGCAGCAAATGAAGGAGTTTGGATGAAGGAGTTCATATCCGATCTAGGTGTTATACCTAGTGCATCGGGTCCAATGAAAATCTTTTGTGACAACACTATAGCAATAGCCATGGCAAACGAATCCAGGTGTCACAAGAGAACAAAGCACATCAAAAGACGCTTCAATTCCTTCCACGATCTAGTCAAGGAGGGAGACATAGAGATTTGCAAGATACATACGGATCTGAATGTTGCAGACCCGTTGACTAAGCCTCTTCCGCGGGCAAAACATGATCATCACCAGGACTCCATGGGTGTGAGGATCATTACTTTGTAATCTAGATTATTGACTCTAGTTCAAGTGGGAGACTGAAGGAAATATGCCCTAGAGGCAATAATAAAGATGTTATTTGTATTTCCTTATATCATGATAAATGTCTTTTATTCATGCTAGAATTGTATTAACCGGAAACTTAGTACATGTGTGAATACATAGACAAAACAATATGTCCCTAGTATGCCTCTACTAGACTAGCTCATTGATCAAAGATGGCTATGTTTCCTAGCCATAGACATGAGTTGTCATTTGATCAACGGGATCACATCATTAGGATAATGATGTGATGGACTAGACCCATCCGTTAGCTTAGCACTATGATCGTTTAGTTTTACTGATATTGCTTTCTTCATGACTTATACATGTTCCTATGACTATGAGATTATGCAACTCCCGAATACCATAGGAACACCTTGTGTGCTATCAAACGTCACAACGTAACTAGGTGATCATAAAGATGCTCTACAGGTGTCTCCGAAAGTATTCGTGGTGTTGGCATAGATCAAGAATAGGATTTGTCACTCCGAGTGTCGGAGAGGTATCTCTGGGCCCTCTCGGTAATGCACATCATAATAAGCCTTGCAAGCAAATGACCAATGACTTAGTCACGAGATGATGTATTACGGAACGAGTAAAGAGACTTGCTGGTAACGAGATTGAACTAGGTATAGAGATACCGACTATCGAATCTCGGGCAAGTAACATACCCATGACAAAAGGAACAACGTATGTTGTTATGCGGTTTGACCGATAAAGATCTTCGTAGAATATGTAGGAACCAATATGGGCATCCAGGTTCCGCTATTGGTTATTGACCGGAGATGAGTCTCGGTCATGTCTACATAGTTATCGAACCCGTAGGGTCCGCACGCTTAACGTTTGATGACAATCGGTATTATGAGTTTATGAGTTTTGATGTACCGAAGGTAGTTCGGAGTTCCGGATGAGATCACAGACATGACGAGGAGTCTCGGAATGTCCGAGACGTAAAGATTGATATATTGGACGACTATATTCGGACACCGGAAGTGTTCCGTAAAGTTTCGGAATTAACCGGAGTACCGGGGGGGTTACCGGAACCCCCTGGGTAAGCTATGGGCCTTAATGGGCCATAGGAGAAAGAGAGAAGGAGGGCCAGGGCTGGGCTGCGCGCCCTCCACCCCTTGGTCCGAATTGGACAAGGAAGGAGGGGGGGCCGGCGCCCCTTTCCTTCTCCTTCTCCCTCTCCGTCCTTCCCCCCTTCTCCTTCTTGGTGGACTCCTACTAGGAATAGGATTTCCTCTCCTGGCGCGCCATAGAGGGCCGGCCGGCCTCCCCCTTGCTCCTTTATATAAAGGGGTAGGGGCACCCTAGAACACACAAGTTGATCAGTTGATCTCTCCCAACCGTGTGCGGTGCCCCCCTCCACAGTAACACACCTCGGTCATATCGTTGCAGCGCTTAGGCGAAGCCCTGCGATGGTAACTTCATCATATCCGTCACCACGCCGTCGTGCTGACGAAACTCTCCCGTGAAGCTCAACTGGATCAAGAGCTCGTGGGACGTCATCAAGCTGAATGTGTGCTGAACGCGGAGGTGCCGTACGTTTGGTACTTGATCGGTTGGGTCGTGAAGAAGTTCGACTACAGCAACCGCGTCACTAGACGCTTCCGCTCCCGGTATACGAGGATACGTAGACACACTCTCCCCCTCTTTGCTATGCATCTAGTAGATAGATCTTGCGTGATCGTAGGAAAATTTTGAAAATACTACGTTCCCCAACATCCCAATCCCACCAACCCTCGGCCATCGCGCCAACCTAATTGACTGATCGTGGGGAGTCTTCTAGAGCCACCACGCCCAGATTCCGTTGGCCGGTCGCACACGCCGACCGATATTCAGTTTGATCCGCCCTGGGCCATCCCTACTTTCCACCGAAAGCAGCTGGGATCCTCCGCGGCTGCCGGCACGCGTCCTGCCCACATTTGCCTGGCCACGCTTTTCAGTAGTCCATCCTGACAGTCCACACCCGCCCCCACGCCAGTGACCTCAGCGGCCACGCAGCTGTCCGCGGCTACCCCAACGGCAGGCAGCCCACACTATTCGGCCATCTCCGGCACGCCGGGCTTGCTGTAGCTTGCTGGCGTTGGCGCCGATGCCGAAGACGAGCCCTCCGACATGCCAAACGAGGATCCCACCTGGCCACCACCTTGCTCTTGCCGACCGCCCTCAAAGAGCTCTTGTGTACTGAGATGATTATTCACTTTTTGTTCTGGATGCAACTTGTCAGACAAGGACTCGCCTTATGCTTCCAATATAAATTCATATGTATTAGTTTATAAATTCATATGTATTAGTTCTGATTGTCATATATATTCTTATGATATGTGAAAATGGAAAATGGTACATAAATATAGAGAGGTCATGTCAAAATTTTACGTGAAAATGCTATCAAAATTTTGATTATATCTATACCAACAAAGTAATAAATCATTACATGGTACTCCCTCTGTTCCTAAATATTTGTCTTTCTAGACATTCAAATGGGCTGCAGCATAGGTTGTATGTAGACATATTTTAGAGTGTAGATTCACTCATTTTGCTTCGTATATAGTCACTTGTTGAAATATCTACAAAGACAAATATTTAGGAACGGAGGGAGTACATCCCAATCTGAATTTTGATTACATCCATACGAACAAGCATCCATATCTTCTTACAACATTTGCTACAGCCGTCAACATGTAACAAGTGTGTGTCTCACTGGAATTTGAGACTGAGCCATATGCTAACAAAGCTAGCAACCACTAGCTACAAACTACAACTAATGGAGCAGCCAGCTTGTACAGCGAGCACTTCTCCAACTATTAGTCAATGGTGTGTCATATAATATAATGTGTGGTTCTCTCAAAAAGGAAACGGCCGGGGGGCAATTTCGTCCTAACAAAAAGAATTCATCCTATCTAAAAAGAGATGTAGATTTGGACATGGAATAGAAGGAAAAAAAATCAATCTGTGGTATTTTGTTCAGCTATTAGTCAAAGGTGTGTCATATAATCTAATAAAAAGAAAGGTGTGCTATGAGGACAAAGTCCTAGGAAAGATGTGGCATTCTCAAATTGCCACTGTACCAACGACCCTTTCCGACGAGTCCACCCGACGAAGATCGAGCGCCTCCACTAGGAGCCCAAAACTCCAACTCAAGCTCTGGTTCGCGCATCATGGAATCGTGTACTGCAATCGTGGGGCTAATAATGTCGCACATGAACTAGCTAAACTAGGTCGTATGTATCTTCCAAACCACTTCATCGAGTGAGAATCTGATGTACCAGGCCATGTGGCCTCTTGTGCTTTGGGTGATCTACCCAGCACCATTAAGTAATACTCCCTCCGTTCCTAAATATAAGTCTTTTTAGACATTTTCAATGTAATACAATATACGGATGTACGAAGACATATTTTAGATTGTAGATTCACTCATTTTGCTTCGTATGTAGTCATTTGGTGGAATCTCTAGAAAGACTTATATTTGGGAACGGAGGGAGTACAAGCTTTGCTTGCTTTGAAAAAACGACCCTTTCCAGGTTTTTTTAAAGTTTGACCAGTCCAAATCGTACCATCGTCACGCCGCAGCGCACCCGCGTCCGTCGGCAAGCCTACCTTGTAGCGCCGCCGCCGCGCGCCCGCCGGCAAACTGCTGGGCCGCGCCAACCCCGCCGCTGCCCTTCTCCTGCGGTGCGCCGCCGCGCTCCCGCCGACAAGCTGCTGGGTCACGCCAACACCACTGCCGTCCTTCCCCTGAGGCGCGCCGACGCCGCCCCGCGCCCATCGGCAAGCTGCTGGGCCGCGCCATCACCGCCACGTTCTCCTGACCGAGCCACACCCGCCGTGGAGCTCCGGCTAGCCCAGCCCACAGCTGGCGCGCCAGGAACGGTCGGACGCGGCGTGCTCCTTCTCGCCCGCGACCGAATCCACGGCACTGGAGCAAGACGGCAAGCTCGTCCGGCTCATTTGCGTGGGAAAGCACGACCAGATCCGACGTGGAGTGCAGCGAGAACACAGCCTCACTGCCCCGCCGGTCCTCCTCAATGCGCCGCGGCGGAGACGTTCTCGCCGCCGCTCCATGTCCGGGACAAGCTCCTCCAAGCCTGTGGCGAGCTCTGCCGCCCTCTCCTCGTCTGGACCGCGCTCTGCTTCGTGCGAGCGCCTCCTGGACCTCCCCGACGTCGCTCCTGTTCAACTCCCGCCGGTGAGCTCCGCGCCAGCTAGCAACACGTGCGGGTGAGCCGGTTTCAGAGGGACACACACCGCACCACACCGGCTCGGGGGGATGGAAGAACACGCGCAGGCGGCAGCGCGCGTACTACCCGAAGGCGGGCGGCTGCTAGGCTTCTCGCCCCTCGTTGGTTACCCCAAGTGGAAGGTGTGAGATGTAGTGTTGCGTAAGTTTTTCCCTTGGCAAGGATACCAAGGATCGAATCCCCAGAGACTCCTAGGTTCAACAAGAAGGTGTCAACTGCTAACGGCGCCAGATATTAGCAATCAACGTGGACCTGCACACAGATACAAATAACTTTGCTCCCAACGGGTACAGAGAGGTTGTCAATCCCTCCGGCCTTGTAGTTCACAAAGGATTAAACGCAAATGATAGTAGTGATAGATAATGTTTGCAATAGTAAGTAAAAGCAGAAAAGTAAATAGCGGATGTGATCAATTATGGTAATATGGACCGGAGTCTCATGATGTTCACTAGTGATGTCTCTCTCCCAAAAGACGATAAAACAGCTATGTGAGGTAAACGAATTACAGCTGCGCAATTGACAGGACCACGAACGCAAACCAATGCTGACTACATTGCAAGAAAGGTTGAGGTTCAAAGCATGGGCGGTACGCCAAAGTAAGTAGACCGAAATCCATCAATATCTACTACTAATCATCCACCTTGAGATATCTATCCAGAACATCTCGCTCGTATTAAGTTGCGAGTCCCACCCATAGTGTAAACTCAAAGCAACAGACAACTGCATTAAAAGAACTTTGCGTAAAGTAAACAATCCTTGCACCCGCGGGCACAAGCACCATTGTTTTCCCCCTTGTGGCAACAGCACATCCCCTAGACTCATGTTTCTGTCACTCAAGCTAGTCATCGAGGGGCATGAACCCACAATCAAGCATAACGTTCCCTCTTGGAGTCACTACCTACTACTTGGCCAAAGCAATAAATAACAATGAAGAACATGCAAGAATTACTTACGAACATAAATATAAAAGAGGTAGATCAAATATATTACTCAATCACAATCTGAACATAATCTCATAATCCATCGGATCCCAGCAAACTCAACATAGCAACAGCATAAGGATTACATATGTGCCTCGATCATGTAGGGCAGCTCACGAGGACTAATTAGTGAAGCACAAGAACGGGAGGAGAACATCACATAGCTACTGGTCATGGACTCATGGTCCAAGGGAGACTACTCACAACTCATCCGGGAGGCGTCCATGGTGGTGGAGAAGCTCCCGGCGGTGATCCTCCCCTCCGGCAGGGTGCCGGAAAGGGTTCTCCTGGTGCTCCCGATCTTGGAAGCGGCGGCGGCGGCGGAACAGAGATGAGATCGCGAAAAGGGTTCCTGTTTCGAGGGTTTCGGAGGACGCTTTAAATATATGCCAAAGGGGGGCATCGGAGGAGCCTCGGGGGGCCCAGGCGCCCCCCCGGTGTGGCCCAGGGGGGGCGCGTCGCCAGGGCGCCTGGAGCCCTGGTGCCCACCCCCCCGTCTGTCCTTCGGGCGCACGGTAGTTTCCGGAACGCTGATTTTTTTATATAATTTTTCTGGATTTTTCCTGGCAGTTCTCGTAACGTGAAAACCTGAAATACAAAAACAGCCGAAAACAGAAACTGGCACTGGGGTGCACTGAGTTAATAGGTTAGTCCAAATATGATCAAAAGTGTATGGAAGTGTATGAATATCATAGCAATATCACCCAAAAGAGGCATGGAGCAAGCAGAAATTATAGATACGTTTTGGACGTATCAACATCCCCAAGCTTAATTCCTGCTCGTCCTCGAGTAGGTAAATGATAACAAGAATAATTTCTGTGGTGACATGCTATTAACCATATAGGACTTTTTCATAGTCATATGACGAAAGGTTACTGAGATAATGAATCTGTAGTAATTAAGTTGCCTCATGAGAAAATCACAAAGTACTGAAAGTTTTACAATATGATATTGAAACATCAAATAGATTTGCAATGAACATGATGTGCAAATATGATAAAGTGATATCTAGCTTGCCCCCTTTAGTGATGCAAAACATAAATGCAGGGGCACCTTCAAGGTTTAAGTGATGACTAGATACAATGATTTCAAAATAAGCGATATCACAATCATGCAAAAGACAATGTTACTTTGGGACAATGCACATTACACTCAGAATGACAATCATGCTCTCAGTAGTTGGTGATTTTAGAAAGAAGGTGGAGACTCAACATAAAAGTAAAAGAATGGTCATATGCTAGAGCTTTTTTTATTTTGAAGACATAGAAGCAATTTTGTCAACGGTAGTAGTACTTCATATGTGTTATGTATAAGACATCCTATAAGTTGCAAGCCTCATGCATCGAATACCAATAGTGCTCGCACCTTGTCCTAATTAGCTCGGATTTCCATGGATTATCATTGCATTACATATGTTTCAACCAAGTGTCACAAAGGGGTACCTCTATGCCACCTGTACAAAGGTCCAAGGAGATAGATCACATTTGATTTCTCGTTTTTGATAGATCTCAACTTGAGGACATCCATACCGGGACAACATAGAAAATAGATAATGGACTCCTCTTTAATGCTTAAGCATATTCTCATAAGAGATTGAGGATTAATGTCCAAGCTAAAACTTCCACCATGATACATGGCTTTGGTTGGCGGCCCAATGTTCTTCTCTAACAATATGCATATTCATTCAACCCAATGGCAAATCACCCTTACTTCAGACAAGACGAACATGCATAGCAACTCACATGATATTCAAAAAAAGTGTATCAGTTGATGGCGTCCCCAGAAACGTGGTTAACGCTCAGCAAGCAACTCATAAGAAATAAGATACATAGGCAACATATTCTTTACCACAATAGTTTTTAAGCTACTTTCCCATGAGCTATGTATTGCAAAGTTAGTCCGCTTAGTACAGGTGGAGGTTAGCAAAAGACTGGGAGCGACCAACTAAGAGAGCAATGACGGTCATAATCATGCAGAGCGACAAAGCAACATTGAATCAGGCATGGAAGTTATATTGCTACTCAGAAACAAAAGATCATCATGGCTTGACAGACTTTCTTTACAGTCTTAAATATGCGTGAGCATACGCCAAGTCAATTAAAATAAATTCTTGAGGGAAGATATTACTAAACCATACCACATCATAGGCAAACAAATCATGTTGGTATTCCAATAACACATTGGGAACCCCCCCAGCTATTTGGGATTAACCATAAGAAAACCTGAACTACTAAGCGCCATCATGCACGTAGCATCTTTATCATAGACATATCAACCAATGCAACGGAAGCAAACTCTCTCAATAAGGTGAGCATGGTAATTAAAGAGAGTTCAAGCAACCAACTAAACAAAAGCTCTTTGAAAAGATAAGCATGAATACTAAGAGCAAAACATGATAGTAGCTATTGAAAGACAAAGAACACACACAGCAAAGATAGATATGAAAACTCTATGTTATGTTCTAGGTAGAAGTGGAGCATGTTTCTCTCCCACATAAAGAACGCTGAGTTCCGACTCGTTATGAAAAACTAAAAAGGAAACTAAAAGCAAGACGCTCCAAGCATAGCACATAACACATGAAGTGATTAAAATATAGTGGAATGAAAGACGAACTGATAATGTTGATGGAGAAGGGGATGCACGGGGGCATCCCCAAGCTTAGACGCTTGAGTCTCCTTGAATATTTCTTGGGGGTGCACGGGGGCATCCCCAAGCTTGAGCGCTTGACACTCCTGAATCTTTTTATCATCTTCCCTCGCACACTTGAAAACTCCCTTCATACATAACTCATCATAATCTGATTAGCGAGGTTAGTACCCTTAATAAAATAATTGTACCTTGCTGTAAATAAAGATATTCTTGAAGTTCTACTGTTTCTCAAGATTGCCAAAGGGTTTTTGCAAAGAAAAAGCAAGCTCTTGGTTTGCAAAATGAAAGAAAGGCAAAACAGGACAGAATCTGTGAAAAACAGAACAGCAGGTAGTAATTGATTAGTTCGGGGTACTTTTGCAACTCAAATCAAAAAACTCAGAACAGACGCACGAAAGACAATTATATAGAGAACGCTGTCGAAAAAATTCAGACCAAAAAGATGATCTAGTAATTTTATACGAATTTTTCTATCCAAGGACAGAATCTGTTTCCTGGACAGCACCTCACAACTTTTGAACTTTCTAGCAATCAGAGGCTATACTTGGCACAAATATGAAAAGCAAATATACAATGATGATGCTACAGCAGTAAACAACATCAAGACACAACAAAAGCAAAATAAATTTATTCATTGGGCTGCCTCCCAAGAGCGCTTTCTTTTATGCCTTTAAGCTAGGCATAATGCATAAAGATCAAGTTGTATCAATTGAACCATCATCAAGGTCATCAAAAAGCTCTTCGATAATACAACTAGTCTTAAGAGGAATTTAAAATAAAGGCCTCATAGAGATACTTCTAGGTAGAAGACCAAAAGGATAAAAGTCAAGGGAAGATTCATTTATAAATTCATCAAAGACAGGTGTTTCTTCCAAAGTCTTTACAGTTTCAACCCCTTTGGCAATAGATGGATTACTTTTAGAACGGGGAGCCTTTGGAACGTGAACGAACTTAGGCTCCCTCTTTGCCGGAGTTTCTACCTTTTTGGTTTTGATCGAGGAGAAAGTAGTTCCTAGGGTATCAAATATTTCCTCAATCTTGTCTATCCTAGAAGAGTCCAAGTCATGGGATTCGACGGTCTCCAAAATTTTGAAAATTTTATGCATGGATCTATCAAGCCTATTCAAATTCCCTTGGACCTTACGATCCAACTCATTCATCTTATTAATGTTTGGCATCTCTAGCTCTATCTTTTCAAGTTTTTTCATAATGTGAGCTAGGGTGATGTCCTCTCGAATGCTAACAACAGGGAGATTCCCAACAAGATTTTCAATAATACTAAGAGACTCCCAAACTGGGGCGTCTAGGAAATTCCCATTGATAGCAGTATCTAGAATAAACCTATTCCAAGAAGTAATTCCAACATAAAAATTTCTAAGCAAGATAGTAGTAGGTTGCTTCTTGGTGGCTCTTTTTTGTGAACCATTAATTCTATACCAAGCATCTTTCAGACTTTCCCCACCTCTTTATTTAAAGGTGAGAACTTCTGCCTCGTCAAAGACAAAAGGACCCGTCATAATGACAACTAAAGAACGAGATAACTATTTTTGTGATTTTCGATAAAAAGGTACTAAAGCAAAAACTGAAAGGTAAACTAACAAGACTAAAAAGCAAAGGTAAAAGATAGCGTGCAACTCCCCTATCCTGAAGAGTGGAGTCCCCGGCAACGGCGCCAGAAAAACTCTTGCTAGGCTTCTCGCCCCTCGTTGGTTACCCCAAGTGGAAGGTGTGAGATGTAGTGTTGCGTAAGTTTTTCCCTTGGCAAGGATACCAAGGATCGAATCCCCAGAGACTCCTAGGTTCAACAAGAAGGTGTCAACTGCTAACGGCGCCAGATATTAGCAATCAACGTGGACCTGCACACAGATACAAATAACTTTGCTCCCAACGAGTACAGAGAGGTTGTCAATCCCTCCGGCCTTGTAGTTCACAAAGGATTAAACGCAAATGATAGTAGTGATAGATAATGTTTGCAATAGTAAGTAAAAGCAGAAAAGTAAATAGCGGATGTGATCAATGATGGTAATATGGACCAGAGTCTCATGATGTTCACTAGTGATGTCTCTCTCCCAAAAGACGATAAAACAGCTATGTGAGGTAAACGAATTACAGTTGCGCAATTGACAGGACCACGAACGCAAACCAATGCTGACTACATTGCAAGAAAGGTTGAGGTTCAAAGCATGGGCGGTACGCCAAAGTAAGTAGACCGAAATCCATCAATATCTACTACTAATCATCCACCTTGAGATATCTATCCAGAACATCTCGCTGGTATTAAGTTGCGAGTCTCACCCATAGTGTAAACTCAAAGCAACAGCAACTGCATTAAAAGAACTTTGCGTAAAGTAAACAATCCTTGCACCCGCGGGCACAAGCACCGTTGTTTTCCCCCTTGTGGCAACAGCACATCCCCTAGACTCATGTTTCTGTCACTCAAGCTAGTCATCGAGGGGCATGAACCCACAATCAAGCATAACGTTCCCTCTTGGAGTCACTACCTACTACTTGGCCAAAGCAATAAATAACAACGGAGAACATGCAAGAATTACTTACGAACATAAATATAAAAGAGGTAGATCAAATATATTACTCAATCACAATCTGAACATAATCTCATAATCCATCGGATCCCAGCAAACTCAACATAGCAACAGCATAAGGATTACATATGTGCCTCGATCATGTAGGGCAGCTCACGAGGACTAATTAGTGAAGCACAAGAACGGGAGGAGAACATCACATAGCTACTGGTCATGGACTCATGGTCCAAGGGAGATTACTCACAACTCATCCGGGAGGTGTCCATGGTGGTGGAGAAGCTCCCGGTGGTGATCCTCCCCTTCGGCAGGGTGCCGGGAAGGGTTCTCCTGGTGCTCCCGATCTTGGAAGCGGCGGCGGCGGCGGAACAGAGATGAGATCGCGAAAAGGGTTCCTATTTCGAGGGTTTCGGAGGACGCTTTAAATATATGCCAAAGGGGGGCATCGGAGGAGCCTCGGGGGGCCCAGGCGCCCCCCCGGCGTGGCCCAAGGGGGTGGGCGCGTCGCCAGGGCGCCTGGAGCCCTGGTGCTCCCCCCGGCTGTCCTTCGGGCGCACGTTAGTTTCCGGAACGTTGATTTTTTATATAATTTTTCTGGATTTTTCCTGGCAGTTCTCGTAACGTGAAAACCTGAAATACAAAAACAGCCGAAAACAGAAACTGGCACTGGGGTGCACTGAGTTAATAGGTTAGTCCAAATATGATCAAAAGTGTATGGAAGTGTATGAATATCATAGCAATATCACCCAAAAGAGGCATGGAGCAAGCAGAAATTATAGATACGTTTTGGACGTATCAGCGGCGCACCGAGTCATGTGGCCGCCGGTGTCCCCGTCCATCCTGTAGCGAGCCATCTCGCCACCGGGGAGGAGGGGAGGGGCGGCACCCTGAACACTCTCGTCAGCGTGGATGCACGTGACGTGTGCTGGAGCCGTCGGGGTGCATCGGACTGGCTACTCTGGTGCGCCTGCAACGTGTTTGGTGAAATGCTAAGGAGGCAGAGGAGGGGTTGACTGGTCACTAACGTCAGTTTATTCCGTCCGGCTCTTTACGTGCTGACAATGGGACCCGTCGGTCATATTTAGAGTCAAACGCTGCTTATCGAGCAATCAGTGTTTTTCGCAAACTGTCGGTACAGTAGTGGCGTTTTTTTTCTTTTGAAGAAAAAAACAACGAAAGCTGGTTGTTTTCTGAATTGGGGTCCCCAATTGTGATATTATTTTTTGTTGTTGTTGCAATTACTCTAAATTGTTCCAACTATGTGGGATTGCCTGTTTTGAGCTAGGAGAATTAGATGTACATAATTCATTTTTTTTGGAATGCTGAACTGAAGTTTGCCACAACTTGAATGTTTTTTACAAATAATAAAGCAAGATAGGTGAGTGGTTCAGAGGGAGCTATTTTGTGCACATAAGTTGCTATTGGCAGTGGACAAATTGCCTATGGAGAGATCAACTTTATTGAGTTCATAGGAAAAAGGTGAGTGGTTCCACTTTATGTGATGAGAATGTTCACAAGGCATCTTAAATTATGGAGAGAAATAAACCCATAAAGGATTCAGCAATGTATGTCTTCATAGGTATGAACTGTGTGGTGTTTTAGATAGCCCAAAGATGTTAAATGTTGCAACTGCATTTACCTCTTTTTTTAGAGGAGCTTTATGTGTAGATAATGTTCTTTTTGGAATGCTCAGCATGTAAATCAAGCTTGCTTTTTTTCCTTCAGTTGTTTTCTTTTGTTCTAAACATTTCGAAAGTCATATGTTTTGCCTTATTTTACTTGTGGTTTGTACCTTCGGCATGTTCTGGTTTGCCTTAAACTGGTACTCCCTCTGTTCCAAATTACTCGTCGTGGTTTTAGTTCAAATTTGAACTACAACCACGACGAGTAATTTGGAACGGAGGGAGTGTTGAGTAAATAGGCAGTTTTTCGATTAAATTAATCCATGAATAAATCATGAGCATGACATGGACAACATTAATAACACACCGATTACAATCTAACAGAGCATGTACTACGCACATAGTAGAAACATCTACGCATATCGCTAGTACTGCTACAACAGAAAGAAACATGAGAGGGATAAGCGATGTATACCCTCCAATCGGCCACGCGGCAGCGGTGGCGGTGGCAGCAGCCGCGGCATCCTGGCGGCCTTCTCAGCGGCGGCACGGTCGGCGTCGGTCGACATGGTGATGACGAAGGTGATGCGGACGTAGATGAACAGAAGCGAGCAGTCGCGTAGTCGCTACCCAAAAACCTAATCGCCCCTCTCCCGTACAGGAACCGGAGAGGCGGGGTTTCGGAGGCCTGCTCTCCCGTCAACCGTGTACGCGGTGGAGTCGTCGGCGGCAACAGCAGCAGAGGAACGACGTGAGTGTGGAGGCGTTCTGTTTTTCGTAGTGGCTAGGGTTGGCAGCGCCCCACATATATATGTGCGGCCGCGCGTGGAGAGACGTGGGCTGAACCCACGTCCAAGTCGGTAGCCCATGTGACGTGGCGTGGCGTGGCGAGCGGAGGAGGAGGAGGAGTGCGCGAGGGCGTCATCTCTTCTCAAGCTCCAATAGCATGAGGGAGAGAGTCCCTTATAAACCACTCTAACTCTCCTTCCACTTCCGGGGTGGGACTAAACTTCCCACCACCTTGTCATGCCACCTACATGGGCCCTTAGAGATTAAATCTGAAATTGTCATATGGGCTCTAGGCCCATCTCATATTTCAACAATCGCCCACCAGATCTCAAGGGCCCACTTTGTCCTTTGTTCCAAACATTGTTTTGATATACCAGCATCTCGGTGGAGACCGATTAAGGTTGAGCTCCACCTAGACCAAGTAGTTACACTCTTTCACAACTGAACAATGGACTATGCGTTGAATTGTCAGTTTGGCGTCAAGAAGTTTCACCACAAGTCTCAGTGATACGAGGCTGTTGAAGGCCGACCCCTCGGGTGGAGCATATTAGGGCCAGTTCTTTTGCTAGCTTCTAGAATAAGCTGAAATAAGCTACCCCCTACCCAGCTTATTTTAGAAGCCCAAACCAAATTTTTATTTTAGAAGCCTAGTAGTTAAGACTTCATTAGTAGGCTACTAAAAGAAAGAAAAAATTGATTGGGCTTCTAGAATAAGTTGGGTTGGAGGCAGCTTATTCTGGAAGCCCAAAAAAGCTAGCAAAAGAACTGGCCCTTAGTCACACTCCTGGCCTGTTCATGAGCTTGCTAGAGATCATCCCAATCTCATAGACTGTGACCAGCAGTCGGGCTCATATAGGTGTATTCCTCCAAAGATTGCTCTGTAGGATAGCATCTTGCTTATACATAGAAGACTTGGAACACATGAAGACAGTAGTCATCCTTCCATATAGTTTCCGAGAGTATTGCATCTCCAACGGAGTGGGTTAGTAAAGTTACTCTCCTCAGTTCACCGCCGGCTTGTTTTCCTAGGTCCTACTTCTTGGGATCTCCGATCACATAGGTTGGGTTACTACCATGGCAACTCATGTGGGTCTCATACCCATCTCCTTGATGCGCTATCTATCACAGCACGTTATAGCCCTTTAGTGAAGGGATCTGCCAGATTCTTAGCCGTTTGGATATAATCCAATGCTATCACTCCGGAGTTTCTCAATTTTCTGACAGCTTTCAATCTCATCCTTATGTGTTTGTTGGACTTCATGTTGTCCTTTGAACTCATCACCTTGACAATCACTGTTTGATTGTCGCAGTTCATAAGGATGGCCGGAACCGGCTTCTCAACCACTAGCAAGTCCATCAAGATATCTCGAAGCCATTCTGCTTCGCCACCCGATGTGTCTAATGCTGTTAATGTTGGGGAACGTAACAGAATTCAAAAAAAAATCTACGCTTCACCAAGATCAATCTAAGGAGTCATCTAGCAACGAGGGATAAAGGAGTGCATCTACATACCCTTGTAGGTCGCGAGCGGAAGCGTTCAAGAGAACGTGGATGATGGAGTCGTACTCGTCGTGATCCAAATCACCGATGATCCCAGCGCCGAACGGACGGCACCTCCGCGTTCAACACACGTACGGTGCAGCGACGTCTCCTCCTTCTTGATCCAGCAAGGGGAAGGAGAGGTCGATGGAGATCCAGCCGCACGACGGCGTGGTGGTGGATGCAACGGAAATTCTGCAGGGCTTCGCCAAGCACCGCGGGAGGAGGGAGAGGTGTAACGGGGGAAGGGAGGCGCTAGGAGCAAGGGTGCGACTGCCCTCCCCCCCACTATATATAGGGGCCAGGGGAGCGCCCGCCCTAGGAGATGCAATCTCCTAGGGGGCGGCCAGGGGGGAGGCTTGCCCCCCAAAGGCATGTGGGGCGCCCCCCACCCCTAGGGTTCCCAACCCTAGGCGCAGGGGGGAGGCCCAAGGGGGTGCGCCAGCCCACTATGGGCTGGTTCCCCTCCCCCTACGGCCCATGGGGCCCTCCGGGATAGGTGGCCCCACCCGATGGACCCCCGGGACCCTTCCGGTGGTCCCGGTACACTACCGGTGATCCCCGAAACTCTCCCGATGGCTGAAACTGGACTTCCTATGTATAATTCTTTACCTCCGGACCATTCCGGAACTCCTCGTGACGTCCGGGATCTCATCCGGGACTCCTAACAACATTCGGGTTACCGTGTGCATATATCTCTACAACCCTAGCGTCACCGAACCTTAAGTGTGTAGACCCTACGGGTTCGGGAGACACGTAGACATGACCGAGACGACTCTCCGGTCAATAACCAATAGAGGGATCTGGATACCCATGTTGGTTCCCACATGTTCCTCGATGATTTCATCGGATGAACCACGATGTCAAGGATTCACTCAATCCTGTATGCTATTCCCTTTGTCTATCAGTATAGTACTTGCCCGAGATTCGATCGTCGGTATACCGAATTACCGATACCTTATTCAATCTCGTCATGGCAAGTCTCTTTACTCGTTCTGTAATACATCATCCCGTGACCAACTCCTTAGTCACATTGAGCTCATTATGATGATGTCATACCGAGTGGGCCCAGAGATACCTCTCCGTCATACGGAGTGACAAATCCCAGTCTCGGTTCGTGCCAACTCAACAGATACTTTCGGAGATACCCGTTGCGTACCTTTATAGCCACCCAGATATGTTGTGACGTTTGGCACACCCAAAGTATCCCTACGGCATCCGGGAGTTGCACAACCTCATGGTCTAAGGAAAAGATACTTGACATTGGAAAAGCTTTAGCATTACGAACTACACGATCTTGTGCTAGGCTTAGGATTGAGTCTTGTCCATCACATCATTCTCCTAATGATGTGATCCCATTATCAATGACATCCAATGTCCATGGTCAGGAAACCGTAACCATCTATTGATCAACGAGCTAGTAACTAGAGGTTTACCAGGGACACGTCGTGGTGTGTATATTCACACATGTATCACTGTGTCCGGATAATACAATTCAAGCATGAATAACAGACAATTATCATGAACAAGGAAATATAATAATAACCATTTTATTATTGCCTCTAGGGCATATTTCCAACAGTTAACTCTGCTTCCATTGTCGATCTTGTTAAGATCGTTTGCTTGCAAGACTTCCAGGAAACATCACCACCTCCAAGAGTAAACATACGGCCTTCATCTCATCACGATCAGAGATCCAATTCGCATCACTATACCCTTCAAGTACCGACAGGTATCCGGTATAGTGAAGTCCATAGTTCATAGTACCTTTCAGATAGCGCATAACTCTCTCAAGAGCACGCCAATGTACATCACCCGGTTTGGAAACAAATCGGCTCAGTTTGCTAATAGAAAATGTGATGTCAGGCCTCGTCGCGCTCGCTAGATACTGGAGTGAACCAACAATCTGAGATTATCTCAATTGATCTATAGTTGTGCCTTTAGACTTTCGAATCAGCACACTAGAATCATATGGTGTTTGAGATGGTTTGCAGTCTGAATATCCAAAGCGACACAACACCTTCTCAACATAATAGGATTGCAGAAGTGTAATCCCACCATCATCATCTCTCAATATCTTGATGTTCAAGATAACATCAGCCACTCCAAGGTCCTTCATCTCAAAGTTCTGAGATAGGAAAGACTTAACCTCCTCGATCAACTTGAGATTAGTCTCAAATATAAGTATGCCATCAACATACAAACACAGTATAACTCCTTCGCCCCCACCATAGCGATATTATACACATTTGTCGGCCTCATTAACAACAAAGCCAACAGATGCCAACGTTTCATTAAACTTGTCATGCCATTGCTTAGGCGCTTGTCTCAGGCCATATAAAGATTTCACCAACTTACACACCTTTCCTTCCTGACCATCTATCACAAAGCCATCAGGCTGTTGCATATAGATTTCCTCCTTTAGCTCTCCGTTCAGGAAAGTCGTCCTAACATCCATCTGATGAATGAGAAGACCATGCGAGGCCGCCAACGAGAGTAATACTCGAATGGTAGTCAGTCTTGCCACATGTGAATAAGTGTCAAAGAAATCTTCTTCTTCTTAGAAAATTGATGTCAGGCGGCTGCAGTCCATGCTAGCGTGTTGCATGTATGAATTGGCATCTAGAATTCCCCATCTCATCATCTATCCAACCATTTAACCAAGGTGATCGTATATACTATGTGCAAAGACGGCCGGCTCGCCCTTACCCGACGAAACGAGTACAGAAACTCAGAGATAATCTGTGCGACTCCACTGAAACGAGTAAAAACTAAGAGACACCAATAAAGGGCAATTAATTGGCCGCCCTTCAGAGCCGGACAAATCGACTTTGTTGATATATGTCCAGGTTACAATCGGTCATAACATTTGTAGAAAACTCTTCAGCAGCGCAAAGCAAAATGCTGCTGCTATATGCTAGCGGTAGTTCTGCAAACTAACCAGCCCTGTTGGTAAGGCAACCTAGGATAGATTCAGACTAAAGCAGATAACTGGAGCTAAGTACTGATGTCAAAGTGAGGCAGTTCTGAAACCAATCGGCTCTGCATCAGCTGAAGATTGCCGCACCTTGCGGCAAAGCAATCTAAGATGAATTCAAGCTGAAAGAAACCCCTGGAGTTGATGGATTACTAATAGGGATTGTAATCTAGGTGTTGATATTGTAACAATTGTGGCCGCCTCTCAGCACGACACACTGCACCCTCGCCTTTCTCTTAAGCAAAGGGGATGTTGATCTGTCATTCGATTTGATAGAAACAAAACATGCTTTTTTAAGCTAAAAGGGAGGGGGCAGCGAAACTAACAAGGCATAGTTGCCTTGCATAAGACAAACCACTTATAGCTTAATCTAATCAGGCATGCAAAGCTGTTGTGTGGGTATAAGCATCTTTATCATAGCTCGGAAACGCAGTACGAGCAAGAAATGCAATGCTATGAGCGACTAAATTGCAATCTCTTTTAACCAGAACACAACAACAGTTCAGTAAGGTAGAGATTAGGGGGCTATTTGGATGTTGCCCGTATTGATCTTGAGCAAATATGGACGGGGTCTTGTCCATCTTAAGGTCTTGTTGGGTTCCATAGGATTTCAAGCGGTTTAAAAGGGATTGGAACTGATTAAATCCCCACCAAGTCAAAATGTACCACAAACCCCTACAATCCTCCTTCAACAGCTTGACCAATGAACACACAAAAAGGATTCAGAGTTGGCAGGCTTTCCTCTTCCTATGTACCATGGCCGAACATGTACGGCCATGAGTAGCAGGAATGGAAGAGGCAGGCAGAGGAGAGGCAGAGGGAGACAAATTAGCTTGACAAAGGCACATATCGAAATCTGAAAGAGGCAAAACAAGAACCGACCAAACAACCTTGATTCAAACCTCATACAAGAGAAGAAAGAAAAGAAAATCGAAGAGACATAAGAACAAACACCTCATGAGCGTGAACGAACCGACAAACGCAGAAATCGGAAATCAACACACACACACACACACACACATTGATGAACACGCATAAGCTGACCAGAAACGATACCTTGAGGACGCTGGCGACCAGAGAACAGAGAGATGAACAAGACGAGCGATCAATGACCAGTCACAAGGCTGATAGTCAGCGGAGAACGACCTGCGGATATACCACATCCACAGTCGATAAGAACACCAGTAATCCAAGAAAAGAGAAGAAGATCTAGAAACATTCATCCAAGGGAGAAGCAAGGCACCTTCATGGCGGTGTATTGGTGGAGACACAGTACAGCGGCGGGCGGAGTGAGGTGGAAGGAGCAACAGAGGACGAGAGCGACGGCTATATAGAAGGAGGAGGAGACAACACGCAATATAAAGAATCGCAGATGAGTTGCATCCACCACACCGCAAGGCCGCGCGAGAATCGAATCTACGAACCAGTGGGCCGGGCGCATGAGAGTTAAGCCCAATCGTCCTTCCAGCACATCGATGGACGCGAGACTGGCTGCAAAAGCAATCGACCGAAGGCGACCCTATCCATCGGTTCCCTCGCCCAGGCGCACAGAATGACAACGTGCCCCCACCGTATATAGCCCCACAAGTCAGCAAACAGCAGCCCACGCACGTACGCAAGCGCCGTATCCCACGCCCACAACGCCAGGACGAGACAATGGGAGGTCCCACCCGCACCCAACGAAATCGTCCGTCCGATAGTTCCAGCTGGCCGCGCAGCGCACGACGCGATTGGGCAGCCGCCTTGCTCGCGATTTACGCCGTAAATATCTCTCACTTTTGGATTTCCTGAACAGTACCCATGCCCACGTAGACATCGCCAGAAAACGCCCGTGGTGCGTAGCTTATTGTTTCGGATAGCCCAGAAACAGAACAAGCAAAGCAAGAGGACAAACAGTAGGCGACCGAGGACCGTAGGATCGGAGATGGACGGTTACACAGTCATAGCCGCAGCAAAGAGGTACGTGAGCTGTGGATGAACAGTAGAAGTGTCCATTTCTTCAGTAATCTTCAGACATAGCTTCAGAGATGAAGATGGCTCAGATTAACGTGTCCTCACAATTCCCCCCTTCTAAGACCACACTTGTACCCAAGTGTGCTGCATCATGGAGGCTTGAATGAGAGGATCCACAAATTCTGCACCCCAGCAAGGAAGTTCCTAGTGTAGCAGATGTGAAATTTTCTTGAGGTAGAACCCCAGCATGTTGTTTGCAGCATGGCTCCAATGGTATGGAAAAATCTTCATGTGTGTATCAGATTCAGGCTGCCCAATGCTTCTATAGTATGATGCCAGGATCCCATGTGGTGGATTCACCAAGTATATAGGTATTACCTTTTGTAATATGCAGATGATTTTCCTCGGATACATGTTAAACCTCATAAAAATGATATGGAGTGAGAGGTTTCTTGTGTGGAATAAATTAGTCCAGGGCACCACTTTGCTCCTGCCAACAGCTTGTGATTCATCACATACCTGAAAACTCTTGGAATAATGCAGAGTATTGAACCATGAGTTGTACAGTTCAGAAGTGAGATCATTTTTTTGACGAGAACAACAGGAGCTTTGCCTTAGCACTATAGTGAAGTGAGATCATTAAACTTGTTGTTCTTGCTAGGGTCCCACTGGATTTGTATATCCTTTTCCAAAGAGAATTCCCACAAGGTATTTATGATCTTACCTTGCAATGGATGTTGGATAGGGACTATAGCATGTTGAATACCAGGAAAAATTTGCACCTTCCGATGAAAAACCAAAGCAATGCTACGATCCCATAAACTAGGTGTATTGTGCACTAGTAACAGATATTGGAATGCAAGTGGTGATGTACCTTGTTGTATTGGCAAGGGATTGTCAAATTCACTTAAAGTGTCCAACCAATTGTAGAAGTATGCCATGCGGGCTCCCGGGTCCCACTCTAACAATGCTTCCCATTTAAGTGAGTAGTCCTGTGACCTGATGATAGCACTAGTAGCAGCCCTTGACTTGTGCAATATAAACATAGTTTGATATGGCAGCAACTTGTAGAAGTTCTCTGCTGAAATATGCAATTTCCCACTTGGATAAGATTGTTAACCTCTTCCAAGAAGGTGTAGGAAGATGGCACTAACGGTGTTTCTAATAATTTGCAGTTTGATTTTAGACTCTCCGTTGGCAACTGTAGCACAATTAGTAAGACAATAACCTGCAATGTCATAGTATAGTCTTGCTTCTGAATCTCCAATGGGTAAGTCATTGCAAGTAGAACTAGACCACAAAGGATTGCATTGCTTCCAGAATTCCTTGAGATTCTTATTGGCATTGAAATAACAGCAAGTAAGTAATCATTGGCCATCACCTTGAGTAGCTGCTTATGCAGGTTCATTGAAGGACCATGCTCACAGCAGCCGAAATGCTTATAAGATTGTTGATGTATATTAGAGCAGCTCTTGACACTAAAGATACTCAACTGTATTTTCTTTGAGGTAATAGCCATAAAATGCCATTCCATGAAGCTATCAGCATTCAACATCATTATCAATGCAAAACTTGGGAAGGACTGTTTGTTCACCGTCAAGAGCAAGTAATTGATGCTATTGCAAACATATATTAGCATGTGACCCATTGAATTTGCTTGCTGCTCTAGTGAGATAATGGCTAGGCTTGTAAATTTTTTGTTCCACCCTGTTGTACCCCAGAATATTATACCCTTGGTATTTAGCTGATAGATGAATTGAGTACCGGATTGGTGTGGCAAGGATGTAGTGAAAAGTTCCCTTATCATGAGATGGCTAGTCGCAATCAGTTGCATTTGTTGTACTCCAGGGTCCCATGGCAGGAAGAGATGAACACTAGGTTCTATACTGGTGAGCAACAGCAAGAATTTCTCTAGTTTGTCAATTTTTCCACTAAGTAGCTGCCATTGCTTATCTGCCCCACATTGACAATATACCTCATGTGTTGGGGAAATAACAACTATCAGCTCTTCTTGATCCATCGTGAAGGTGCTCTCTAAGTGATTCTCGGATAGTATTAGCACTTTGGATAATTCCGAGAATTGAATTGACTGTAGGAGGCTAGCAGTAGCAGAATTATTCCACTCAAAATTAGTCAACCGCGGCATATTTATCTCACTGGGATATTCCCATTTCAAACGGGTACATACTGAGGTGAGATTTGTAGTGACCCACTGCAAGACAAATTGGAGGGAAGAAAATTTGTCCCTGTCGAAAGGTAGACCAATTTCCATAGATGTGTAATGCATATTTCCAGGATCCCAAGGTAACAGCAAGGTATCGGTTTGAACGTCCCCATTATTCAGAAATACTCACTAATGGTGCATCCATAATGCTGCTACCATGGACTAGAGTCATAACTGTTTGCTGAGAGTTACAATCCAAATGTGATGCCCATGGCTGACTCATGTGAAAAACAGCAGGTGTGATTTTGCAGTTAATATGACCAGTCTAAGACTTGGATGACTCCTCTGCAACTCCCTTGACATTAAGAACAACAGTTGGTATAAGTGTTGTCGCTGGAGCATCACTGTTGTGTTGATTGTATACTTCCTCGATAGGTGGTGGCCAGGGCTGACACATGTGAAGAATATCAAGTGTTGGAAGCATGTCCGTTTGAGTAGTGCGGACTTCTTCCTCACGGGGTAAAGGAAAAGCCACACCAATTTCAGGAATGTAGGAAGTACCGTGAGCCTCTACTTGTTTCTTCATGGTCATTGCATATGGTTGAGTATTTTGCAAAATGGATGACTCTTCTGCTACTGATTTGACAAGTTGGGCATCATATTTTTTCTTATCATCATGAGTTAAAAGTATATCTTGAGGAAGTGTAACAGTAGTGTTGTTGCTGCTATCTTGATGGTGCGTTTGTTTCATAGACCATTCTTGGATGACTTGGTCAAAAGTGTCAATATTTCCTTCCTCAATTGCATCTTCGGCATGAATTCAGATAGCCGGAAGAAGAATGCTTTCCAAGTCCAGTTGCAGCTGTAATGGTGCCACGCTTTAATTGTTTCTCCTGGCTTTTGCATTTTCTCTCAACTTCCTTGGCTTCAGTGCAGAATGACTCACATGCATAAATTGGGGATATAACAGTGGTGACATTGTTTTGGGTGGGTTTAACGTTGGTACCCATTCGCACATCTAAAAGGCTGCAAGTCACATCTCTGCTTAATGCTCGTAGGTTGTTCTGTAGTTGTTGCAGAAGCTCAAATTGATGTTTAGAAAAACTGGGAGCCGAATATCCATAAAAATCTTGCAACTCAGAACTATTAGCATGCCGAATCTCCAACCTACAATCATCTTGGTACAGGCACAGGCCATGCGAACCATGCAAGGCATCATCGGTCATGCTAACATGTGCATGTTCAATGAATATAGATGATGTATATGTTAGTGAGTCCTGATGTGGGTTGTGAAACATTTCATGCAGAAAATACTTGATTGATCAACTCAGGAGATACTAGTTGCTGATATTGATGTACTACGACATGAAGGACTCTGCCCCGAGGGTCTGGAATTCTATAAAACACATGGTGTGCATTGTTACCTTCACTCCAAGTGTGAGTCTCTGCTCCAGACCATGTGTCGAACACCTGGTGGGCAGCACTTGCACTACCACTTTGAGTGCAGGCACTTGCCATTGATCTGATGAAGTAGAGAGACCCATAGTTTAAAAAACCGGACTGGACCGGCAGTGGCGGAGCCAGCGTATAGGCACGGTGGGCCGTGGCCCACCCAGAATTTGGAGAATTTTCTTTTTAATATGTACTAATTTAACCCAAAGGATTAGCTTAAATTTATTTTTTAAGGCGTGCACACCCTCCATTTCTTTCCTGGCTCCGCCACTGCGGACCGGCGGTCGAACCGGAAAAAACCGGAACCGACAGCCTCATCGATTTTTTAAGCTAATAAGACCGTTCTGCAATCAAATCGAAGAAAATCGGTCAAACCGGCCGGTTTTTTAGAAAACCGGTGAAAAAACCGGGTCATTGAACCGGAAAAAACCAGAAAATTTTTTTTTGCTAGAAATTGAGATTCGATCCAAAGTCGTGTAAGCAGTACGTGTGGCCTGTCCATGGCCCGATAACCAAGTTGGTTGTGCTATTTTGTTGTCCACTACATGGATATAATTTTATTGACCATTATTTCACACTATATTAGAACATATATTAATTAACATATATTATTTTATTGCTTAAAAAATCAACAATCGAACTGGTGAACCGGTGGTCCGACCGGTAAAAATTTGAACCGACAACCTTTCCGGTTCGGTTTTTTAAATATGGAGAGACCACGTAACGTACCTGGGTCTACCGTCGCCGGAGAAGAGGGGAATTACTCAACCTCGATTCGGTACCACCAAGACACACGGATCAAGTTATGAGGGGTTTCACTCTTGCTGGAGAAGAAGAAGGGGCGGTCGAGCATGGCATGGGGAAGGCAGCTAGAGATAATGGGGGGGGAGCATGAAGATGGAGATTGGTGTAGACTTGAGTATGAGTTTCTGCCAGATTTCTGCTATAGCTGTGGGATCATAGGACACGGGGAGAAGGACTGTACCAAGAGGCCTGAGAAGGGAGATCGCGCGCAATTTGGCCGTTGGCTCCGGGCTGATATGGGGCAACGCAGGGGATGGACGGATGAGCGAGCCTGGAGGTCTGGAGGTAGAGGCTCGATCGGGACCCGCAACTATGGGTTCAGTAAGTCGGAGGGCAGATCTGGGAGCGGGAGCGATAGTCAGTCCTGGAGGAGGAGCGATTCCAGCGGGGGTGGCAATGGTCGGGTGGGGAAGGAAGATGAGGTCACCAGCCCAATTAAGACTGGGAAAACCATGCGCGGGCGTGGTAATCCAAAGAAGCTGGAGCTAGAAGAAGGTGGGACAGGGCGCCGAACAAATCAACTGGGCCAGGAGGTGGGTGGCTTCACTACACCAAGCAGCATGAGCACGGTGGATAAAGTCCAGGAGAATAAGAGCAGTAGCCTGAACAGAACGAATGGTTTGGAAGGGAAGGACATACCTGGGGGTGGCAAGAGGTATAGGAAGAAGGGGAGGGACAGGGCTTCTGTGACGATCGACAAGTTGGCGATTATGGAGATGGGGGGGAAGAGGGGAAGGGAGGAAGAGGAGTTAGAGGTGCTGGCTAAGAAAGGGAGGACGGAGGGGGAGACACAGGAGGATGCGTTTGTGAACAACAACCTGGGTGGCACTGCCACCGGCATGATATCGGACGGGCTGCCGGAGCAGCCCCGCCGGGAGAAATGAAACTCATCAGCTGGAACTGCCGGGGACTCGGGAACGGCCCGGCAGTTCGCAGCCTCCTTGAGCTAGGGAGGACGGAGGAACCCGACGTGCTTTTCTTGGCTGAAACGAAGTTGACGGAGAAGGAGTTGGATAGGTATCGCTGGTCCTTGGGACTGGCAAATATGGTCGCGTGGGATCCGGTTGGAAGAAGTAGAGGCGTAGCGCTGTTCTGGAAAAGGGGCATAAGCGCATCGCTTCGATCCTTTGGGAGGAGGCATGTGGACGTGGACATAAAGGAGGCTGATGGGAGGGACTGGAGACTCACGGGAGTGTATGGCGAATCGGAGCTGGAACGGAAAGCAGAAACCTGGAGATTGATGCGGATACTTGGGCAGCAGCACCAAAATGGTCGTCCGTGGTTGTGTTTCGGAGACTTTAATGAAATCCTAGCTGGAGACGAGAAGATGGGTGGGGCTGTTCGCCCCCAGCGGCTCATGGATAACTTCAGGGGTGCCCTAGAGGCGTGTGAGCTATGCGACATAGGTTACGAAGGAGACAAGTTCACATGGAGGAATCATAGCAAGGAAGCTGAAACCTATATATGCGAACGGTTGGACAGGGCGACGGCTAATGCTGAATGGTGTGAACGTTTCCCGGACTTTCATGTCTGCAACGGGACCCCTCGACACTCTGACCATAGAATGTTAGTTGTCAACACAGAAGGTGCCCCCAGAATGGCGATGGGAGGAGATAGGGGCTTCCGCTTCGAGGCCTGGTGGCTACAAGAGGAGGGGTGCGGGGAAGAGGTCCAAGGTGCATGGGAGGAAGGTTGCCTACAAGAGAGAGGAGATGTTGCCACTGCAATGACAAATGTGGCCGGAAGAATGAAGAAATGGAGCAAAGAAGTGGTGGGTGAGCTCGACGGGAGGTTGAGGAGAGCACGGAAAGAACTGGAGAATTGCATGCGGGCTCCGATTTCGGATACAAAAATAAGGGAAGAGGCTCGGCTGCGGGGCCTTGTTGAAGAGCTGGAGTGCAAAAAGAACACCAAAGCTAAACAACACTCCCACGTAACATGGCTAAAAGATGGGAACAAAAGCACTAAGTACTTCATGGCAGTAGCCTCAGCTAAGAGAAAGGCCAATCGGATCAAGAAACTAAAGAGGGAAGATGGCTCGGAGGTGAAAGAAGGGGAGGAGCTAACTAACTATGTTTGCTCGTTTTTTCAGGATCTCTTTACTTCAGCGGGTGTCAACCGCCTGCCAGAGCTTATAAGCAAGGTCCAGCCCTGTGTGACAACAGCCATGAGAGCTATCCTTGAAGCAGAAGTCACGAGGGAAGAGGTAAAAGCGGCGCTTGATCATATCGGTGATCTGACAGCTCGGGTCCGGATGGCATGCCCTCGATCGTCTACAAGAAACATTGACATTTTATGGGGGACAAGGTAGTGGATGAGGTGATTGCGGTGTTGAACGGAGCAGCTATGCCAACAGGGTGGAACGACACGGTCGTGGTTCTTATTCCCAAAACAAAGAACCCTAACAGAATCAAGGATCTGCGGCCTATAAGTCTTTGCAACGTGATATATAAACTAGTGTCTAAGGTCATTGCCAACCGGCTGAAATTGGTACTTCCGGACATTATATCCCTAAATCAAAGCGCTTTTGTTCCGGGCCGTATGATAACTGACAACGTTCTGGTGGCTTATGAAGTGTCTCACTATTTGATGAACAAAAAGAGAGGAAAGGAAGGAATAGCGGCGGTTAAAGCGGATATGAGCAAGGCTTATGATAGGGTTGAATGGGCGTTCTTGAGGGCTATGTTGACTAAGCTGGGTTTTGGTAATCGCTGGATCGATTTGGTAATGCATTGTGTCAGCTCAGTGAGGTACCAGATAAAGATTAACGGCACCCTAACACAGCAGTTTTCCCCCTCCAGAGGGCTTAGACAAGGAGATCCAGCCTCGCCGTATTTGTTTGTTATCTGTGCTGAGGGTTTATTGGCGTTACTTCATGCGGCGGAGGAAGCGGGGCAGATCACGGGGGTGAAAGTTTGCCCACAGGCCCCGGTGGTGTCGCACCTCCTTTTTGCGGATGATTCGGTCCTATTGTTGAAAGCTAAACAAGAGGAGGCACAGCAGCTGCGCCAGGTTCTGGATCTCTACGAGGACTGCTCGGGACAATGCATCAACCAAGAAAAATCCGCGGTCATGTTCAGTCCCAACACTAACGATGCAGAGAAGAGAGCAGTCAAGGATGCACTACGGATTCAAAGCGAGTCTTGGAATGAGAGGTATCTAGGGTTGCCAGTACATGTTGGGAAATCAAGGAGGAAGGCGTTCTCCTTTGTCAAGAGTGCTATGGCCGGCCGTGTCTATGGCTGGAAGGAAAGGCTTATTGCCAAGGCGGGAAAGGAAACCTTGGTCACTACGGTTGCTCAGGCAATTCCTACCTTTGCTATGTCCTGCTTCTATCTCACAAAATCCTTTTGTGACGAGCTAAGCTCACTAGTTGGAGACTACTGGTGGAGCCAACAGGATAAGCAGCATACCACTCACTGGATCGGTTGGAAGACACTCATAAAACCTAAAGCACAGGGAGGTTTAGGGTTTAGGGACATGCATGACTTCAACCTAGCTTTGCTTTCCAGGCAGATATGGAGGATCATTCAAAACCCGGACTCCCTATGTGCAAATATTCTTCAAGCCCGGTACTTTCCGAACGGGCAGATTCTAGAGGCTACTCCAAGGGATGGCATGTCCTATTCATGGCGAAGCTTGCTGCATGGACTGCAGCTCTTCAAGGAAGGTTATATATGGAGGATTGGGGATGGCACACAGGTTAACATCTGGACGGATCCGTGGTTACCGAGAGCCTGGTCACGGCGAGTTCTTACACCCAAAGGACAGAACATCCTGGAGCGCGTTTGTGACCTTATTGATCCAAGCACAGGACAGTGGGACGAGCAACTCGTGCGCGATACATTTTGGGCAGACGACACCACACATATTATTCAGATACCACTACGGGAGGGGGTGCAGGATTTTATCGCCTGGCACTACGACCCCAAAGGTAATCACTCTGTGAAGAGTGCCTACAAGCTCCAGCGGGAGCTTCAGCTGCACATGCAAGGTGGCGGAGTGGGGGGCAGCAACTTAAACCCTAGTAACCTGAATTCTGCTAAGGACGACTCCTGGAAGCGCCTCTGGAAACTGCCGTGCCCCAAAAATATCCAAATGTTCACTTGGAGGCTGCAGCATGACTCTCTCGCCCTCCGCACGAATGTAGCTCACAAAGGTATCCCAATAACTGATGTGAAGTGCCTGTTCTGTGGTAAGGCAGATGAAGACGGAGCAAACCTGTTCATCAAATGTAAATCAGCAAAGGAAGTATGGAGAGATCTTGCCATGGAGAAGGAACGCATGGAGTTGGAGAAGATCACGTCAGCGCATGCGATGATAGACTATCTGTGGGGTCTAGATGAGAAGAAACGCCTCCATATTCTTACCTTTTGGTGGATATGGTGGTCTAATAGGAATAAGCTAAGAGAGGGGGAACTACCATTGTCACCGGTGGAAGTGGCCGCAAGAACGAGGAGCTATGTCCTTGAGTATCTGCATATCTTTGGGAAACCTACTGCCAAGGAGACCCCGAAGAGGTGGAGACCGCCGAAGAAGCTTCCCTACAAAGTTAATGTGGATGGATCATTCGTGCCGGGCCAGACCTATGCAGGTTGGGGAGTAGTGGTAAGATCAAATGAGGGTGCGCTGATCTGTGCCCGGGCGGGGAGGAGCGATAACACCAATGATGCCTTCGCTGCTGAAGCTGTTGCGATGTCACATGCGATCACATTGGCCGCAGAGCTTGGCATGGTTCAAGTTCAGTTTGAGACCGACCCGCAGCTTTTGGTTGAAGCATTGGACCTACGTAGGGTCGATTCCTCGGCGTATGCGGCAGTGATTGAAGATATGAAATACCAGTTGAAGCTCTCGTTCTCTCTCTTTGATGTCTCCCTTTGTCGCCGCAGTGCGAACTCTGTTGCCCATGAACTTGCTAACCTGGGTCGCTCATGCGATGAGGTTCATTGTATGCAATGGGAAAACGATGTACCAGCCCAAGTGGGCGCCTGTCTTTTGGGCGATATGCCCGTACGTTGAGTAATAAAGCTATGTTGCTTTCAAAAAAAAAGACACACGGATCAAGTTGGAAGACCGGAAGTTTACAACAGCAGGGATAAAAGCTACCAACGGTCCACGACCTTCGATCTATGTCCGATCAAGCACGCCGCCAACGCCGCATGCTAGGGGTTGAAGAAGCTTAACGGCACCGCCGTTTTGAGTTGTCGAACAGAGAGGGATTTTACAGGGAAGTGACCATTTCTTTCTTCAGTAATCTTTAGACATAGCTTCAGAGATGAAGATGGCTCAGATTAACGGGTCCTGGCAAGGAGGTTGCCAGCGCGATGTAGCATTTGCTGCGGCCCGCGTGCTTCGCACCGCCGCCGGCACCACGCTTTTGGCTCCCAACTAGCACGCGAGTCGGAAGGGCCCTGGCTCATGCGCAGCAGAAGCGTGGTGGTCTCGGCCACGACCTCCACCGCCTTGCACTACACCGCGTTCTGGTTGCGGCTAAGTGTCGGAGTGGCTGTGTACACCGGGGTCACCTTTCACACTACACTAGTATGAAAAAATGTCTTAAATTATGGGATGGATGGAGTAATAAATTAGTGGCATTGGTATTACCTTTGAAGAAGAAAGAAACAGAGACAAAATCAAAATAATGAAATTTTCTGAGAAAGGATGAACTAGTGCCATTGATATTACCCTTGCAGGAGAAAAATAAATAAAAAAGAAACTTAAAAACTACGACACAAATTTGCACTAAAATTGCACTTTTTACAATATGCAAAGAATAAGTATATGATAGTGCATTCCACACTCTAGTCTAATGTAATTTACACACATGTTGTTAGCACCTGCATGTATACACTTACACTCAACCAACATCCCAAAATGCTCATCTAGAGAAAGAAAACGACTAAAAAGAAAAAGAAGAGCAAAAACGCCAGCGACAAGTAATATGAATCGGAGGGAGTACATTAAAGAAGGTTGTTAAAATTCAGCCCAAAAAGGCATTCAAAAACAAAGGAAAAAAAATAAAACAACACGAATCTTGACAAAAGATCAACATTTAAAAATTGAGTTACCCAATTTTAAAAAGGACCCTGATAGGTGACATATGTATAGCACGAATACCTAGCGACTCTGAATATTTTTTATAGTAAGTTTAGTGATGCGTCAAGCATGACAATTTTTTTGGATGCTAAGTTTCTGTTTTTTCTCTTCTCATAACAACTTTCGTTGTAAAAGAACGTAAGGAATGGAGTGCTTTAGCATTTGAAAAATCAGACGACTAAATCAGATCAGTAACTAGCTAAGGCTAATGTGAATCTTCTTTATCTAAATAGCTAGCCTCCACTATTAGATTTCTCTACACATGCATGCTTCCACATCACCTCAATTATTTACAGCCTTCCGATCAAAATTGTGTGGCATCAAGGAGTCATGCATGAGTTACTTTTTTGCATTAATGCAAATTATGCCACCTCGTAAGTCATGCATGGCTTTTTTTCTCCCAACGTATGCATGCATTTTTTGCATTATCTATCAACGCAAAGTCGCAAACAACATCATTTCATCAATCATGTCTTCCTTTTGTGGGGATTTTTTTCTCTTTTATACATCATTTTGCCACACACTTCTTTTATGTTTTATCATTTTAAATATGTAAAACTCTTACATTTGTTTTCATTTGTTTTATTTGGTTTTAAGCACCTATTTATGCACTGGTTTTAACACGGTCCCTGCGGCAACGCGGGGGGGGGGGGCATTATGACCGGCTCTCTCCTACTTTCCACTGAGCTCAAGTTGCACTCTATTTTATGAAAATAAAGTTGACCTTATTCCCGTAAAGAAAGATAGTTTACTTAGAAAGCCGAAAAAGTAATCAAACGGCTTCCGATTAGCACAACGGAAGAGAAGAAAAACAAGGCCACAAACGATAGTGAGTCATTCAAACGAACGGCCGATCCGGTCAGGGTAGAAGTGGGTCAAAGAGGATGTTGGGTAACGTAGCATCCAATTTCAAAAAAATTCCTACCCTCACATAAGATCTATCTAGGAGATGCATAGCAATGAGAGGGGAAGAGTGTGTCTACATACCCTCGTAGACCAAAAGCGACAGCGTTTGACAACACGGTTGATGTAGTCGAATTTCTTCTCGTTCCGACCAATCAAGCATCGAATATACGGCACCTTTGAGTTCTGCACACGTTCAACTCGAAGACGTCTCTCGAACTCTTGATCCAGCAAAGTGTCGAGGAAGTAGACGAGTTCTGTCAGCACGACGACGTGGTGATGGTGATGGTGAAGTGAGCGCGCGCAGAGCTTCACCTAAGCACTACGCCAATATGACCGGAGGCGTAAACTGTGGAGGGGGGCGCCGCATGATGCCTACACACGCTTCTACTCTTGTAGACTATGTTGGGCCTCCAAGCGCAGAGGTTTGTAGGACAGCAGCAATTTCCCTCAAGTGGATGACCTAAGGTTTATCGAACTCAGGAAAGTAGAGGTTGAAGATGGTCTCTCTCAAGCAACCCTGCAACTAAGATACAAGAAGTCTCTTGTGTCCCCAACACACCTAATACAACTAGGAGTTGTATAGGTGCACTAGTTCGGCGAAGAGATGGTAAAATATGGATGATAGGAGTGGCAAAGCAAAGTAATATAAATCTGTAATAAAAAAGTGCAACAAGCAAACAAGTGGTAAACGTGAGCACAAATGGTATTGCAATGGTGAAAACAAGGCCTAGGCTTCATACTTTCACTAGTGGCAACTCCCAACAACATTAACATAATCGAATCACATGATATTTCCCATAAAACATGCAATGGAGACACACCCGGAGGTCATTCCTTTGTGGTCAAGAGAGGACGAGAATTATGTAGGGCTACGAAAGCACACCTCAAAGTTCGTAGTTCTCAATCTAAGGATTTCCCAATGTTACCGCGGCCATCCAAAGAGAGTCTCACAATCAACACAATATATCTAAAGGATAGTCAAAGACAAGCACCAAGAGACTCTCAATCTTCAATCAACACACAAAAGAGGAAATCACACATGAAAATATTTTTCTATTCCATGTCCAATAGACCGCTGTCACCTTGGTCTCGGGGATTATACTAGATAAAGACAAGTGGGTACATCAATCCAATACATAGAGGAAGGGGAAATATCATGGGATCACCCTAGATTAACATAGCATATGATCACAACGAAGATCACATCATGGGAGAGAGAATTGACCACATAGCTACTGGTAGAAACCTCAGCCCCGAGGAGGAACTACTCCCGCATCATGGAGGGAGGAAGCAACATCGATGGAGATGAATCCGGGGGCACTTCCCCGTCCCGGCAGGGTGCCGACATAGGAATTCTGGTCCCCCGAAGCTTGATGGCGATGGCGGCGGAGATCGGAATTGCGTCTGGAGAAAAGGGGTCCGGAATCAGGGTTTCTACGACGCGTGTTAAATATATGCCAAAGGGGGTCGCCAGGGGAGACCTGGGGGGCCCAGGCGCCCCCCCGGCGCGGCCAGGAGGGGGGCCGCGTGGGCAGGCCGCCTGGAGCCCTGGTGGCCCCCCTCCGGCCCTACTTTGGCTGCAAGGAAGCTTCCGGAATGCTGATTTTTTATATATTTTTCCCGAAATTTTTCTGGCAGTTTACGTAATGGGAAAACCTGAAATACAAAAATAGCAGAAAACAGAAACTGGCACTGGGGTGCACTGAGTTAATAGGTTAGTCCAAATATGATCAAAAGTGTATGGAAGTGTATAAATAACATAGCAATATCACACAAAAGAGGCATGGAGCAAGCAGAAATTATAGATACGTTTTGGACGTATCAACATCCCCAAGCTTAATTCCTGCTCGTCCTCGAGTAGGTAAATGATAACAAGCATAATTTCTGTGGTGACATGCTATTAACCATATAAGAACTTTTCATAGTCACATGACAAGTGCTTACTGAGACAATGAATCTGTAGTAATTAAGTTGCCTCATGAGAAAATCACAAAGAACTGAAAGTTTTACAATACGATACTGAAACACTCAATAGATTTGTAGTGAGCATGGTGTGCAAATATGATAAAGTGGTACCTCGCTTGCCCCCTTTAGTGAAGCAAAACATAAATGCAGGGGCACCTCCAAGGTTTAAGTGACGACTAGATACAATGATTTCAGAATAAACGATATCATAATCATGCAAAAGACAATGCTACTTTGGGACAGTGCACATTACACTCAGAATGACAATCATGCTCTCAATAGTTGGTGCTTTAAAGAAGGTGGAGACTCTCGAACCGTGGCTTTTGATGGCAAGGTTGAAAACCCGTGATCGGAAACAAAAACAAAACATGTACCAGAGCTCTTGGTTTTAAAAAAACAGAAGTAAATTTTATTTTTAGATATGCATGTTTCGTCAACGAATGCTAGCAGATAACTCAATCACTTCTTGAGATGGACAAGTTTCGAGGAACGGCTCCCGAATGAGGACGATCACATCCTCTTAATCTCCTTTGTTTATCACTGCCAAAGTTTTCTGATTTCTCATGAACAAAGCGTGAAGGAGGGTTTGTTTGTTGTATTATTTTTTAATGAGCCGGGCGCACTCTGTGCCAGTTCCTTCTCGTATTAGGGGTTTGCACATTAGACATGCAATCCCGGGGTGAAGCTTGTCCAACTTAAAAAGATCATGAATTAACTACTACTTTCTCATGAGCTAAAACAGAGGCACAAAAGAGAAATGCTTTTTTGATTAATTTCGAGATGGTACACGAAAGTCTTCGTTAGGAATGGCAGGTAAATACCATGTATAGGAAGGTATGGTGGACTCATATGGCATAACTGGTTTAAAGGATTTTGGATGCACAAGCAGTCAGTCCGCTTAGTACAGGCGAAGGTTAGCAAAAGACTGGGAGCGACCAACTAAAAGAGCAATGACGGTTATAATCATGCAGAGCGACAAAGCAACATTGAATCAGGCATGGAAGTTATATCGCTACTCAGAAATAAAAGATCATCAAGGCTTGACAGACTTTCTTTACAGTCTTAAATATGCGTGAGCATACGCCAAGTCAATCAAAATAAATTCTCGGAGGAAGATATCACTAAACCATACCACAGCATAGGCAAACAAATCATGTTGGTACTCCAATAACACATTGGGAACCCCCCAGCTATTTGAGACTAACCATAAGAAAACATGAACTACTAAGCACCATTATGCACGTAGCATTTTTGTCATAGACATATCGACCAGTGCAATAGAAGCCAACTCTCTCAACAAGATAAGCATGATACTAAAGAGAGTTCCAGCGACCAACTAAACAAAAGCTCTTTAAAAAGATAAGCATGAAAACTAAGAGCTGAACATGATAGTAGCTATTGAAAGACAAAGAACACACACAGCAAGGATAGACATGAAAATTCTATGTTATGTTCTAGGTTGAAGTGGAGGGTGTTTCTCTCCCACACAAAGAAAGCTGAGTTCCAACTCGTTATGAACAGCAAGCAAAGCTAAAGAAACTAAAAAGGAAACTAAAAGCAAGACGCTCCAAGCATAGCACATAACACATGAAGTGATAAAAATATAGTGGAACGAAAGACGAACTGATAATGTTGATGGAGAAGGGGATGCACGGGGGCATCCCCAAGCTTAGACGCTTGAGTCTTCTTGAATATTTCTTGGGGGTGCATGGGGGCATCCCCAAGCTTGAGCGCTTGACACTTCTGAATCTTTTTATCATCTTCCCTCGCACACTTGAAAACTCCCTTCATACATAACTCATCATAATCTGATTAGCGAGGTTAGTACCCTTAATAAAATAATTGTTCCTTGCTGGAAATAAGGATATTCTTGAAGGTCTACTATTTCTCAAGATTGCCAAAAGGTTTTTGCAAAGAAAAAGCAAGCTCAAGGTTTGCAAAATGAGGGAAAGGCAAAACAGGACAAAATCTGTGAAAAACAGAACAGCAGGTAGTAAATGATTTTTTCGGGGCACTTCTGCAACTCTAATCAAAAAACTCAGAACAGACGCCCGAAAGACAATTGTATAGAGCATGCTGTCGAACAAATTCAGACCAAAAAGATGATCTGGTGATTTTATACGAATTTTTCTATCCAAGGACAGAATCTGTTTCCTGGACAGCACGTCACAACTTTTGAACTTTCTTGCAATCAGAGGCTACACTTGGCACAAAGTTGAAAAGTAAAGATACAATGATGTTGCTACAATAGTAACAAACATCAAGACCACTAAAAACTGAAAGAACAAACTGAAAGTAAATATAACAAGGGTTGTCTCCCTAGAGCTCTTTCTTTATAGCCATAAAGATAGGCTTAAGACTTTAATGATGCTCTCGTAGGAATAAGAGTTGAAGAACAAAAGAGAGCATCAAGAAGCAAATACCAAATACATTTAAGCCTAACATGCTTCCTATGCATAGGAATATTGCAATAGAATAATTCATTGGAGCACAAAGCAATAAGCATAGGAAGACAAAACAAGTGCAGCTTCAAAACCTTCAACATAAAGAGAGGGAACTTAATATTATTGAAATATCTATAAGCATATGTTCCCTTCTCATAATAATTTTCAGTGGGATCACGAATAAACTCAACAATATAAGCATCACATAAATCATTGTTACCATGATCCACATGCAAAAAGGTACTCTTACTCTCCACATAAGCATAATCTTTCTCATTGGTAATAGTGGGAGTAGGACTATCATAAACAACTTGAACACTATAGATTAATTGTGTATTAGGAAGATGGTGTTCAACAAGGGAGTAATTCCCTCCATGATTATGACAAGTTTCATAAGGATAATTTCTCCTTATGTCATAGGTACCTTTATAATCACTATAGATTGGAGCTATAACATCATCATAGTAGAGAAGAGCATTATCATTGCTAGCAACTATATTTGTAAACATGTTGTCTTTATCCTTACTAGCAAAAGAATTATCAATTATCACATCACTAGTGGGTAAAGAATTTGCAATCCTATCATCCCCAAGCTTAGAGCTTTCCATATCATCACTTTCAGAGTTGGTACCAAAAAGATTTTCAAGATCATAAGTAGCATTATCATCATTTTCCCAATCACAATAAGTAACATGCATATCATAATCAAAATCATCTTCAATCGTACCTACGGACGTATCATCAAGATGATAATTAAGGCAATAAACTTCACCTTCTTCTTTAAACTTACAACCGTTAGGATAAAAATTGATGGGAGGAATATGCTCAGGCCAGGTTGATACCCATTCTTCTTCCTTCTTGCTCCTCTTCCTCCTCCTCTTCTTTTTCTTCTTCTTCACCTTAGGAGGGAGTGGTTGGAGATGAAGCTTCTCCACATATCCTGGTTTATCATTAGAAACAATAGGGGAAACTTGGGAGAAACTCTCCTTTTTATTAGCAGAAATATAAGAGACATTTTTATACTTTGGTAAAGTTCCCTCCTTTCTAATCTTACTTATGTAATCATTTTCATGGCAATTAACAACACAATAGAGATGGCAATTTTGCAAAGTGTTTTTTATTCCTATGGCATTAACATCTGGCCAAGAAGTCTTTTCTGATAACTCTTCACACATCAAAAATAACATAAGCTCATCATAAAGATCAGAGGTGATCATGTTATCACACAACTGGTTAACAGTTCTGTTTTGAAAGTGCATGCATTGAAAATTAAAGTGACCCTCTATACGACAAAGTTCACAAGTAAAAGGATAAAGGTCACACAATTCTCTAGCAATTTCATTTAAATCTCTGACCCAAGTGATTGTTCTTTCATGCTTATGTTGCTTACAATACTTCTCTTTTTCAATCATAGGCCTTTCACAAGGTCTATCCACTCCACAAAAATTAACATGCTTATATAAAACTTCATTTTTAGGAATTGGATCATGCATGTTGCAATCATCATGAACAATTTCATTTTCTTTGCAAGTCTCTTTAAAAGGTTTATGATACTTGATCCAATCCCCCTTAGGCATATTAAGATGTGAAGCAAAAGATTTGAGGAAATCAACAAGGAGTTGAGAATCAAGCCCAAACTTAGCACTAAACTTATTAAAACTTGTAGTTTCAACAAAGGACTTAATGCAATCATACTCATAAATTATACCTGACTCTTTACCTTTGTCGATCTCCCAATCTTCAGTGTTGCGTTGAATTCTTTCAAGGAGTTTCCATTTAGCATCAATCTTTTCGTTTGTGAAAGAACCCATAGAGGAAGCATCGAGCAAATCTTTATCCTGTCGAGAGAGCCTCCCATAGAAGTTAGTAATAATAATATCTTTGGGGAGCCCATGGTTAGGACATTTTAGCATTAACGTTTTCAGTCTCCCTCAAGCTTGAGCTATGCTCTCTCCGTCATGAGGATAGAAATTATAAACATAATTCCTATTCTCATGGACTTCATGAAGAGGATAAAACTTGGAGTAAAAGAGAGACATAAGCTCTTGCCAATCAAGCAAGTGCGAGTTATCGAGAAGCTTATACCAATCTGAAGCTTTATCTATAAGTGATACGGCGAACAATTTCCTCATAAAAAACTCCCTTGATACACCTGCAAGCTTAAATAATGAACATAATTGTGACAGATATAGCAAGTGTTCACCGGGATGTCTGTCTCCTGCGTAATGATTAGCCAAAACATAATCGATAATACCAGCTGGTATTTTATAGGGCACAATTTCAGTAGGGGGAGGAGCAACCACCACAGGTGTGGGGCGTCTTCCCACAAGCAACGATCCAATAGCAAGGTTGTCCATAAGCATAACTAGTGAAATAAAAACAAGAAACAAAAAGATTTAATTGCAAGATCTAAAGATATACCTTCAAGCACTCACTTCCCCGGCAACGACGCCAGAAATAACTTGGTGTCTACACACGCTTCTACTCTTGTAGACTATGTTGGGCCTCCAAGCGCAGAGGTTTGTAGGACAGCAGCAATTTCCCTCAAGTGGATGACCTAAGGTTTATCGAACTCAGGGAAGTAGAGGTTGAAGATGGTCTCTCTCAAGCAACCCTGCAACTAAGATACAAGAAGTCTCTTATGTCCCCAACACACCTAATACAACTAGGAGTTGTATAGGTGCACTAGTTCGGCGAAGAGATGGTAAAATATGGATGATAGGAGTGGCAAAGCAAAGTAATATAAATCTGTAATAAAAAAGTGCAGCAAGCAAACAAGTGGTAAACATGAGCACAAATGGTATTGCAATGGTGGAAACAAGGCCTAGGCTTCATACTTTCACTAGTGGCAACTCCCAACAACATTAACATAATCGAATCACATGATATTTCCCATAAAATATGCAATGGAGACACACCCGGAGGTCATTCCTTTGTGGTCAAGAGAGGACGAGAATTATGTAGGGCTACAAAAGCACACCTCAAAGTTCGTAGTTCTCAATCTAAGGATTTCCCAATGTCACCGCGGCCATCCAAAGAGAGTCCCACAATCACCACAACATATCTAAAGGATAGTCAAAGACAAGCACCAAGAGACTCTCAATCTTCAATCAACACACAAGAGAGAAATCACTCATGAAAATATTTTTCTAATCCATGTCCAATAGACCGCTGTCACCTTGGTCTCAGGGATTATATTAGATAAAGACAAGTGGGTACATCAATCCAATACATAGAGGAAGGGGAAATATCATGGGATCACCCTAGATTAACATAGCCTATGATCACAACGAAGATCACATCATGGGAGAGAGAATTAACCACATAGCTACTGGTAGAAACCTCAGCCCCGAGGAGGAACTACTCCCGCATCATGGAGGGAGGAAGCAACGTCGATGGAGATGAATCCGGGGGCACTTCCCCGTCCTGGCAGGGTGCCGGCACAGAAATTCTGGTCCCCCGAAGCTTGATGGCGATGGCGGCGGAGATCGGAATTGCGTCTGGAGAAAAGGGGTCCGGAATCAGGGTTTCTGCGACATGTGTTAAATATATGCCAAAGGGGGTCGCCAGGGGAGACCTGGGGGGCCCAGGCACCCCCCCCCGGCGCGGCCAGGAGGGGGGGCGCATGGGCAGGCCGCCTGGAGCCCTGGTGGCCCCCCTCCGGCCCTACTTTGGCCGCAAGGAAGCTTCCGGAACGCTGATTTTTTATATATTTTTCCCGGAATTTTTCTGGCAGTTTACGTAATGGGAAAACCTGAAATACAAAAACAGCAGAAAACAGAAACTGACACTGGGGTGCACTGAGTGAATAGGTTAGTCCAAATATGATCAAAAGTGTATGGAAGTGTATAAATAACATAGCAATATCACACAAAAGAGGCATGGAGCAAGCAGAAATTATAGATACGTTTTGGACGTATCACCGCACACGGCTGACAATTGTTGGTGTGTGTTCTAGGCACCCCCTCCCCATGTATATGTAGGTTGGAGGAGAGGAGAGGAAGCCAAGGGGGCGCCCCAAGTAGGAGGAATCGTATTTGAGGTCCTCTCCAATTCTACCAAACCCCCTTGATACGTCTTCAACGTATCTATAATTTTTGGTTGTTTCATAATATTATATTATCCTTCTAGGATGTTTTATGGGCTTTTATATACACTTTTATATGATTTTTGGGACTAACCTATTAACCTAGAGCCCAGTGTCAGTTTCTGTTTCTTCCTTGTTTTTAAGTTCTACAGAAAAGGAATACCAAACGGAGTTCAATTGACGTGCAAATTTTCGATGATTTTTTATGGACCAAAAGAAGCCCCCGGAGTAAAAGAGTTGGGCCAGAAGAGTCTCCGGCTGCCCACGAGAGTGGGGGGCACGCCCACCCACCTGGGCGAGAAGAAGGAGAAAGGAGAAGGAGAAGAAGAAGAA
>LR738712.1:132621549-132655528 GCA_902687465.1 Secale cereale
AGGAGGAGGAGGAGGAGGAGGAGGAGCAGGAGGAGAAGAAGAAGGAGGAGAAGAAGAAGGAGAAGGAGAATGAGAAGGAGAAGGAGAAGAGGAAGAAGAAGACAGAGAAGAAGAAGAAGAAGGAGAAGAAGAAGAAGGAGGAGGAGAAGAAGAAGGAGAAGAAGGAGAAGGAGAAGAAGAAGAAGAAGAAGAAGGATAAGAAGGAGAAGAAGGAGGAGAAGAAGGAGAAGAAGAAGAAGAAGAAGAAGAAGAAGAAGAAGAAGAAGAAGAAGAAGAAGAAGAAGAAGAAGAAGAAGAAGCGTGGTGGTCATAGTTCTTCACCTCATAACCCAGTAACAGTGGTCTTCAAGCTCACCAAAGTACTGGATACCACCAGGTGTTCCTGCATTTAGTTCGAAGTAGGTGGGAAACAAGTTAGGTATTGCTTGCAACAACTGTAAATATCGAAAGGAAATTTTAGTTACTCGTATATAAGAGAGCAGGCTGGGTGTTAGGGGTTGTTTGGATTGAAGCCAAACCAGCTTGTGTGTTAGTACCGAGTGAGAATGGCAGCTAAAAAATTGGCAGTCATCGAAAAATTTGGCTGCAATCGAAACGGTTGACCACGCTATGGTGAATGGTGAGAATTTAGGAAGGGTTGGCTTTGGCAGCCATCCAAACTGGCTCTTACACATGATGTCATATAAGTGAACTGAAGATTATTTTTTCGAAATATGTATATGGCAACCGTAATCATTTCTGCAAAACTGCCACAACACTCGGTGTCCCTTCGATAGGCATCACACGCATAGTCTTCCTCCCGTATTCCTCCTCCGCGCCAAGTCCCCAACCGACGGTGTCTTCCTCGATCTGATTCCTCCTCCCTGCCGCCAAGTCCGAGCCCGCCTCACCGCATCCTCCTCCGGCGAGCCACCGCCGGCAAGCCAAACCGCAGTGTCGCTCCTTGCTCCCTCCTTTTCCCTTCATCTTCCTTCCTTCCTTCCTCTCTATCATCTCTTTCTCTCTACTCACGGGAGGTCCCATGGATCCAAGCAAGCGGCCACCAGAAAGACAACCCCTCCACTGGACCCCCTCTGCCCCGACGGTCGCAACCTCTGGCGCCTCCCTAGTGTCCGCCGCTGCCTAGTCGTCATCCTCGAGGCCCGCGATTGCAACACCTCCTCCAGGGCCGGACCAGGGGGTGTGAAGCTCCAAGAAATTATGTAGTTGGAAGGTGTAAACAAGCTCAATTGACCCAAAACATGGAGTTCTGAAGGTTGCTGGATCCAAGCAGAGTGAGGAGCCTGTTGCCTCGCTGTAGAGGATGGACGAGACCCGGCGCCACCGCATCGCAGGAGTGTGTTGTGTGTCCCTTGCTCGTTCAGTTCAGTTATCCCTTGCCCATTCGGTTCAGTTGTGTTGCTTGGTTGTCTCATAAGAAAATATGAAGGGAAATGTATTGTCAAGAGATGCCAATACTGTAGTTCCTTCTTTGCAACTTTTTTGTTCATTTCTTACAAGAAATTGTAGCCTATAAAGTGTACAATTATACTAGCCCGGTATATTCAGTACTTCAATTTATTGTTCAGTTGTACCACTTGTTGGTACCACTTGTGTTAGTTCTACACATACCCAGTGTTATGTGCTACAATTTCAGTGTTAAGTAGTTCAAAAATGTTTAATTTGGAGAGGTTCCGGTGCTTTGTTGCTGCTGTTATGTGCTAGAATTCCAGTGTTATAAATTGTTTCTTGTGTTCTTGTTAAGCCTGTATGTGAGGCTCTAAAAATACAGTTTGGAGAAATTCCAGTGCTTTGTTGTTGTTGTTGTTGTTGTTATGTTGTACACACAATCTGCACTTTAAAGAGGATCCAACGCTTGGATGGTGCCGTTTCTTGCTATTAAGCGTGAAAGTGTGTTGTGAAAATCTGCAATTTGAGATATTTTAGCGCTTTGCGGTTGTTTGGTATTCGTGTACTAGCACTTGTAAAAATCAGAAATCAGGAAATGTTCAAGTCCCATGTTGTGATTGTCAAGACAAAATAAACCCAGCAAATAATAATTTTTGGACACATATTGAAACATCAATTTTATTTCGAATATCTTGTCAAGACAAAAATGAAAGTCAAAACGGATCTTATATCGATCACTTGGTACAAAATATATGAACCATTTTATGTTTGGACCAGAAAAATAAACATACAGATTTATTTTATGGGACTGTGTGCTGTGGAGTGCGGGTTAACTTGTAGAAAGTACAAGGTTGTCTTTGCAAAAAAGGCAATAGTCCTTCTTTTGACCAAAATCTGGCCGATTAATTTTTCATCTAAGGGTCCTGAATCCACCGGTGCACTGGGTGCGGTGCACCTGATATGTTCTCCACAGCGGTGACGGGTCGTCCGATTTTAACCTTTCCCCAAATCCGAACTCAAAATCATTCTTCCCCAAAACAGACGCAGAGAGCAGAGCCTCCTCCGCCGCGTCGAGGATGGCGAGGGCGCTTCGAGTGGTGGCGCTCCTCCTCGCCGTCGCCGCCGCCGCCGCCGCCGCCGCGTCCGCGTCCTCCGCGACTGCGGCTCCCGCCCGCACCCCCCGACAGAAGGTCTGCGACCCGCGCCTGCTGGCTGGGCGCGTCCTGTCGAGCTGTACTCCGGCGTTCGCCACGCGTCGGCAGACGTGCTGCGACGCGCTCCTCTCCGCCGTTCCGCGCGGAGGCGCCGCCGTGCGGTGCATCTGCTACGCCGCACAGGAGGAGGAGCTGCGGCTCTCCGGGGTCACCTCCATCGACCTACTGCTCTTGTACAACGACTGCGGCGGCGCGCTGCCCTCGCAACCGCGCGAGGTGGATACCCTATGTGAGCATTGTTTCTCCCCCCCTCCTTGTCTGCCCAACCCCCTTGTTCTGTATGCTGTCTCCCCGCAGATTTTGCTGCGCGCTCTGCCACCGCGGTTTGCATGTTTATTTTACTAGTTGAATCACGCAAATAGCTAATTCGGCTCGGGATACAGGGATCCCGAGCTAACGACCTGGAAGCTTATATTCTAACAGGAGGTTGTTTCGATTTGCTAACTGCTGGAACTTACCATATAAATTTGTGATTTAAGTTCCTCGTGATTGGACAGTCATAATCTGAATCTAGTTTTCATGTCAATGTTCTGTTTAGAAGCAATGTTGTGATGTGCAATGCGATTTGAATTGTAGATGTTGCATGTTATTGAATGCAAGTTGTTTAATGTGGAGGATGTACCCTTATTCAACATTGCTGGGCTGGGAATCCCTTAGTGTTTAATGTTCTCCGGATTCTTTACCTTGGGGATTAAAACCAAATTTGTGTCAGTTCCACCCCATAGGCAAGCCACCGGCTCTTAAAACCTGTAGAGTTTTTTGAATCACCTTTCCCCCAACAAGGTGCCAATATTTTTCTTAAAATAGGGCTGGCATTCCGTCAGGCCTGAGGGCCTCTAGATCTCCCATTGTGACTAGGGAGTATTCTAGTAGTAATAATTTCAGAATATGTTTGTTTCCCCCAAACACTGTGAACATTATAAATCTTTGCTCACAGACTGCAATTTGTTTTGTGACTAGGGAGTATTCTAGTAGTACTAGAGCAATGCTGTTGATTGAGCAGTGTGTTAATATTGTCAGTCCTGTTCACAGGTCAAGACAATGCAGCGCCGCGCCGTAGGCTCGGTGCCCCTGGTAAGATAAGATAATTATTATTTAATTCACCATCATTTTCCTGCTGTACTACGCTTACAAATGTTGTGCGATTTTCAGCCAAATGTGACGCGACAGTTGTAGCTTGGAATATCTCTACAGAGTGTTCCGAGCCTCTTACCACTGAAGGTGCTCAAATCCCCCAGGTCTGCTGTGAGCTGGTACGGCTAGCGGGCGATACACCGTATTGCCTGTGCGATGCCGCACAAGATCCTGCTTTGCTCGACTCCCCCATCTCATTGGAGCATCTCCACAGGACATACACAACCTGTGGGGGGATCAGGAGGGTTGAGCGCTGCTGGCCTCTTGGTACGTGTTCATGCGTTGTCTGTCCCCATTTCATCTGAACTTTGCAATGTGTTATACCAACAGCTTACCAATGTGTACAGAGCCTGCGAGTTTCACCACACCAACAGCTCCGGCACACACCCCAGAGCAGACACGCTCGGCTCCTCGACAGCCGCAGCAATCTCATCCAGATTCTCCACATCCCCAACAATCTCCCAAGACAATGACAGCTCCTGTGCCGCTGCAGCCGGAGCATGCAAGTTCATGGGCAGCATTCTGGGGTGGCATCAGCGGAAAGATTGTAGAGTTTGTGGGCCTTTTTTTGGCGGGTTTCGCGGCGTTGGTGCTCGGCTGGATGGCTGAAAACTGGTTCAGAAGGAGTATGCAATTCTCATCTCAGACTCTTGTTACATTCCATGAAATTCGAAATCTAAAAATTCTGTTCAAATTTCAGAGCTTGCTCGCGGCCAGTTGGATGCCGAAAGGGAGAGGGAGGCAGAAGCAGCGAGGATGAGGGAGAGGGAGGAGGTGGAAGTGGCGAGGGCGAGGGAGGCGGAAGCCGCAAGGGCAAGGGAGAGGGAGGAGGAGGCAAAAGCGGCAAAGGAGAGGGAGAGGGAGGCGGAAGCGGCAAAGAAGAAGGAGAGGCGGGCGGCGCGGAAAGCTGCAAGGGCGAGGCGCGCCGCGCGGGAAGCTGCAAGAATGCTGGTGGAGCAGAAGATGCTGCACGCCCAAAAGGTGTTTGCAGAGTCTGGCACCTCAAGCTCATCATCAGCTGACAGCAGCAGCACCTCAAGCTCGTCATCAGCTCGGGCGAGCACCGAGTACACATCTTGTTGATGTTTGCTCTGGCTCCCAGAACAAAGATGATTTTCAGCACTCAGCGATGCTTGCATCTTGTATCTGGGAAAGCAAGCACCTGGGTTGCCTGCTTCAAGAGAAGCCCCTGACCAAGGGGAAGAAACCCCTGTAACTATTGTGTAGCAATGGCTCTCGGATAGTTAAGGTTGCTTCAAGATACTCCGGTAGAGTTGATCCTTCCTCCTTCGGTTCTTAGGATAGGAATAGACATTTTTCTGTTCTCTTGCATATATGAGGCGTGGGTATCAATTGCTAGCTAACTACCAATGCAAACATATACTATAAGCTGCTACATAGAATGAAGTGCAAGCAAGATGTGTAGGCAATTACTGTACATCCGTACTAATTTGGTAGAGAAAATCAAGCTCTCATGATCCCATTGGCATGTCAAAACCTGCATCAAAATTCAAACCATTAAATACAACAAATACATTGGTCCAATGGTAGCTCAAACATATAGCATCGCTTTAGTAGAAGAAAGAAATTTAGAATGCCTGAAGCTTCTTGGGACACTGCAAGCCAGTCCCAGCTTCTTTATTAAGTAGCAAAAGGGCATATGTGCAATCCATTCCGGATAAGACTTACCAGTTTAATAAAGTTGATCTCTGCATAGGCAATCTGTCCACTGCCAATAGCAACTTATGTGCACAAAATAGCTCCCTCTGAACCACTCACCTATCTTGCTTTATTATTTGTAAAAAACATTCAAGTTGTGGCAAACTTCAGTTCAGCATTCCAAAAAAAATGAATTATGTACATCTAATTCTCCTAGCTCAAAACAGGCAATCCCACATAGTTGGAACAATTTAGAGTAATTGCAACAACAACAAAAGAAAATCACAATTGGGGACCCCAATTCAGAAAGGGCGATGATAGGCGCCGGTGCGCCGGCCGAACGTTTCGGCCGGTCGCACCCTAGCCGTCAGATCGGCTCGTCCCGAGCCGTTGGATCCTTATCCAACCAGGTCGTCGTCTTCCTCCCGCGAGAGCGTAGCGAGCGTCGTCTTCCTCTCGCGAACCCCATCTCGCCGGCCGCCCGCGTTCCCCCCGTCGCCTGCCCTCCTCGTCCCTGGTCGCCGTCCTCGTCGGCCGTCTTTCCCGGCCGCCCTGGTCGCCGGTAGTCCTCGGCGGCCGTCCTCTTCACCGGCTTCGCCCCCATGCAATAGCCCATCCCTAAGGTTGTAGCTTCCATGGCCACCGTTGCAGCTCCGGTGGCGACGACCGGAGCTCACCGACGTGCTCACCGGTGTGCTCGCCGGCGCTCATCCCCCGCTTGCGAACAAAAAAGATCGAGCGCCCAGGGAGATGCCCAGTGCTGCAACCTACGACGAAAAAAGCTACAACTAGCAATAGGAAAAGCTTCAACCGGCTACGAAAAAAGCTTCAACCAGTATACGACTGGAGCTATGGATAAGAAAAGTTACAACCGGTGACAGAGAAAGCTTCATCTAGTGATGAAAAAAAGCTTCATCAGATTATTAAAAAAAATTCAACCGTGGAAACAAAGCCATGGACGAAAATTACAACCGGTGACAGAAAAAACTTCATCTAGCGATGAAAAAAGCTTCATCCGACTATAAAAAAAGTTTCAACCATGGAAACGAAGCCATGGACGAAAAACGAAAAGTTGCAACCGACAGTATAAAAGTTACAACCGCATTGAAAAAAGCTTCAAACTCCTTATCTCAGCTGCGACCGCGATGACGATGACGCCGTTTTGCTGCAATCGTAGTAGATTTTTGCTACCGCCGGCGATTGAATTTGCTACAACCGTTTTCAGCAAAAAATCGCCGTGGGGTGTAGTCTGCCATGGCTGGTTGCAGCTCCGGCGTGGCCGGGTCCGGCGAGGTAGGCAGAGCTCCGATGCATGCGAGGTAAGCGTCGTCGTGGTAGCACCCCGTCGCCCCGGTTGCAGCATCTCCCGTGGTCACCGCCCCTCGGTCACCGGCGAGATGGGATGGTCACCGTGCAGATCCATGGCAGCTTCGAGCGGGGAGCGGAGGCGTGGTGCTGCGACCGGGGGCGGGGGGGAGGGGGGAAGGGATGGGGAAGGGGTGGGGAGGAGGGGGCAGAAGAAGAGGGCGGCGCGCGCCCCGGCCAGCTGCGCGAGATGTGGGGGAGCTGCGATCAAGGAGACGCGAGGAAGAGGGAGACCGGCCCAATGTTCCGCCGGTGCCCCGGCTCCAAACGTTTCCGATCAGAAAACAACCAGCTTTCGTTGTTTTTTTCTTCAAAAGAAAAAAAAGGCCACTACTGTACCGACAGTTTGCGAAAAACACTGATTGCTCGATAAGCAGCGTTTGACTCTAAATCTGACCGGCGGGTCCCATTGTCAGCACGTAAAGAGCCGGACGGAATAAACTGACGTTAGTGACCAGTCAACCCCTCCTCTGCCTCCTTAGCATTTCACCAAACACGTCGCAGGCGCACCAGAGTAGCCAGTCCGGTGCACCCCGACGGCTCCAGCGCACGCCGTGTGCATCCACGCTGACGAGAGTGTTCAGGGTGCCGCCCCTCCCCTCCTCCCCGGTGGCGAGATGGCTCGCTACAGGATGGACGGGGACACCGGTGGCCACGCGACTCGGTGCGCCGCCCGCCTTCGGGGAGTACGCGCGCTGCCGCCTGCGCGTGTTCTTCCATCCTCCCGAGCCGGTGTGCTGCGGTGTGTGTCCCTCTGAAACCGGCTCACCCGCACGTGTTGCTAGCTGGCGCGGAGCTCGCCGGCGGGAGTTGAACAGGAGCGACGTCGGGGAGGTCCAGGAGGCGCTCGCAAGAAGCAGAGCGCGGTCCGGACAAGGAGAGGGCGACAGAGCTCGCCACAGGCTTGGAGGAGCTTGTACCGAACATGGAGCGGCGACGAGAACGTCTCCGCTGCGGCGGCGTTGAGGAGGACCGGCGGGGCAGTGAGGTTGTGTTCTCGCTGCACTCCCCGTCGGATCTGGCCGTGCATTCCCACGCGAATGAGCCGGACGAGCTTGCCGTCTTGCTCCAGTGCCGTGGATTCGGTCGCGGGCGAGAAGGAGCACGCCGCGTCCGACCGTTCCTGGCGCGCTAGCTGTGGGCTGGGCTAGCCGGAGCTCCACGGCGGGTGTGGCTCGGTCAGGAGAACGTGGCGGTGATGGCGCGGCCCAGCAGCTTGTCGGTGGGCGCGGGGCGGCGTCGGCGCGCCTCAGGGGAAGGGCGGCAGTGGTGTTGGCGTGACCCAGCAGCTTGTCGGCGGGCGCGCGGCGGCGCACCGCACGAGAAGGGCAGCGGCGGGGTTGGCGCGGCCCTGCAGTTTGCTGGCGGGCGCGCGGCGGCGGCGCTACAAGGTAGGCTTGCCGGCGGACGCGGGTGCGCTGCGGCGTGACGACGGTACGATTTGGACTGGTCAAACTTTAAAAAAAACCTGGAAAGGGTCGTTTCTTTTAAAGCAAGCAAAGCTTGTACTCCCTCCGTTCCCAAATATAAGTCTTTCTAGAGATTCCACCAAATGACTACATACGAAGCAAAATGAGTGAATCTACAATCTAAAATATGTCTACGTACATCCGTATATTGTATTACATTGAAAATGTCTAAAAAGACTTATATTTAGGAACGGAGGGAGTATTACTTACTAGTGCTGGGTAGATCACCCAAAGCACGAGAGGCCACATGACCTGGTACGTCAGATTCCCACTCGATGAAGTGGTTTAGAAGATACATACGGCCTAGTTTAGCTAGTTCATGTGCGACAGTATTAGCCCCACGATTGTAGTATACCATTTCATGATGCGCGAACCAGAGCTTGAGTTGGAGTTTTGAGCTCCTAGTGGAGGCGCTCGATCTTCGTCGGGTGGACTCGTCGGAAAGGGTCGTTGGTACAGTGGCAATTTGAGAATGCCACATCTTTTCTGGGACTTTGCCCTCATAGCACATCTTTCTTTTTATTAGATTATATGACACACCTTTGACTAATAGCTGAACAAAATACCACAGATTGATTTTTTTCTTCTATTCCACGTCCAAATCTACATCTCTTTTTTGTTAGGATGAACTTTTTTTGTTAGGACGAAATTGCCCCCCGGTCGTTTCCTTTTTGAGAGAACCACACATTATATTATATCAAATAAAAAGAGTACATCATGTGGAACGTACAGAAAAACCAGGACTGACAGGGGTCCAGGAGAACTTCACAAAAAGAACCTCAAATATAAGAATATTACAAGTAAGTCCTTTGGGGTCCCTGCAAACAAACCCCATCTGAAACCGTCGTCGTTCGCAGGCGCCACCGAGATGCACACCCGAGAAAGCGACGGAGAACCAACAGACCGAAATCCAGGCCAGCGCCATAGCCATCAAGGCGTTGTGAACCGAAGAACAGGCCTATAGAACTGGCACTTGACGCTGTGGCGAGTCGACCGGGGATATTCCCCACGCTGACCTAGATCCAAATCCAGCGAATCCCAACAATCACAGAACGGAGAGCACAACGTCGCCTCGTCGTGACTCCTCCCGACGCCGCCGCCTCGCTGTGCCAGCTCCCCCCGGCGAGCCGCCGCCTCATCGTCACTCCTCCCGACGCCGCCACCTCGCCGTGTGATACGTCTCCAACGTATCTATAATTTTTTATTGTTCCATGCTATTATTTATGATGTTTTGGATGTTTAATAGGCTTTGTTATACACTTTTATATTATTTTTGGGACTAACCTACTAACCCAAAGGCCCAGTCCAGATTGCTATTTTTTTGCCTATTTCAGGGTTTTACAGAAAAGGAATATCAAACGAAGTCCAAACGGAATGAAACTTCTGGAGATATATATTTGGAGCAAAATACGCACGGGAGACTTGAGAACCACGAAATAGGGCTGACGTGGCGTCCACGAGGGTGAGGGCACGCCCCCCCTACCTCGTGGGCACCCCGTCTGGCCCCCGGTGCCCTCCTTCCTCCTATATATACCTACGTAGCCCGAAACCATCAGAACAATAGAGAAAACCCTAGTTCCACCGCCGCAACCTTCTGTTCCCGTGAGATCCCATCTTGGGGCCTGTTCCGGAGCTCCGCCGGAGGGGGGATCTTCCACGGAGTGCTTTTACATCATCATCATCGCCTCACCATGAGTTGTGGGTAGTTTACCACAGACCTTCGGGTCCATAGCTAGTATCTAGATGGCTTCTTCTCTCTCTTTGGATCTCAATACCAAGTTCTCCTCGGTCTTCGAGGAGATCTATTCGATGTAATCTCTTTTTGTGGTGTGTTTATCGAGACCCGATGAATTATGGGTTTATGATCAAGATTATCTTTGACAAATATTTGGTTCTTTTCTGAACTCTTTATGTATGATTATAATATCCTTGCAATTCTCTTCGAATTATTGGTTTGGTTTGGCCTACTAGATCTATAGTTCTTGCAATGGGAGAAGTGCTTGGCTTTGGGTTCAATCTTGCGGTGTCCTTTCCCAGTGATAGTAGGGGCATCAAGGCACGTATTGTATTGTTACCATCGAGGATAAAAAGATGGGGTTTATATCACTATGTTTGAGTTCATCCCTCTACATCATGTCATCTTGCTTAAGGCGTTACTCTGTTCTTATGAACTTAATACTCTAGATGCATGCTGGATAGCGGTCGATGTGTGGAGTAATAGTAGTAGATGCAGAATCGTCTTGGTCTACTTGTCTCGGACGTGATGCCTATATATAATGATCATGCCTATATAGTCTCATAATTATTCGCTTTTCTATCAATTACTCGACAGTAATTTGTTTACCCGCCGTAGAATATCGCTATCATGAGAGAAGCCACTAGAGAAAACTATGGCCCCGGGTCTATTCTCAACATATCAATCTACAATCTACTTTACTTTTCCGCTTTTACTTTCTGTTCTTATATCCAAAAATACCAAAAATATCAAACTATCATCTCTATCAGATCTCACTTTTGTAAGTGACCGTAAAGGGATTGACAACCCCTTATCGCATTGGCTGTGAAGTTTTTATTTGTTTGTGCAGGCGCGAGGGACTCGCACGTGGTCTCCTACTGGATTGATACCTTGGTTCTCAAAAACTGAGGGAAATACTTACGCTACTGTGCTGCATCACTCTTTCCTCTTCGAGGGAATACAAGGCAAACTCGAGAAGTAGCACTGTGCCATCTCCCCGGCAAGCCGCCGCCTCGTCATGACTCCTCCCGCCGACGCCGCCTCGCTGTGGCAGCTCCCCGATGAGCCATCTCACTGTGCCTCCTTTCCGGCAGCACCACCTTGTCATTCGTCCTCTCCCACTTGCCGTCGTACCTATGGCGTGTCCCCCGATGTAGCTGCTCGTGGCTGTGCTGGCTGGAGAAGTGCTCGCTGTACAAGCTGGCTGCTGCATTAGTTGTAGTTTGTAGCTAGTAGTTGCTAGCTTTGTTAGCATATGGCTCACTCTCAAATTCCAGTGAGACACACACTTGTTACGTGTTGACGGCTGTAGCAACTGTTGTAAGAAGATATGGATGCTTGTTCGTATGGATGTAATCAAAATTCAGATTGGGATGTACTCCCTCCGTTCCTAAATATTTGTCTTTCTAGAGATTTCAACAAGTGACTATATACGAAGCAAAATGAGTGAATCTACACTCTAAAATATGTCTACATACATCCTATGCTGCAGCCCATTTGAATGTCTAGAAAGACAAATATTTAGAAACGGAGGGAGTACCATGTAATGATTTATTACTTTGTTGGTATAGATATAATCAAAATTTTGATAGCATTTTCACGTAAAATTTTGACATGACCTCTCTATATTTATGTACCATTTTCACATATCATACGAATATATATGACAATCCAGAACTAATACATATGAATTTATGAACTAATACATATGAATTTATATTGGAAGCATAAGGCGAGTCCTTGTCTGACAAGTTGCATCCAGAACAAAAAGTGAATAATCATCTCAGTACACAAGAGCTCTTTGAGGGCGGTCGGCAAGAGCAAGGTGGTGGCCAGGTGGGATCCTCGTTTGGCATGTCGGAGGGCTCTTCTTCGGCATCGGCGTCAACGTCGGCAAGCTACAGCAAGCCCGGCGTGCCGGAGATGGCCGACTAGTGTGGGCTGCCTGCCGTTGGGGCAGCCGCGGACAGCTGCGTGGCCGCTGAGGTCACTGGCGTGAGGGCGGGTGTGGACTGTCAGGATGGACTACTGGAAAGCGTGGCCAGGCCAATGCGGGCAGGACGCGTGCCGGCAGCCGCGGAGGGATCCGAGCTGCTTTCGGTGGAAAGCAGGGTTGGGCCCAGGGCGGATCAAACCGAATCTCGGTCGGTGTGTGCGACCGGGCAACGAGAGCTGGGCGTGGTGGCTCTAGAAGACTCCCCATGATCAGTCAATTAGGTTGGCGCGATGGCCGAGGGTTGGTGGGATTGGGATGTTGGGGAACGTAGTATTCTCAAAATTTTCCTACGATCACGCAAGATCTATCTACTAGATGCATAGCAAAGAGGGGGAGAATGTGTCTACGTACCCTCGTAGACCGGGAGCGGAAGCGTCTAGTGACGCGGTTGATGTAGTCGAACTTCTTCGCGATCCAATCGATGAAGTACCGAACGTACGTCACCTCCGCGTTCAGCACACATTCAGCTTGATGACGTCCCACGAGCTCTTGATCCAGTTGAGCTTCATGGGAGAGTTTCGTCAGCACGACGGCGTGGTGACGGATATGATGAAGTTACCATCGCAGGGCTTTGCCTAAGCGCTGCAACGATATGACCGAGGTGTGTTACTGTGGAGGGGGGCACCGCACACGGTTGGGAGAGATCAACTGATCAACTTGTGTGTTCTAGGGTGCCCCCCTGCCCCCGTATATAAAGGAGAAAGGGGGGAGGCCGGCCGACCCTCTATGGCGCGCCAGGAGAGGAAATCCTACTAGGAATAGGATTGCAATCCTATTCCTAGTAGGAGTCCACCAAGAAGGAGAAGGGGGAAGGAAGGAGAGGGAGAAGGAGAAGGAAAGGGGCGCCGGCCCCCCTCCTTCCTTGTCCAATTCGGACCAAGGGGTGGGGGGCGTGCGGCCCAGCCCTGGCCCTCCTTCTCTCTTTCTCCTATGGCCCATTAAGGCCCATAGCTTCCCCAGGGGGTTCCGGTAACCCCCCGGTACTCCGGTTAATTCCGAAACTTTACGAAACACTTCCGGTGTCCGAATATAGTCGTCCAATATATCAATATTTACGTCTCGGACATTTCGAGACTCCTCGTCATGTCTGTGAACTCATCCGGGACTCCGAACTACTTTCGGTACATCAAAACTCATAAACTCATAATACCGATCGTCATCAAACGTTAAGCGTGCGGACCCTACGGGTTCGAGAACTATGTAGACATGATCGAGACTCATCTCCGGTAAATAACCAATAGCGGAACCTGGATGCTCATATTGGTTCCTACATATTCTACGAAGATCTTTATTGGTCAAACCGCATAACAACATACGTTGTTCCTTTTGTCATCGGTATGTTACTTGCCCGAGATTCGATCGTCGGTATCTCTATACCTAGTTCAATATCGTTACTGGCAAGTTTCTTTACTCGTTCCGTAATACAACATCTCGTGACTAACTCATTAGTCATTTGCTTGCAAGGCTTATTATGATGTGCATTACCGAGAGGGCCCAGAGATACCTCTCCGACACTCGGAGTGACAAATCCTATTCTTGATCTATGCCAACACCACGAATACTTTCGGAGACACCTGTAGAGCATCTTTATGATCACCTAGTTACGTTGTGATGTTTGATAGCACACAAGGTGTTCCTATGGTATTCGGGAGTTGCATAATCTCATAGTCATAGGAACATGTATAAGTCATGAAGAAAGCAATAGCAGTAAAACTAAACGATCATAGTGCTAAGCTAACGGATGGGTCTAGTCCATCACATCATTATCCTAATGATGTGATCCCGTTGATCAAATCACAACTCATGTCTATGGCTAGGAAACATAGCCATCTTTGATCAATGAGCTAGTCTAGTGGAGGCTTACTAGTGACATACTGTTTTGTCTATGTATTCACACATGTACTAAGTTTCCGGTTAATACAATTCTAGCATGAATAAAAGACATTTATATGATATAAGGAAATACAAATAACATCTTTATTATTGCCCCTAGGGCATATTTCCTTCGGTCTCCCACTTGAACTAGACTCAATAATCTAGATTACAAAGTAATGATCCTCACACCCATGGAGTCCTGGTGCTGATCATGTTTTGCCCGCGGAAGAGGCTTAGTCAATGGGTCTACAACATTCAGATCCTTATGTATCTTGCAAATCTCTATGTCTCCCTCCATGACTAGATCGCGGATGGAATTGAAGCGTCTTTTGATGTGCTTTGTTCTCTTGTGAAACCTGGATTCGTTCGCCAAGGCTATTGCTATAGTGTTGTCACAAAAGATTTTCATTGGACCCGATGCACTAGGTATAACACCTAGATCGGATATGAACTCCTTCATCCAGACTCCTTCATTTGCTGCTTCCGAAGGAGCTATGTATTCTGCTTCACACGTAGATCCCGCCACGACGCTCTGTTTGGAACTGCACCAACTTACAACTCTACCGTTTAATAAAAACACATATCCGGTTTGTGAGTTAGAGTCATCCGGATCAGTGTCAAAGCTGGAATCGACATAACCTTTTACGACAAGCTCTTTGTCACCTCCATACATGAGAAACATATCCTTTGTCCTTTTCAGGTATTTCAGGATGTTCTTGACCGCTGTCCAGTGATCCACTCCTGGATTACTTTGGTACCTCCCTGCTAGACTTATAGCAAGGCACACATCAGGTCTGGTACACAGCATTGCATACATGATAGATCCTATGGTTGAGGCATAGGGAATGACTTTCATTTTCTCTCTATCTTCTGCAGTGGTCGGGCATTGAGTCTTACTCAACTTCATACCTTGTAACACAGGCAAGAACTCTTTCTTGGACTGATCCATTTTGAACTTCTTCAAAACTTTATCAAGGTATGTGCTTTGTGAAAGTCCAATTAAGCGTCTTGATCTATCTCTATAGATCTTGATGCCTAATATATAAGCAGCTTCACCAAGGTCTTTCATTGAAAAACTCTTATTCAAGTATCCTTTTATGCTATCCAGAAATTCTATATCATTTCCAATCAATAATATGTCATCCACATATAATATCAGAAATGCTACAGAGCTCCCACTCACTTTCTTGTAAATACAGGCTTCACCAAAAGTCTGTATAAAACCATATGCTTTGATCACCTCATCCAAGCATATATTCCAACTCCGAGATGCTTGCACCAGTCCATAGATGGATCGCTGGAGCTTGCATACTTTGTTAGCTCCTTTTGGATCGACAAAACCTTCTGGTTGCATCATATACAACTCTTCTTTGAGATATCCATTCAGGAATGCAGTTTTGACATCCATTTGCCAGATTTCATAATCATAAAATGCGGCAATTGCTAACATGATTCGGACAGACTTAAGCATCGCTACAGATGAGAAAGTCTCATCGTAGTCAACCCCTTGAACTTGCCGAAACCCTTTCACAACAAGTCGAGCTTTGTAAACAGTAACATTACCGTCTGCGTCGGTCTTCCTCTTGAAGATCCATTTATTTTCGATGGCTTGCCAATCATCGAGGAAGTCAACCAAAGTCCATACTTTGTTCTCATACATGGATCCCATCTCAGATTTCATGGCTTCAAGCCATTTTGCAGAATTTGGGCTCGTCATCGCTTCCTCATAGTTCGTAGGTTCATCATGGTCTTGTAACATGACTTCCAGAACTGGGTTGCCGTACCACTCTGGTGCGGAACGTACTCTGGTTGATCTACGACGTTTAGCAGAAACTTGATCTGAAGTTTCATGATCATCATCATTAGCTTCCTCACTAATTGGTGTAGGAATCACTGGAACTAGTTTCTGTGATGTTCTACTTTCCAATTCGGGAGAAGGTACAATTATCTCATCAAGTTCTACTTTTCTCCCACTCACTTCTTTCGAGAGAAACTCCTTCTCTAGAAAGGATCCATTCTTAGCAACAAATATCTTGCCTTTGGACCTGTGATAGAAGGTGTACCCAACAGTCTCTTTTGGGTATCCTATGAAGACACATTCTCCGACTTGGGTTCGAGCTTATCAGGTTGAAGCTTTTTCACATAAGCATCGCAGCCCCAAACTTTAAGAAACGACAACTTTGGTTTCTTGCCAAACCATAGTTCATAAGGTGTCGTCTCAACGGATTTAGATGGTGCCCTATTTAACGTGAATGCAGCTGTCTCTAAAGCATAACCTCAAAACGATAGTGGTAAATCGGTAAGAGACATCATATATCGCACCATATCCAATAAAGTACGATTACGACGTTCGGACACACCATTACGCTGTGGTGTTCCGGGTGGCGTGAGTTGTGAAACTATTCCATACTGTTTCAAATGAAGACCAAACTCGTAACTCAAATATTCACCTCCACGATCAGATCGTAGAAACTTTGTTTTCTTGTTACGATGATTCTCTACTTCACTCTGAAATTCTTTGAACTTTTCAAATGTTTCAGACTTGTGCTTCATTAACTAGATATACCCATTGTAATGCCCCGGATGTAATACTTTCCCTTTTGGGCATATAATATATCTCCGGCTTCATCTATTCCATTCTGGGTTCTTTGTCTTTCAGGTTTTCGTCGTTTGTCGTGTGCGTGTGTGGCATTCTTTCATATCATGTAGATATGTGCATCGCATTGCATTTGTGTTGTCGGTTGCATCCGGTTCCACGCGTTCCTTTCCGTTGTCCGTTTCGTGTTCCGGAGCTCCCTCACGTGTCCGTGGCGTCCCGTAGGCCTACTTTGGTGTTTGGTCGTGTAGCGTTACCAGTGTGGCGCGAGACTTGTCGTGTGTTGTTGTTTTGTTGTGTGTAACCTGCCTGTCAAATCTCGTCGCGTTTGGAGTCCGTTTGCTATCCCAACAGTTATTCGTGTGGGCTCAAAGTGCCTCCCCTTTGTGGCCCAAGACACCCTACAACAGCCCACTTCCTTCCTCTTGGCCCATCCTAACTCCCCTCGCGATCGGATCCGTCGGATCGCGATCGGAGGGCTCTAAAACCCCCCAAATCCCTCAAAACCTAGCACCTACCCTATATAAACACCCCCATGCCATTTTTGGCAGCCTACACTCCCTCCACCTACCTCTAGATCCTCCTCCCCTCAACTTTCGGATCTGGCCAGTTCTCCTTCGCCACTTGGCAGCCCACCCGAAGGTCAGCAGCCGCAGGCCTCCTCTCGCTCGCAAGAGAGCTCGCCGCCGGCGCTCGAAACGAGGGCGCCCGTTCCAGATCGGGTCAACCCCCCTCCTCCCTCGATCGAAGGATTCCCGCATCGCCCAACCGCCTGGGCCCTTCGCAGCGAGGCGCCAGATCCGTCCGCCTGGACCACTTCGCCGACCTCCGCCTGGGCCGTCCGCTCGCCGCGGCCCGTCCCGGCCTCCCTCCACCGAGCCAGCGACCAGGCGGCCTCGCCTCCCCTCCATCGGGCCGAAGCCGCGAGGCCCATGCCACCGCAGGCGCGTCGCCGCGTCGCCAGCGACCAGGTCGCCCTCCCGCGCCAGGCCTCGGCCTCGCCTCCCCTCGGCCGCCCGGTGGGCCGAGGCTCCCCACCAGCCCGACGCCGCCCCGATCCGCAGGCCACCGCGGGCTTCCACCACGGGCCATCCGCAGCCTCTTCGCCAGCCGGGCCATCGCCTCCATCCGCCGCTCCAAGGCCCAGTAGCCGCCGCCTCACCCGCGGGCCGCTTCCACCGCGGGCCTCTGCAGATCCAGCCGTCGGGCCCAGCCGAATCCTCCCCGCCGGCCCGTTCCACTTCTTCCACGCGGGCCGCACCAGTTTCAGCCCGAAGCCCCGTTGACTTCTTCCAGATCTCAGATCTGAGGTTATTTCAAATCCTAAGTCCCTGTTGTTTTGTGTGTCTGATGCTGTTTTCTAACTGTGATATCTTTTTGTGTGATTATCCGTTTTGCGCAAATGAGGTGTCCAGACGTTCGTGGTGACTAGCACTACGTTTCATTCCATTGTGCCATGCATGTTAGAGATCATCTAGATGCTTATTTTTCTGTTATAAGAGTGCATCCCGATATAAACTGCTGCTATGTGTTGTTTTTTATGCCATCTTGCATAGTGATAACTTTTAGCTCGTTTATCCGTTTGATGCAAATGACATGTCCACGTGTTCGTCTTGCCATGCTCTACATGTTGATTGTGTTAGGTTGCATGATAGATTTATTCTTGTCATGTATATCTTCGTTGCAAAGTGCCATGTGGCTGTGATGTTGTTTAACTTGTTATGAAATGCCATCTTGTTGAGCTCATTGCTATCGTTGTGTTTATCTCCATGATGCATGCTTGTGTGTTTCGGAATCACCTTCATGTGTACTTTGATGTGGTGCTTACCACTTGCCATGTTTAGTTTTGAGGTGACTTAATCTTGCTCTTTTAGATGCCATGATAAAACTGCTGTTTTAACACTTAGTGGATTTTTCACTAAGTCTGAAATCTGTAACGTTCCGATGCCATGTTTGCGTGATGTTCTAGGACAAACCATGATAGTTTTGGAGTGACTCTTGTTGGTTCCTTGTAGGAGATATTATTGGCTTTCCATTCATGTTCTCACATGCTTATTTAAGTGGCTGTAGCATGTTTAACTTTTGCTCCAAAGTTTCAATAAAATTCTGCTGTCAGAATTTTGTTGCCAAGTTCAATATGTCCAAGCTTGTTGCTATTGATCCGTGGCTCCTTTGGGGGTGCACCTTTGGACTTATTTGCTGTAGGATATGTCTAGTTTATGTTCATGCTATTTTCCATGTTGTTTGAGTGCTGTAGCTTATTTTTCTAGTGCTCCGAAGTTGCTATGTTGCTGTAATTTTCAGCTTTCGCATGTTTCTTGTTTCGGGCATAACTTTTAGCCCGTAGCTCCGATTTCAGCGAGTCTTATATGAAAATTGATTGATTTTCCGTGTAGATTCATAATCTCCTATTGTTATCATGTTTTGAGGTGTTTTGCTTGAGTGCTATTTTCCGTGCTCCGTGTGCATCCTTAGTGCATCTATCATGCATCCATCATTTTTGAGTGTGCATTGCATCTTGTTGATTCGTGCCTTGTGTGATTGTATTGTTTAGAGCCGTAAGCTGAGACCGAGTACGAGTACGAGCACGAGGTTACCAACGAGGTTGAGCACGAGGACCCTTCTTACGATCCGAACGACTACTCTTCAGGCAAGATGACCGAACCCCGATAACATTACTATTTTTGCCTATTGCTAGTAGTTCCGCTCTATAGTTTTGCCTCGATGCCCATGTCTTTCATGTCAGCCTCCTACTTGTAACCATCACCATGTTTAACCACCCTACCTATGTAAACCGTTGCTTGGCTAAGTACGCTTCGCTCAGCCCCTCTTATAGCATTGCTAGTTGCAGGTGAAGATCGAAGATGCTTGCGTCATGTTGAAGTTTTGTTGGGTTATATCACACTATATAAATGCTTAAAATGAAATCATCTATATATTGGCAAGGGTGGAAGGCTAAGCCTTTTGCTTGGTGATTTGTTCCACTCATGCCGTTAGGAACCGTTTAAACCGGTGTTATGTTCCTTGATTATGCGTTCCTAACACGGTTGGGGTGTATGGGACCCCCTCGATAAACCGCTAAGTGCTAAGTCTTTTCCTGCAAGTCCCAACATTGGTACTATTTGCCTAATAACAAACTAAACTTGCATAGGGAGTTATAAACCCTTTTTCTTTAATCAACAACCCCGGGCCAGTGCTCCACATGAGTGTTGGTCCGAAATGAGCAGACTGCGGGGCCACCTCAAGGAAACTTGAGGTCTGGTAAAAACCCGTAGGATGTCTCATCCGATCGTGGCCTGAGACGAGATACGCGCGGCTACTATCAGGGTGTCGGCACGCCGGGAGGATTTGCTGGATTAGCCTTACCTTAGTTCGGAGTATCTTGAGCACGGGATTCCGAGAATACTCGGGTCTTCCCACTTTGGAGTTGCGACTCTGCGGATCGTGGGCTTGTAATGGGCCAAGTTGGAACACCCCTGCAGGGTTATGAACTTTCGAAAGCCGTGCCCACGGTTATGTGGCAGATGGGAGCTTGTTAATATCCGGTTGTAGATAACTTGACACATTGTTCTAATACAGTACCAGCGTGTGTACCGTGACTGTCAATTTCCGAATAGGGATTCGGGAGTTGAACACGGTGGGGTTATGTTTGTTGAGCTTTAGCTAGGATCACTTCGTGATCACTTCTCGACCGAGGCACTTCTCTTCTCGCACTCTTTCACGTAAGCTAGTTGCTAGTTGCTGCTGCAGACACTTATTCTTTTCTTCAGCCTTATCCTCTCCCAAGGCTTAAATAGTCTTGTTACCCGGGAACGGGATTGCTGAGTCCTCTGTGGCTCACAGTTACTTCACCACACCAGATGCAGGTCCAGTGATGAGCTATCCAGGTGATGGCACCGAGCTAGACTGGGAGTATGACGAGGAGCGTAGTCGATACTATGTTCGTTATCCTGATGATCAGTAGTGGAGACTTCTACTAGGATTCGATCCGCCTGTGGATTTAAATTATGTTTGGTATCTTATCTTTTGGATTTTACCCTTAGAGGGAAGTGATGTTTTAAATGTATGATGATTGAGACATGTATTGTATTTGTGTGACGTGGCGAGTGTAAGCCAACTATTTTATGTTTTCCATCCCCTTCTTTTACATGAGTTGTGCAAAGATACCAGACTTGCGATCATTCCAGCATGGGGTTAAGTCTCTAAGTCGTGCCTCGACACGTAGGAGATTTAGTCCCATCCTGGGCATTACAAGTTGGTATTCAGAGCCTTCTCCGACCTAGGAGCCCCCACTGATTGATCGAATCGTTGACGGTCGAGTCTAGGCACACACTGAAAATATTTTGAGTCCTATATTATATCGGAGAGTAGGATTTCTTTGCTTCTCATCCCCTTTCTCTCTGGTGAGGACTCCTGACGTCTACTCTTGCCTCTTCTACTTTCAAAAATTGCACCAAATTTTTTTTAGGAATCTCGCGAGTATTCTGGGATTGTTTCGATGTTCTTGTGACGAGAATATTGTTCTCGATGCCTCCTGACATTAGGGGTTGTGGCAGTGTCCCGGGGAGTTGAGCTTCGGGGTATTGTCGTCACAAGCATATCGCGGTAGTACTAAATACTTAAGACGGCCGACATCGAAAATCTCTCCTATACGGTTAGTGGCAAGATAATCCCGACATCACCCAGTACCGGGGAGGTAGTTCGGGAGTATTGCCATAGCTTGTTATAGTGGATGCTTTTCGAAGGTCCGAGGTAAACAGTTTCCGAGAAAGACTGGTTATGTGTTGAAGGATGGATACACCTGGATGTAGGTTTAGAGTTGATTGCGCGGTGCTTCCCGTGTATCCCCAACACCTGATTGCATAACTGGAATCTTTCGGAAATTAATAGGTGGGTTTATCCAGTAGATCGTAGGCATTCTTCCAACGAATGCAGGTTAGTGAGTTCGGGGTTCTACATTGAGTGAAGTGGTATTATGACCGATGTTCCGATCGGGAGTTGCATATTAAAGGGTCCTTGGCTATGCTGATCCGGGGATTGCAAAACCCTTTCGTAACGCGTTCATATGCTTTCAGCACAAAGATGTTAGAACGAAGCTCCTATCTTGTGTTTGTTCCCGTCTGTACCTTGTTGTTTTCTTATTGTACCTTTTGTCCCCTATGTGGCTTCTCGTGAAGATTGATGTTATCATTTAACTGAGAATTTCATTCGTTCCTCTTGTTCGAATGATTTCATTCGTTCCTATTGTTCGAATGATTATTGTGAAGACTTGTTGCAATTCATTCCATTGATTCAGCTTATACCTTCTGTCAATCAATTGCTGATTCGTGGTCATCTCTTTCAGGATGGCTCCGAAACGCGTTCCCAACGCTAACCCAGAGGGTGAAGAGGTCCCAGAACGTCCTCCTTCCCCTCCTCCTCCGTCTGAGGCTTGGAGAGCGATTAAGCAGACTACAACTCAGAACACCCAGATGTTGATGCAGATGATGCAGCAGATGCAAGCTAATTAAGCTAATCAGGGTGTTCCAGGGAATCAAGGCAACTTCTTCAACCAACAGCACCATACTACTCTCAACCAGTTCTTGGCCAATAATCCAAAAGCTTTCAGTTACTGTGTCGACCCTCTTGATGCTGAAGATTGGTTAACCGACATAAAGAAGCATTTTGAGTGCAGTAACGTGAAGGAAGAGGATTATGTGAAGTTTGCAGCCTTCCAACTCAAAGACCAAGCAGCTGACTGGTGGCAGCAGTACAATGACTCCAGGCCAGGTCGTGTGATCTCTTGGGAGGATTTCTGCAAGGACTTTCGCTCTCACCACATTCCTACAAGTGTCATCGAGGGTATGCGTGAGCAATTTCGCAACCTGAAGCAGGGCTCTATGACAGTCTATCAGTATAATGTCAAGTTCCAAAACCTCGCCCGCTATGCTAAGCAAGACATTCCTGATGCCAAGAGCAAAATCTACCAGTTCCGTGGAGGTCTCAAAGATGAACTTCAACTTGCTCTCACCTTGTTCGAGCCCGATGAATTCGACAAATTCTATAACATGGCTTTGAAACAAGAGGCAGCTCAGCTTAAGATGGAGGCTTCTAAAAAGAGAATTCGAGATGCCGTTCACTCTTACTCATCGTCTCAGTTGGCTGCGAAACAACAGAAATTTTGGCTTCCTCCTCCTCCAGTGATTCGAGCTCCTTACAACAACTCCAACTACAAGAACTCTGGTGGACGTGGTTTCTCCCACCCACCCAACCCGAGCAACCAGTCGAAGAACCAGTTTCAGTCTCAAGGCTCCAAGTCAAGTGGTTCTCATTCCCGCCCTCTCTCAGAAGTGACTTGCAACAAATGCACTCAGAAAGGTCACTATGCCAACAAGTGTCCGAACCCGAAGCGTCTTCCACCTTCTCCACCTGTGAGTTCAGCTATTGTCAAGCATAATCCCAAGCAAGCAAGGGTCAATCTGATGAATGCAGCATAAGCGGAGAATTCTTCTGATGTCATTTTGGGTAACCTTCCAGTGAACTCTATACCTGCTAAAGTGTTGTTTGATTCGGGTGCTTCACATTCCTTCATGTCATTCCCTTTTGCATCAAAGAACAATGTGGGCACAGTGCCTTTGCCAAGTATGTTGCAAGTTGTTTCTCCGGGCAAGTGCATGACTTCAAGATTATATGCTCCGAATGTTTCTATTCGCATGGGTGATTATCGATTTCTGGCTAATCCGGTGGTTCTTGGTAATTCTGACATCGACCTCATACTCGGGATGGATTGGCTTTCTCAGCATGATGCTCACATTGATTGTGCACAGAAGGAAGTCAAGATGACTCATCCTGATGAAGATGTGATTATCTTCGCCTCCAGGGATAACACTATCAGGCTTTTCTCTCTCAATGATAAGGGCGAAATTAATGCCATATCTCAAATTCCGGTGGTGAACGAATATCAAGATGTCTTTCCTGAAGAACTTCTAGGCATGCCTCCACACCGCCAGGTGGAATTCGTCATTGAACTCGAGCCGGGTACTGAGCCAGCATGCCGGCGTCCGTACAAGCTCTCTCCAGATGAATTGAAGGAATTGAAGAAGCAGCTTGATGAACAGGAGCGTATGGGTCTCATCAGGCCTAGTACGTCTCCTTGGGGCTGTGGTGTCTTATTTGTCAAGAAGAAAGATGGCACGGAGCGTCTCTGCGTTGATTACCGGCCATTGAACAAGAAGACGATAAAGAACAAATATCCGCTCCCCAACATCAACGAACTCTTCGAGCAGCTCAAGGGAGCTAAAGTGTTCTCTAAGCTCGACCTCCGAATGGGCTATCATCAAATTCGCATTCGCGAGAAAGACATTCCCAAGACTGCATTCAGAACAAGCTTCGGTTCATATGAGTATACAGTCATGTCCTTTGGTCTCGCCAATGCTCCTCCTACCTTTTCGAGGATGATGCACTACATCTTCAACCCCTATACTGGCGAGTTTGTGCTTGTGTATCTGGATGATATTCTGGTGTTTTCCAAGAATGAAGAAGATCACGAAAAGCACTTACGTCTGGTTCTTGATCGACTCCGAGAGCATAAGTTCTATGCCAAGTTCTCAAAGTGCGAGTTTTGGCTCGATAACGTTTTGTACCTGGGCCATATCATCTCAGCTGACGGTATTGCGGTAAATCCCGAGAAAGTTGAAGCAATTGTCAACTGGGAAGCTCCTCAGAACGTCAAGCAACTCCGCAGTTTTCTGGGTCTTGCCAGCTATTGCAGAAGGTTCGTTGAGAACTTCTCCAAGATTGCCAAGCCTCTTTCCAACTTGCTTCAGAAGAATGTCAAATACTTTTGGTCTCCAGAGTGTGAAGTGGCATTCAAAACTCTCAAAGAAAAGCTTGTCTCTGCTCCAGTTCTGACTCCTCCAGATGAGTCCAAGCCCTATGAAGTATTCTGTGATGCTTCTCTTCAAGGACTTGGTGGTGTGCTTATGCAAGATAAGAGAATTGTGGCATATACTTCTCGTCAGCTCAAGCCAAGTGAGAAGAACTGTCCCACACATGATCTCGAGCTAGCAGCTGTGGTACATGCTTTGATTACGTGGAGACATCTGTTGTTGGGCAGAAAAGTCGACATCTTCACTGATCACAAGAGCTTGAAGTACATCTTCACACAGCCGCATCTGAACCTCCGCCAGACTCATTGGGTTGAAATGATCCAAGAGTATGATCCCAGCATTGAATACACTCCTGGCAAAGAGAATGTGATTGCAGATGCTTTGAGCAGAAAGGCATATTGCAACAGCCTTCTTATCAAGCCGTGCCAGCCTGAGCTTTGTGAAGCATTCAGGAAACTCAACCTCCAAGTTGTTCCGCAGGGTTTTCTTGCAAATCTTCAAATTTCTCCTACCTTGGAAGATCAGGTCCGTGAGGCCCAACTCAGGGATACCATGGTGAAGAAGGTGAAACATGGTATTACAAAGGGCACTCCTAAATACAAGTGCTTTCGTGTTGATGAGAGAGATACCTTGTTCTTCGAGGACAGACTCGTTGTTCCCAAAGGTGATCTCAGGAAGCTCATAATGGAAGAAGCACATGATTCTCTCCTTTCCATTCATCCTGGCAGTTCCAAGATGTACCAAGACCTCAAGCAGTCTTACTGGTGGACACGCATGAAAAGGGAGATTGCCCAATTCGTGAATGAATGTGATGTTTGCAGAAGAGTGAAAGCAGAACATCAATGTCCAGCTGGTCTTCTCCAACCTCTTCCTATTCCCGAGTGGAAGTTCGACCACATTGAAATGGACTTCGTCACTGGCTTTCCTAAATCCAAGAGAGGGAATGATTCTATCTTTGTGGTGATTGACAAGCTTACCAAAGTCGCTCACTTTCTTCCAGTCAAAGAATCCATCAATGCAGCTCAATTGGCAGAGCTGTACACTTCCAGAATTGTGTCTTTACATGGCATTCCTCAAGTTATCTCCTCAGACCGTGGAAGTTTGTTCACATCCAAGTTCTGGGACTCCTTTCAGTCCGCCATGGGCACTAAGATCAGGTTCAGCACTGCTTTTCACCCTCAGACTAGTGGTCAAGTCGAGCGAGTGAATCAGATTCTAGAAGACATGCTCAGAGCCTGTGTCATATCTTTTGGCATGAAATGGGAAGACTGCCTTCCATTTGCCGAGTTCTCTTACAACAACAACTTTCAAGCAAGTGCCGGCAAAGCTCCGTTTGAAATCCTCTATGGCAGAAAGTGTCGTACCCCTCTCAACTGGTCTGAAACAGGCGAACGTCAACTTCTTGGCAATGACTTGATCTCAGAAGCCGAAGAAATGTGCAAAGTCATACATGAGAATCTCAAGGCCGCTCAGTCGCGTCAGAAGAGCTACTATGACGGCAAGCATCGTGATTTGGCTTTCATCATCGAAGATCATGTTTATCTCCGTGTGTCTCCGATGAAAGGCACCCAAAGATTCGGTATCAAAGGAAAGCTTGCTCCTAGATACCTAGGGCCTTTCAAGATTCTTGGCAAAAGAGGCGATCTAGCCTATCAACTTGAGCTACCTTCAAACTTCGCCAATGTTCATGATGTGTTCCATGTGTCTCAACTCCACAAATGCTTCAAGGCACCTGAACGCATGATTCCGTTTGAAGAGATTGATCTTCAACAAGACTTGTCCTACCGAGAGCATCCCGTTGCTATTCTCGAAGAAACCGAGCGCAAGACCCGCAACAAGTCCATCAAATTCTTGAAAGTCAAGTGGTCACATCACACCGACCGAGAGGCTACGTGGGAACGAGAAGATCATCTTCGTTCCGAGTACCCTTCCTTTTTCCAGTCCTAGATCTCGGGACGAGATCTTTTTGTAGTAGAGGAGAGTTTGTAATGCCCCGGATGTAATACTTTCCCTTTTGGGCATATAATATATCTCCGGCTTCATCTATTCCATTCCGGGTTCTTTGTCTTTCGGGTTTTCGTCGTTTGTCGTGTGCGTGTGTGGCATTCTTTCATATCATGTAAACATGTGCATCGCATTGCATTTGTGTTGTCGGTTGCATCCGGTTCCACGCGTTCCTTTCCGTTGTCCGTTTCGTGTTCCGGAGCTCCCTCATGTGTCCGTGGCGTCCCGTAGGCCTACTTTGGTGTTTGGCCGTGTAGCGTTACCGGTGTGGCGCGAGACTTGTCGTGTGTTGTTGTTTTGTTGTGTGTAACCTGCCTGTCAAATCTCGTCGCGTTTGGAGTCCGTTTGCTATCCCAACAGTTATTCGTGTGGGCTCAAAGTGTCTCCCCTTTGTGGCCCAAGACACCCTACAACAGCCCACTTCCTTCCTCTTGGCCCATCCTAACTCCCCTCGCGATCGGATCCGTCGGATCGCGATGGGAGGGCTCTAAAACCCCCCAAATCCCTCAAAACCTAGCACCTACCCTATATAAACACCCCCCATGCCATTTTTGGCAGCCTACACTCCCTCCACCTACCTCTAGATCCTCCTCCCCTCAAATTTCGGATCTAGCGAGTTCTCCTTCGCCACTTGGCAGCCCACCCGAAGGTCAGCAGCCGCAGGCCTCCTCTCGCTCGCAAGAGAGCTCGCCGCCGGCGCTCGAAACGAGGGCGCCCGTTCCAGATCGGGTCAACCCCCCTCCTCCCTCGATCGGAGGATTCCCGCATCGCCCAACCGCCTGGGCCCTTCGCAGCGAGGCGCCAGGTCCGTTCGCCTGGACCACTTCGCCGACCTCCGCTTGGGCCGTCCGCTCGCCGCGGCCCGTCTCGGCCTCCCTCCACCGAGCCAGCAACCAGGCGGCCTCGCCTCCCCTCCATCGGGCCGAAGCCGCGAGGCCCATGCCACCGTAGGCGCGTCGCCGCGTCGCCAGCGACCGGGTCGCCCTCCCGCGCCAGGCCTCAGCCTCGCCTCCCCTCGGCCGCCCGGTGGACCGAGGCTCCCCACCAGCCCGACGCCACCCAGATCCGCAGGCCACCGCGGGCTTCCACCGCGGGCCATCCGCAGCCTCTTCGCCAGCCGGGCCATCGCCTCCATCCGTCGCTCCAAGGCCCAGTAGCCGCCGCCTCACCCGCGGGCCGCTTCCACCGCGGGCCTCTGCAGATCCAGCCGCCGGGCCCAGCCGAATCCTCCCCGCCGGCCCGTTCCACTTCTTCCACGCGGGCCGCACCAGTTTCAGCCCGAAGCCCCGTTGACTTCTTCCAGATCTCAGATCTGAGGTTATTTCAAATCCTAAGTCCCTGTTGTTTTGTGTGTCTGATGCTGTTTTCTAACTGCGATATCTTTTTGTGTGATTATCCGTTTTGCGCAAATGAGGTGTCCAGACGTTCGTGGTGACTAGCACTACGTTTCATTCCATTGTGCCATGCATGTTAGAGATCATCTAGATGCTTATTTTTCTGTTGCAAGAGTGCATCCCGATATAAACTGCTGCTATGTGTTGTTTTTTATGCCATCTTGCATAGTGATAACTTTTAGCTCGTTTATCCGTTTGATGCAAATGACATGTCCATGTGTTCGTCTTGCCATGCTCTACATGTTGATTGTGTTAGGTTGCATGATAGATTTATTCTTGTCATGTATATCTTCGTTGCAAAGTGCCATGTGGCTGTGATGTTGTTTAACTTGTTATGAAATGCCATCTTGTTGAACTCATTGCTATCGTTGTGTTTATCTCCATGATGCATGCTTGTGTGTTTTGGAATCACCTTCATGTGTACTTTGATGTGGTGCTTACCACTTGCCATGTTTAGTATCGAGGTGACTTAATCTTGCTCTTTTAGATGCCATGATGAAACTGCTGTTTTAACACTTAGTGGATTTTTCACTAAGTCTGAAATCTGTAACGTTCCGATGCCATGTTTGCGTGATGTTCTAGGACAAACCATGATAGTTTTGGAGTGACTCTTGTTGGTTCCTTGTAGTAGATATTGTTGGCTTTCCATTCATATTCTCACATGCTTATTTAAGTGGCTGCAGCATGTTTAACTTTTGCTCCAAAGTTTCAATAAAATTCTGCTGTCAGAATTTTGTTGTCAAGTTCAATATGTCCAAGCTTGTTGCTATTGATCCGTGGCTCCTTTGGGGGTGCACCTTTGGAATTATTTGCTGTAGGATATGTCTAGTTTATGTTCATGCTCTTTGCCATATTGTTTGAGTGCTGTAGCTTATTTTTCTAGTGCTCCGAAGTTGCTATGTTGCTGTAATTTTCAGCTTTCGCATGTTTCTTGTTTCGGGCATAACTTTTAGCCCGTAGCTCCGATTTCAGCGAGTCTTATATGAAACTTGATTGATTTTCCGTGTAGATTCATAATCTCCTATTGTTATCATGTTTTGAGGTGTTTTGCTTGAGTGCTATTTTCCGTGCTCCGTGTGCATCCTTAGTGCATCCATCATGCATCCATCATTTTTGAGTGCGCATTGCATCTTGTTGATTCGTGCCATGTGTGATTGTATTGTTTAGAGCCGGAAGCTGAGACCGAGTACGAGTACGAGCACGAGGTTACCAACGAGGTTGAGCACGAGGACCCTTCTTACGATCCGAACGACTACTCTTCAGGCAAGATGACCGAACCCCGATAACATTACTATTTTTGCCTATTGCTAGTAGTTCCGCTCTATAGTTTTGCCTCGATGCCCATGTCTTTCATGTCAGCCTCCTACTTGTAACCATCACCATGTTTAACCACCCTACCTATGCAAACCGTTGCTTGGCTAAGTACGCTTCGCTCAGCCCCTCTTATAGCATTGCTAGTTGCAGGTGAGGATCGAAGATGCTTGCGTCATGTTGAAGTTTTGTTGGGTTATATCACACTATATAAATGCTTAAAATGAAATCATCTATATATTGGCAAGGGTGGAAGGCTAAGCCTTTTGCTTGGTGATTTGTTCCACTCATGCCGTTAGGAACCGTTTAAACCGGTGTTATGTTCCTTGATTATGCGTTCCTAACACGGTTGGGGTGTATGGGACCCCCTCGATAAACCGCTAAGTGCTAAGTCTTTTCCAGCAAGTCCCAACATTGGTACTATTTGCCTAATAACAAACTAAACTTGCATAGGGAGTTATAAACCCTTTTTCTTTAATCAACAACCCCGGGCCAGTGCTCCACATGAGTGTTGGTCCGAAATGAGCAGACTGCGGGGCCACCTCAAGGAAACTTGAGGTCTGGTAAAAACCCGTAGGATGTTTCATCCGGTCGTGGCCTGAGACGAGATACGCGCGGCTACTATCAGGGTGTCGGCACGCCGGGAGGATTTGCTGGATTAGCCTTACCTTAGTTCGGAGTATCTTGAGCACGGGATTCCGAGAATACTCGGGTCTTCCCACTTTGGAGTTGCGACTCCGCGGATCGTGGGCTTGTAATGGGCCAAGTTGGAACACCCCTGCAGGGTTATGAACTTTCGAAAGCCGTGCCCGCGGTTATGTGGCAGATGGGAGCTTGTTAATATCCGGTTGTAGATAACTTGACACATTGTTCTAATACAGTACCAGCGTGTGTACCGTGACTGTCAATTTCCGAATAGGGATTCGGGAGTTGAACACGGTGGGGTTATGTTTGTTGAGCTTTAGCTAGGATCACTTCGTGATCACTTCTCGACCGAGGCACTTCTCTTCTCGCACTCTTTCACGTAAGCTAGTTGCTAGTTGCTGCTGCAAACACTTATTCTTTTCTTCAGCCTTATCCTCTCCCAAGGCTTAAATAGTCTTGTTACCCGGGAACGGGATTGCTGAGTCCTCTGTGGCTCACAGTTACTTCACCACACCAGATGCAGGTCCAGTGGTGAGCTATCCAGGTGATGGCACCGAGCTAGACTGGGAGTATGACGAGGAGCGTAGTCGATACTATGTTCGTTATCCTGATGATCAGTAGTGGAGACTTCTACTAGGATTCGATCCGCCTGTGGATTTAAATTATGTTTGGTATCTTATCTTTTGGATTTTACCCTTAGAGGGCAGTGATGTTTTAAATGTATGATGATTGAGACATGTATTGTATTTGTGTGACGTGGCGAGTGTAAGCCAACTATTTTATGTTTTCCATCCCCTTCTTTTACATGAGTTGTGCAAAGATACCAGACTTGCGATCATTCCAGCATGGGGTTAAGTCTCTAAGTCGTGCCTCGACACGTAGGAGATTTAGTCCCATCCTGGGCATTACACCCATATCTGCTCAAATCATCAGTGAAGGTCAGAAAATAACGATACCCGCCGCGAGCTTCAACACTCATTGGTCCGCATACATCAGTATGTATGATTTCCAACAAATCTGTTGCTCGCTCCACAGTTCCGGAGAACGGAGTTTTAGTCATCTTGCCCATGAGGCATGGTTCGTAAGCACCAAGTGATTCATAATCAAGTGATTCCAAAAGTCCATCACTATGGAGTTTCTTCATGCGCTTTACACCAATATGACCTAAACGGCAGTGCCACAAATAAGTTGCACTATCATTATTAACCTTGCATCTTTTGGCTTCAATATTATGAATATGTGTATCACTACAATCGAGATCCAACAAGAATAGACCACTCTTCAAGGGTGCATGACCATAAAAGATATTATTCATAAAAATAGAACAACCATTATTCTCTGATTTAAATGAATAACCTTCTGGCAACAAACAAGATCCAGATATAATGTTCATGCTTAACGCTGTCACCAAATAATAATTATTCAGGTCTAAAACTAATCCCGAAGGTAGATGTAGAGGTAGCGTGCCGACGGCGATCACATCGACTTTGGAACCATTTCCCACGCGCATCGTCACCTCGTCCTTAGCCAATCTTCGTTTAATCCGTAGTCCCTGTTTCGAGTTACAAATATTAGCAACCGAACCGGTATCAAATACCCATGTACTACTATGAGCATTAGTAAGGTACACATAAATAACATATATATCATATATACCTTTGTTCAACTTGCCATCCTTCTTATCCGCCGAATACTTGGGGCAGTTCCGCTTCCAGTGTCCAGTCCCCTTGCAGTAGAAGCACTCAGTTTCAGGCTTGGCTCCAAACTTGGGTTCCTTCGTGGGAGTAGCAACTGTCTTGCTATTCTTCTTGAAGTTCCCCTTCTTTCCCTTGCCCTTTTTCTTGAAACTAGTGGTCTTGTTAACCATCAGCACTTGATGCTCCTTTTTGATTTCTACCTCCGCAGCTTTGAGCATAGCGAAGAGCTCGGGAATTGTCTTCTGCATCCCTTGCATATTATAGTTCATCACGAAGCCTTTATAGCTTGGTGGCAGTGATTGAAGAACTCTATCAATAACACTATCCTCGTCAACTTTGCAACCAAGTTGAGTCAGATGATTGTAGTACCCAGACATTCTGAGTAAGTGTTCACTGATAGGACTATTCTCCTCCATCTTGCAGCTTTAGAACTTATTGGAAATCTCATATTTCTCAATCCGGGCATTTGCTTGAAATATTAACTTCAACTCCTGGAACATCTCATATGGTCCATGACGTTCAAAACGTCGTTGAAGTCCCGGTTCTAAGCCGTAAAGCATGGCACACTGAACTATCATGTAGTCATCAGACCGCGTCTGCCAGACGTTCAAAGCGTCTACATTAGCGGGAGGGGGCTTGTCACCTAGCGGTGCTTCAAGGACATAATTCTTCTGTGCAGCAATGAGGATAATCCTCAAGTTATGGACCCAGTCCGTGTAATTGCTACCATCATCTTTCAACTTATCTTTCTCTAGGAATGCATTAAAATTCAAAGGAATGGTAGCACGGGCCATTGATCTACAACAACATAGATATGCAAAAACTATCAGGACTAAGTTCATGATAAATTAAAGTTCAATTAATCATATTACTTAAATAACTCCCACTTAGATAGACATCCCTCCGGTCATCTAAATGATCACGTGATCCAAATCAACTAAACCATGTCCGATCATCACGTGATATGGAGTAGTTTCAATGGTGAACATCTTATGTTGATCATATCTACTATATGATTCACGCTCGACCTTTCGGTCTCAAGTGTTTCGAGGCCATATATGCATATGCTAGGCTCGTCAAGTTTAACCCGAGTATTCTGCGTGTGCAAAACTGGCTTACACCCGTTGTATTTGAACGTAGAGCTTATCACACCCGATCATCACGTGGTGTCTCGGCACGACGAACTTTCGCAACGGTGCATACTCAGGGAGAACACTTATACCTTGAAATTTTGTAAGGGATCATCTTATAATGCTACCGTCGTACTAAGTAAACTAAGAAGCATAATAAGATAAACATCACATGCAATCAAAATATGTGATATGATATGGCCATCATCATCTTGTGCTTTTGATCTCCATCTCCAAAGCATCGTCATGATCACCTTCGTCACCGGCGCGACACCTTGATCTCCATCGTAGCATCGTTGTCGTCTCGCCAACTATTGCTTCTACGACTATCGCTACCGCTTAGTGATAAAGTAAAAAAATTACATGGCGTTTGCATTTCATACAATAACGCGACAACTATATGGCTCCTGCCAGTTGCCGATAACATTACAAAACATGATCATCTCATACAAAACCGTATCACTCATCATGTCTTGACCATATCACATCACAACATGCCCTGCAAAAACAAGTTAGACGTCCTCTACTTTGTTGTTGCAAGTTTTATGTGGCTGCTACGGGCTTAGCAAGAACCGTTCTTACTTACGCATACAAAACCACAACGATGTTTCGTCAAGTATGTGATGTTTTAACCTTCACAAGGACCGGGCGTAGTCACACTTGATTCAGCTAAAGTGAGAGAGACACACACCTGCCAGTCACCTTTAAGCAACGAGTGCTCATAACGGTGAAACCAGTCTCGCGTAAGCGTACGCGTAATGTCGGTCCGGGCCGCTTCATCTCACAATACCGCCGAAGCAAAGTATGACATGCTGGTAAGCAGTATGACTAGTATCGTCCACAACTCATTGTGTTCTACTCGTGCATATCATCTGCGCATAAACCTGGCTCATGATGCCACTGTTGGGGAACGTAGTATTTTCAAAATTTTCCTACGATCACGCAAGATCTATCTACTAGATGCATAGCAACGAGGGGGAGAGTGTGTCTACGTACCCTCGTAGACCGTGAGCGGAAGCGTCTAGTGACGCGGTTGATGTAGTCGAACTTCTTCGCGATCCAACCGATCAAGTACCGAACGTACGGCACCTCCGCGTTCGGCACACGTTCAGCTTGATGACGTCCCATGAGCTCTTGATCCAATTGAGCTTCACGGGAGAGTTTCGTCAGCACGACGGCGTGGTGACAGATATGATGAAGTTACTGTCGCAGGGCTTCGCCTAAGCGCTGCAACGATATGACCGAGGTGTGTTACTGTGGAGGGGGGCACCACACACGGTTGGGAGAGATCAACTGATCAACTTGTGTGTTTTAGGGTGCCCCCCTGCCCCCGTATATAAAGGAGCAAGGGGGAGGCCGGCCGGCCCTCTATGGCGCGCCAGGAGAGGCAATCCTACTAGGAATAGGATTGCAATCCTATTCCTAGTAGGAGTCCACCAAGAAGGAGAAGGGGGGAAGGAAGGAGAGGGAGAAGGAGAAGGAAAGGGACGCCGCCCCC
>LR738712.1:132663155-132694001 GCA_902687465.1 Secale cereale
ATGGGGGGTCATAGTCGGAGAAGAGACGGCCCCATCCCTGGCAGTGGTAGTGCCGTTGCGCCCTGTTCTTGAAGGCTGGCCAATATAGGTCGTCAGCCCTCAGGTAGATGGTGGCCTCGGCTCCATTTTCACCGAGGAGCCTTCTCCTGATCATCCTCGTCGGCGGCACCGTCTTCATCGGACCATGCCGCACCTCAAGGACATTATGTCCTAGAAACGCCACAGCCGGTTCGTTCTCGGCTGCAACATCATGGGTATCATCTAACAGCTCCTCATAGGGCCGGTTGACCCCATCAAAGTCGCCGTCGATGAACTGCTGCCCTTGAGCTGCTCGGAGGACCACCACCAGTAGAAAGGCAAAGGCCAGCCCACGGACCTTTGCCGCCGCGGAGCTTGGGTTCCCCATGCCGGATGATGGCAGCGGGTTCCCCAATGATCCGCAGTGGGCGATGAGGATGAGGTGTGTAATGAGTAGCTGGTGGCTCAATATCGATCAAGCTGGGTGCGTGGCCATTGCTTCCTTTTGAAAGCAACTCAGGAATAGAATAGTGAATCAAAGTGTTGTAGGAGTGTCACGCAGAAGCAGAGCAACCTCAAAGCAATTTGTTTGGGCCGAGTCCTACCTAATTCATACCTAGCACTTGGATGAATGTAAAATTAATCAATGTGCAGTCTCCATCCAACATCGCACCTAATTAAGCACAGTCTCTTTGTACTCCCTCCGTAAACTAATATAAGAGTGTTTACATCACTATTTTAGTGATCTAAACGCTCTTATATTAGTTTATAGAGGGAGTAATTGGTAACAGGTGGCTGCTGTTCTAATTGTCTTAGCCATATGCCTACTATTTACTTAGAGAAAAGTCCATTTTTGGTCCCTCAATTCTTCGGTCTGCTCAGAGCATCTCCAACAGGCGCGCTAAGCGGCGCGCCCAAAAAAACCATATAGCGCGCGCGCAACGCCTGTTTTGCCGCGGCGCACAGTGCTGGCTCCAGCAGCAGCGCTATTTTGCAGCGCGCGCGTGCTGCTCCAGCGGTGCCCAAAAAATACAGCGCGCGCACACTTTTTTTTTCATACTAAAAATTGCATTTTATACAAAGATAGATAGTTCAACATAGATAATAATAAAAAACATAGTTCTAATAAAACATAGGTAAAACATAGATAGATAGTAAAACATAGATAGATAGATATATAGTTCGAAAACATAAAAAAAAACTAATCACTCCAGTCATCATCATCGCCTTCGTTGTTGTCGTCGGAGGAGGTCGACAGCCAAATGTCGAACCAGCGGTCATCTTCATCAGCGAAGATGGATTGGCCGCCGGCATCGCGGATGGCGCTCTGCTGACACGCCAACTCCCTCCGACGACGCCTGTCCTCGCGGCGACGTTCCCAGAACTGATGCTCGACGACGACGTCCTCCGGGTGGAGGCGGCGCCACTCCGCCATGCGTCGCTCGTCCTCCTGGGCGACGAGGAGGCGGTTCTGCGCCGCCGTGTGCTCCGCACGATCTCGTGTGGTGTGCAGACGAGGCGGCGGGGCGAGCTCCAACGCCTGCTCGAGGGTGCGGGCGTCGTCGAAGTTCATCTGACGACGCGGCCTGCCTAGGCGCCACGCCGCCGCGTCGTACGCCCGGGCGGCCTCGTGCGTCGTCTCGTAGGTGCCGAGGGGGAGCCGGAGATCGCCGGAGCGTATCTCGGCGTAGAAGCCGCCGCCGTTCGGGCGCTCGCGGACGCCGCGGTAGCCCGACGAAGAACGGCGGCGCGGCGGCATGGTGGCGCGTCGGGGGCGGCGGCGGTGCTCCGGTGCGGCGGCGGTGCTCCGGTGCGGCGGTCGGGGTCGGCGGGCGCGAGAGAGAGGAGGAGAGAGGGAGAGGGAGAGGTGCAGCGAGGACGGGCGCGGCGCGCGTCGCCGCAAAAAAGGCGCGCGGGAGGCCGCTGTTTCGCGCGCGCGCAAGCGGTTCCCGCGCGCGCGTCTTTCCCGCCGCCGCTGGAGCGCGTTTTTTTTCCCGCGCGCGCGAAAACGCCGATTTAGCGCGCGCGCGCGCCTTTTTCAGCGCCTGTTGGAGATGCTCTCACTTTTGGTCCCTCAACTCTAAAACCGGACAGATTGCACCACGAACTCTCAAAACCAGCAACTTTACGTCCTAGCGTGGTTTTGCTGCCGAGTCAACCCAGTTTTCACCACGGCGTGAATAGCGTTCCGATGAACAGTAAATTCGGAAAAAATAGCAAAAATATCTGAAAATTTGTGACATCGAAGGTACTCAGGTGCGCAAAGTGTGTGCCAATTTTCGTCATGTTTGGACGTTCGAGAAGCTAGCGGCAAAAAAAAAGTAAATCTACTCTATGTTGAACAGTAAATTCAAAAAAATAGCAAAAAATCCAAAAAAAATCTGATTTTTTTTTGGCATCGAGGATGCTCAGGTAGGCAAGGTGCATGCAAAATTTTGTGCTAAAATGACATCCGAGGGTTTGGAAACCACCCGAAGCGGCATGCACGCGTACGCTATTTTTAATTTTTTTCGCACGAGCTCTTCGGGTGTCATTTTAGCACGAAATTTTGCATGCACCTTGCGCACCTGAGCATCTTCGATGCCAAAAAAAATCAGAATTTTTTGATATACTTTACTATTTTTTTGAATTTACTGTTCATCATAGAATAGATTTACTTTTTTTTTGCTGCGAGCTTCTCGAACTTCCAAACATGACGAAAATTGGCACGCACATTGTGCATCTGAGAACCTTCGATGTCACAAAATTTCAGAATTTATTGATTTTTTTTTGCTATTTTTCCGAATTTACTGTTTATCGAAGCACTATTCATGCCGTGGTCAAAACCGGGTTGACTCGGCCGCAAAACCATGCTGGGACGTAAAGTGGCTGATTTTGAGAGTTCGTGGTGCAATCTGTCCGGTTTTAGAGTTGAGGGACCAAAAGTGAGCAGACCGAAGAATTAAGGGACCAATAGTGGACTTTTCTCATTTACTTATCTTTCCTAGTGTGTACTGCTGTGGGTTGAGATGTCCCCTGTCTTGCTGCAATTGAGCTTATTATCACAATGATTTTTATTTTATTTTTGAAACGAGGCAAAAGACTTGCCATTTTCATTGATTAAGTAAAAGTGAGAATTGCCCGGTTAATTGCTGGAAAACCGGGCTAAAACCAAATTATCACAATGATGGATGTGCAGTGTATTTACATGACTTTTTCTTGCTGTTTACTCCCTCTGTAAACTATTATAAGAGCGTTTAGATCACTAAAATAGTGATCTAAATGCTCTTATATTAGTTTACGGAGGGAGTAGTTGATAGCTTTTTGTCCCTTCATTGGCCGCATTCCCCTGCCTTCATATAAGCTGGCCCACCTCTCTTTAGTTGTACTCTCAGACCAGGATACTTGTCTGAAGCAATTCATAAGTTAGGCTAGCTTCTTCTACATTCAGCTGATTTCTGGCTATGAACTCTCGGAGAGATCATGTCACTCCCATCCCATAGGTTTGGCAAGCTTCACTCTATTTAGCATTAAGGTATATAGTTGTAAGTATGAGCCACTCATTCTCCTTCTATTTTTAACTTGTTAAATGATGACTCGGCATCTTATAGGCTTTGTACTTGTTAGTGATGAGCTGCACATGCTTGTGGTGATGTATGCTCTTTTTTTTTATCTATTCCCCTCGACCTCGATATATATAGTGGCATAATTTGATAGATAGTCAACCATGTACTCCTTAACAATATCAGAAGTGTGGAGTCTACTTGTTCATCATGCTATTCATGTATCAAATTGATATATTTTTAATCCCATTTTAGTTAATAAGCCATAATTTTCAGACATCCATTGTTATTTTGCCATCATCATTTTCAGATATTGCACTGGATGTGACCTGTTCGATATTCCTCCCCACTTCCCTGCCTGAAAACTAGCTGATGATGGATCTATTTGTAGCAATTATGGCAACAAAATTCGAAATGCGCTCGTACTAGGCAAATTAGCATCTGATCCTCTCATAAAACATATAGATAACACCACAGGGGGGGCTGGACATTTGTATGCGCTGCTCATCTGCTAGGTGAACCAGACTCCAACAGCCCATTGCCACAAGGTATGAGAAATTCAAAACTTGTACTTATGTTAAGTTGAATGTAGTCCATTACGCCACAATGTTCCTGAACTGAGGGTCATGGAACTGCTCGTGCCACTCAGGGAGTTGCTTCACTTCCTGTAACTGCACATCTAGTATATGAAATTCTCACTCTACTGATTCAGACATAGATACTCCCTCCATAAACTAAATATAAGAGCGTTCAAAATACTAAATTAGTGATCTAAACACTTTTATATTAGTTTACAGAGGTAGTACTTTGGATACTGAAGGTTAAGATGGAAACTTGTGTTGTGATTACGTCTGACTGTCTGAATGCTGCCAGCTTCAACTATGCAGCAAGTTCGGAACAAGGGAGGAAGCGTTTCTCTAGCAAAACAGTCATTGCAACACTCCTGGTATGTGTGCTCCTCACCACTGTTGCTTCCGTCGGCACGACGGCGTACTAGTTCCACCGCAAGAACACGCTCTCGTCGTGTTCCCGGATGCACTCTTTTGAGTTTGTCTGAATTGCTTCAGAGTTCTAGTAAGGAAGGACAGCCTTGGTTCTTGTTTCAACTCTGATTTTTCTGTGTCGCGGCGCAGGGTTTTTGTGTAGCTGCCTGCTCGTCTGCAGAGTGAAGACAGCCCATTCCCGGGCGTGGTTCTCTGGCTACGCGGAGTTGGAGCAAGCGACCGTGAAATTCTCCGACCAACAGCTCATCGGCGTCGGCGGGACGAGCAATGTGTACCGTGGCCAGCTCGCCGACGGCAAAGTCGTCAGCTTCGGCCCCTTGGAGGCGCCGAAGAAGGCTACGAGTTCCTGTCAGAGGTTTTGCAAACCATGCTCTATTTTACTCTGTTAAGTCTGAACACTGAAAAAAAGTCTGAACACTGAACATTTGCAAAACGAAGAGAACATCCATGATCCATGACCAATTGAACATTGCATCTTCTTCCTCCATGAACAAATGAACAGATCGAGCTGCTGTCGCAGCTGAACCACTGCCACATGGTGCCACTGCTTGGGTACTGCTCGGAGCGGCAGGGGTGGCAGCTGGAGCGGGGGTGCATGACCAACGACGACCTCAACAGGAAGCCCATGGCGCGCCGCGAGGGGCCTTGAGTGTGCCTCCACGAGGCGGCGGCGCCACACATCCTCCACCGGGACATCAAGTTCACCAACATGCTCCTCGACGACCGTTTCAGGGCCTTGAGACCAAGGAATGGGACATGGCAGTTCATGACTCGGCTTGGCCAGGCTCAGGAAAAGTCAAGCACGGTACCTCCTACATGTCGCTTATTGCGCCAAGCAGGCCGGCCGTTTGTGGTAACCCTCGATGAAAAAAAGAGCGCCCAAGATTAGAATCAAACCCGGGAGCAACTAGTTAACAGGCACTTCTTTGGGAGGCTTGCAACGACCAGCGCCGCTTGGTGCGCTCTCAGCCATTCGCCACGTGTCGCGTTTTGGATGCTTTCTCCGGATTTTGTTTTTATTTTAGTTTCACACGCATTTTCGGCTTTTAAATGGTTTTTTTTTACGTTTTGATTTTTCACCGGTCTTCCTTAATTTTTTGATTTAAAAAAATTCGGAAAAAAAATTGCGCTAAAAACATGTTTTTTTCGCTAGTCACGGTTTTGCTTCCAAAAGAGGCATAGTTTTGCTTCCAGGAGAGGCACGGTTTTGCTTTCACGAGAGTCACGGCCGTGCCTCTCGGAAACGAAAAAATAAACGCGTATTCTGTTTTCTTTTTCTTTCGCGAGAGTCACGGTTTTGCTTCCGCGAGAGACACGGTTGTGCTTTTGTGAGAATCACGGCCGTGCCTCTTGGACACGAAAGAAAAATGCGTTATCTATTTTTTTCGCGAGAGTCATGGACGTGCCTCTTGAAGACGAAAAAAACGTGTTTTCTGTTTTTTCTTTCTTTCGCGAGAGTCATGGCCGTGCCTCTTGGAGACGGAAAAAAACATGTTTTCTGTTTTTTCTTTTTTTCGCGAGAGTCATGGCCGTGCCTCATGGAGACGAAAAAAAATGTGTTTCTGTTTTTTTCTTTCGCGGGAGTCATGGTTGTGCTTTCGTGAGAGTCATGGCCGTGCCTCCTCGGAAACGAAAAAAAACGCGTTTTCTATTATTTTTTCTTCCACGAGAGTCACGGTTTTGCTTCCGCCAGAGGCACGATTGTGATTTCGTGAGAGGCACGGACGTGCCTCTTTCAGAAAAGGAAAAAACCAGTGCTCCCGGTTCGGTTTTTTCGTCCGGTAATTTCGAGGGAAAAAAGTTCGTCAAAACCTATCAACATGGGATCTAGTTTTGAAGATCTCGTCGCGAGGAATTCAACGGTGAAAGCGCTTCGAGATTTGGACGCACGGTTTAAGAGGTAAAACGTTTTAAATAAACGGATCTATGAAAAAAGGAAAAACTCCCAGGTTGCAACAAGTGGCGCACATGCAGCGCGCCACTTATCGCAACATGGGGTTTGGGGTGATCATTGCTACCAGTACTCTTCAATTAGTGATTTCGATCAAACCCGCCACCCACAGCTATCCACTACGACTGGCTAGCTCTGGTGCAGGTTTTGCAGTGCTATACTTAAAGAAACTAAAGTAGCGGCAAAACTGAAACACGAGTCCGCAAAATTCCTAAAAACTAAAGTTCATGAGGGGATCGAACACACGACCTCCCGCGAGTGAACCATGTAAATTGTAAGGGAACGCGACAGAAAACAAGAAAATTCCGACCTACACACCAACTCAGGACCACTATGGAGACTGTATACAAGGTTTGATCATTTTCGTTACCGACTCGTAGCGCACAGAAGTAGAGTCGATGACGATCGTCAGTGCAGATCCCCGCAGCTAGGATTTACAACCTCCCAACCGCGAGGATGTACTCCCTTATCTGCCCCTCGGATAGTCCTCCGGGAGGCGGTCCAACAGCCCCTTGGACGGTGTCGCGGACAGCCCTTCGGGAGGACCTTCGAAACTCGGACGGTCACTCGGACAACACTTCGGGAGGACTCACAGAACTCGGACCGTCACTTGGACAGCCCTTCGGGAGGCACTCTCGAAGAGCCCCTCGGGCACTAAGATCGAAACTATGACCTCTCTACAGAGTTGCACACATACGGTGTCATCTATCCGGCAGGGCTTCGCCGTCCAGAACTAGTGATGTGGAACATCCCAAGGTCATCCCCATGGACATACTGTCGACTCACCAAGTGCCCAAAGGACCAATGACACGAGCCTGTGCAAGAGCTTTCGAAGCCGAGGTGAACTCGCTCCTTTATCAATTTCCTCTCGAGTCACATGGGACATGGCTTCTACCCTCATCAGAGACTCTATGCATACTCAGGTACTTGGATGAAGGCCACGCGACAACTCTGCACAGTGGACAAGGCGACGGGATCGACAAGTTCTTGGAACAAGAAGAAGTGCGGCTGAAGACGCTACAGGCACCGGACGTTCGGCCCCTACCGGTCGACCGGTCACCTCCAGGCACCGGACGTTCGACGATCACCGGACGACCGGCAACTCCCAGACGACCGGACGACCGGAGGCTACCGGACGTCCGTGACACCGACCACAGAACGTAATTAGCGGAAATCCGAGGATTACCGGACGTCCGGTCCCTCCCGAGCCACCGGACGTCCGGTGACCCAGCGGACGTCCGACCCGACTGCGTCACCCCATGTAATATATATACTCGTTGACTTCCTTCGTCCTAGTTAGCTTTGGGATAGCTCATCTAAAAACTTAGTGGTTCCTCTCCTACGAGACCGCGGCCTCCTTGGAGAAGATCCACCGGATTCAACACCTCCTTTACGGAGAAGAACATCAAGACCTCCTCACGGAGATGACTACCGCCACTTGTATCGTCCTTAGTTGATCGTGTATCGTGTATCACACTTTGTGTACCCCGGATCTAGCATTTGTGTGACCTAAACGTGTTGATTTGAGTGTTTTCTTCTTGTCCCTCTTGTGTTTTCCCTCGTGCCTCACGTGTTCATCCTTGGGATCCCTCCTTTTCGTGAAAGATCGGCCACTTAGGGTTACACCCTACATCATTATGGTATCAAGAGCCACGGTTTCTCACGAAATTGGAGCCCCTACCCGTGTTTTCTAGCTTGTTTTTGTTGTGTTCTTCCCAATTTTGAAAATTCGCCACCAAAATAGCCCCCCCCCCCAAAAAAAAAATTGTGATCTGTTGATTTGGCAAGATTTTGTTGAATTTGTTCCATGGATTTGCTGTGCCACGAGTGGATCTAGCTTTTCCCCACCTTTTCCCCAGTTTTCTTCCGCAAATTCGGCCAAGTTTGATCAATTTGTCCACGGATACCTCGAACCCTAGCCCAGACCCACTGGGCGACCGGCGTCTTACCGGACGTTCGGAACCCCGCGAAGCACCGGACATCCGTCACCCACCGGAATACAGAAGCTTTTACCGGATTTCCGAGACTTACCGGACGTCCGGCGACCGGACGACCGGCAACCTATCGGACGTCCGACGAACCCTGATGAAACTGAACTTACTCAGTTTTGTTCCACCTTGTGCAACCACCTACCCTTTCATACACTCACATCTCCCATACCACCACCACCATTGCCTAACCAAAATCACTACGGTATTACCTCTTTGTGTCTTGGATCATTTGAGTTGTGGTTTTCCCGTTTCCTTGTGTGTTTCGGCTATCTTGGAACGAAACGACATCGAAAAGACCACCTCTCAACCTCGACAAGGACGGTAACATCGACGACGCTTTGTCATTCTACATTGCAATTGCTTTGTCACTCTATAGACCATTTTGCATCGCTTTCCCATCGAGACTAGCCATTTGAGTATTGCCGGGCCACGACACTCGTGCACATTAGTGATAGTCATACTTATTGCATACTACATCATCATATCTCTGTGTGACACAAGAGTGATCCGCATACACAATAGATACCTTGATCCGAGAAGCATGCATAAGTGACCAAAGAAAGAGCTCAAAAGCTTTTAAGCAAAAGAGCCACCCAAAGCTTATAAGCAAAAGGAAAATAGCATCATACACCTTGCATCAAAAGAGATCATATGAGATAGCAATACATCATCTAGTGCTCAAGCATCGGCACATCATACACTCATAGCATACTTGTGATAGGAAGCGTTACGTTTTGCCTCTTATAGGTTGTGCACAAGTGCGTATCTGCCTATTAAGCAATCGGTTAGCGTCTCTCTAGTGTTGTGCAACACGAGCATTTTCCGTGGATTCCACATTTTCGCTCACCCTTGGTTGCACAACCACATTTATCTATCCGTGTGTGTGTTCCATGTGCTACTTATTGCTTGTGATCTACTTGTTGCATGAGCAAATTGTGAATCATTTTGAACATCATTGAGTCACTTTGACAATTGCATTGAATTTGTGCCACCATCCTAACCAAGCTCCTCTCAAAGCTTTACTTGTGTAGGTGTGAGAATCAACACGAAGTGGTACCAATAGTGCTATTTTCGGGTTACATTATTGAGTGATCATTGATCCATTTTCAACTTCGGTCAAGGTACATTTGGTATTGTCTTCTCCTTTCTCCCACTCACATTCTTGCTTACAATGATGGATAGGCCATGTACATCTTCGAACTCGCTCTTCGATGATCCTCAAGAATTGAACAACTACGTCACCAAACTACATCTCTTTGGCGTCCAATGAGCTCTACATCAAGAAAGTGAAGCTATGCACGAGCATATTGAGCAAGTCGCCGCCGACGCATGACAATTTGAAGCAAGAACAAGAGAGCAATTCGACATCATCAACACCAACATGTCTACTCAATTCGATGAGTTAAGGACTTTGATAGTCAACCGACGTTCTTCTTTGATACGTCTCCAACGTATCTATAATTTTTGATTGTTCCATGCTATTATTTATGAAGTCTTAGATGTTTAATGGGCTTTATCATTCACTTTTATATCATTTTTGGGACTAACCTACTAACCCAAAGGCCCATTCCAGATTGCTGTTTTTTTGCCTATTTCAGGGTTTTGCAGAAAAGGAATATCAAATGGAGTCCAAACGGAATGAAACCTTCGCAGGAGATATTTTTGGAGAAAATCACGCGAGATAAACTTCGGGGCCAAGCCAGAGGACAGGGGACCCACCGTCGAGGGTGGGGGGCGCGCCCCCCTGCCTCGAGGGCAGGCCCGGTGGCCCCTGGTGCCCCTCTTCCTCCTATATATGCCTACGTACCCCAGAAACTCCATACACAGAGAGAAAACCCTAATTCCATCGCCGTAGCTATTGTTCCCGTAGAGATCCCATCTTGGAGCCTGTTCCTGGAGGGGGATCCATCACGCAGGCCTTCATCATCATCATCATCATCATCATCATCGCCCTCACCATGAGTTGTGAGTAGTTTACCACAGACCTTCGGGTCCATAGCTAGTATCTAGATGGCTTCTTCTCTCTCTCCGGATCTCAATACAAAGTTATCCTCGGTCTTCGAGGAGATCTATTCGATGTAATCTCTTTTTGCAGTGTGTTTGTCGAGATCCGATGAATTGTGAGTTTATGATCAAGGTTATCTATGAAATATATTTGGTTCTTCTCTGAACTTTTTATGTGTGCTCATAATATCCTTGCAAGTCTCTTCAAATTATTGGTTTGGTTTGGCCTACTAGATCTATAGTTCTTGCAATGGGAGAAGTGCTTGGCTTTGGGTTCAATCTTGCGGTGTCCTTTCCCAGTGACAGTAGGGGCAGCAAGGCACGTATTGTATTGTTGCCATCGAGGATAAAAAGATGGGGTTTTCATCATATTGCTTGAGTTTATCCCTCTACATCATGTCATCTTGCTTAAGGCATTACTCTGTTCGTATGAACTCAATACACTAGATGCATGCTGGATAGCGGTCGATGTGTGGAGTAATAGTAGTAGATGCAGGCAGGAGTCGGTCTACTTGTCTCGGATGTGATGCCTATATACAATGATCATGCCTAGATAGTCTCATAATTATTCGCTTTTCTATCAATTGCTCGACAATAATTTGTTTACCCGCCGTAGAATATCGCTATCATGATAGAAGCCACTAGAGAAAACTATGGCCCCCAGGTCTATCTTTATCATATTACTTTCCCGTCAATTTCTATCTCCGTTGTTTATTTGTTGTTTTATTAAACTAAAAAATACCAAAAATATTATCTATCATCTCTATCAGATCTCACTATCATAAGTGACCGTAAAGGGATTGACAACCCTTTATTGTGTTGGCTGCGAAGTTCTTATTTGTTTGTGCAGGTGCGAGGGACTGGCGCGTGGTCTCCTACTGGATTGATACCTTGGTTCTCAAAAACTGAGGGAAATACTTACGCTACTGTGCTGCATCTCCCTTTCCTCTTCGAGGGAATACAACACAAGCTCAAGAGGTAGCATTCTTCCACATCTTCTCAAAGACGAAGCCGCTCAAGTCGCCATACCGACTCCACGGAAGGATCAAGTACACATACATCAAACACTCTTCGTCAAGCCGCAAGTCAAGCTCGACATGACAACCGGAATCCACTTCATGACAAGAGCTCCCAAGACCTACTCAACGAGCAAGAAAGTCGACATTGTCAAAACCAAGCTACATTTGAACAAGCGCAAGAACGGCAACGACTACGCCAACAATAACAAGAGCGACCACGTGGACATCAAGACGAATAAGATGCCGAGGCTAATCGTCAAGCACAACAACGCCGAGAAGCTCAAGCTCTTGAGGCGCAACGAGCATTACGTGATTCACATCGCAATGTGGCAACTCGCAATCGACATACTCGTCAAGAAGAGGATTTCCTTCGTGATGAGATGCAAGAGAGGCGACACCAAGCACGAATGCAAGAAGAAGTTCCTCCTCACGCACGACAAGAGCAACAACTTCAACAAGAACTACAAGCTCGGCAAGTACACCATGACAATGGACATCTACTCCGCCAAGAGCAACATGAGATTGACAATCGTCCAAATCACAAACGCCCTCCCAATAGGCAAGCCAACAATGAAGAACATCGCTATGGCAAGCTTAAGTTCACCATGCCAAAGTTTTCCGGAAGCATTGATCCCGAAGACTACCTCTCATGGGCATTGAAGGTTAACAAGATCTTCCGCTTACACAACTTTGATGAAGAGAAGAAAATTGCAATGGCCTCCCTTGAGTTCCAAGACTATGTTCTCATTTGGTGGGAGAAAATCATCGAGAGAAGAGAAGCAAAAGGTGAACCTCCTATCACTACTTGGGCTCAAATGAAGGAAGTCATGAGAGCATGCTTCGTGCCAACACACTACAACCGTGACTTGTTCAAGAAGCTACAACTACTCAAGCAAGGTACCAAGTCCGTTGATGAGTACTACAAGGAGATGGAGATTGCCATGATAAGAGCCAACATCACGGAAGATGAAGAGCAAACAATGGCGAGATTCTTGAATGGACTCAACTATCCTATCAAGAAGATTGCGGACTTTCAACCCTACACGACCCTCCTCGAGCTAGTACACCAAGCAACCTAAGCGGAGCGACAAGTTCAAGAGGACTACAAGCACTCCAAGTTCACATCCAAGAACTTCGGCTCCTACAACCAAGCTTCAACGACTTCGGCTACTCCTACCTCTACCAAGCCATCTACAAACTTCGGTGACAAGTCAAGCTAGAAGAATGCGACTACATCAAGTCGTCCACCTACTACGAGCAACTTCAAGCCAAGAACTTCATCTTCTACAACCCCAACCGAGGACAACTCCAAGACGAGTTCCATCAAATGTTTCAAGTGCCAAGGGCGCGGCTACAAGTCATTTGAGTGCAAGACCGTTCGAACAATGATCATCAATGATGACGGATCCTATGACTCAATGAGCGATGATGAGATGGAAGCCCTTGAACATGTAGCTATGCATCGACAAGTGAATGAAGATGAAGACCATCAAGTGTTTTGCGACAATGACTCGAGTCCCAATCTCGTTGTCTCCAAGGTCTTGACACTCCAACATCAACAAGATGACGACCAACGATGTCACATTTTCCATACCAAGGCTGGCATCAACGGACGTTCCGTCAAGGTTATCATCGATGGAGGAAGTTGTCATAACTTGGCAAGCGAAGAGCTATGCGACAAGCTAGAATTGGTCAAGACGAAGCACCCTCATCTCTACAAGGTCCAATGGCTTAACGACGTCGGAATTCTTCGAGTCGAGCACACCATGCAAGTCTCCTTCAAGATAGGCGCCTACGAGGACACACTTGAGTGTGATGTGGTCCCTATGTCCGTGTGCCACCTTCTACTTGGAAGACCTTGGCAATACGATCGTGGAGTCACACACAATGGACGGACCAACCACTATAGCTTCAAGATGAAGGGCAAGGAATTCGTGCTACGTCCAATGTCACCAAGTCAAGTAGCCGCCGACAAACACTTACCTACCAACCATCGTGGAGAGAATGGTGAGAGAGTGAGCCACCAAAAGGAGAGTGAGAGCCATAAGCCAAATATGAGCGACTCCACGATGAGCGACAAGAAGCAACTAGTGCTATTTGCCACCAAAAGTGAGATGAGAGAAGTGTGTGAGAACCCATCGAGTGTCTTTTACCTTGTGCTCTTATGCAAAGGGGAAGCCAAACGTACTAACACTTCACCACCTCTACCTTTGGTGTTGTCTCAATTGTTGCAGGAATTCTCGGACGTCTTTCTCGATGAGCTACCTCCGGGTCTACCTCCACTTCGCGGAATCGAACACCGCATTGACCTCATTCCCGGTGCACCACTTCCAAACAAGGCTCCTTACTGCGTCAACCCCGAGGAAACCAAGGAGATACAATGGCAAGTACAACAACTCATCGACAAAGGTCATGTATGTGAAAGCTTGAGCCCTTGTGCCGTTCCGGTTATTCTCGTACCTAAGAAAGATGGAAGTTTTCGCATGTGTTCCGATTGTCATCCGATAAATGCTATCACCGTTAGATACCGTCACCCTATCCCAAGCTTAGACGACATGCTTGATGAATTGTGTGGTGCCACCATCTTTTCGAAAATTGATCTTAAAAGTGGTTATTACCAAATTTGCATTCAAGAGGGTGATGAGTGGAAAACGGCTTTCAAAACCAAATTTGGGTTATATGAGTGGCTTGTCATGCCAATGGGTTTATCGGAAGCGCCCGGCTCATTTATGCGTCTCATGCCTTTCTTTCTTCGACCCTACATAGGCGTCTTTGTAGTGGTTTATTTCGATGACATCCTCGTTTTTAGCAAGTCGCTTGAGGACCATCTGACACACATCCGTATGGTTTTACAAACCCTTCGGAAAGAGCGCTTATATGCTAACATGGATAAATGCACTTTTGGCGTTGACAAGGTCGTTTTCTTAGGATTTGTCGTTTCTTCCCAAGGTGTTCACGTTGATGAAACTAAAATTGAAGCAATTAAAACTTGGCCACAACCAACGAATCTCCAACAAGTGCGCAACTTTCTTGGTTTAGCCGGTTTCTATCGATGTTTTGTGAAGGACTTTAGCACCATTGCTATGCCTCTACACGCCTTGAGCAAGAAGAACACGCCCTTCATTTGGGGTCCTTCGCATGACACCGTGTTCAATGAGCTAATAAGCTTGCTTACCCACGCACCACTTCTTGCCCTACCAAACTTTGAAAAACCTTCTAAGATTCATTGTGACGCTAGCGGTACCGGCATAGGTGGCGTGCTAATGCAAGAAAAACGCCCAATTGCGTACTTTAGCGAGAAGCTATCCGGAGCGCAACTTAACTACCCCATATATGATAAAGAGCTCTATGCCTTGGTGAGTGTTTTGCGTGTTTGGGAACATTATCTTAGACCTCATGAATTCATTCTTCATACGGACCATGAGACACTCAAGTATCTCAAAGGTCAAACTAAGTTGAACAAGCGTCATGCTAAGTGGAGTGAGTTCATTGAGTCTTTTCCCTATGTCATCAAATACATCAAGGGCAAAGAGAATGTTGTGGCGGATGCGCTTTCCCGCAAATGCATGCTTGTTACACAACTTGAGTTGAATGTTATTGGCTTTGATCACATAAAAGATTTATATGCGCATGATCATTTCTTTGCACATCCGTATGCTAAGTGTTTGACTCACACTTCTTGGGAACGATACTACATAAAGGATGGATATCTTATGAGAGCTAACAAACTTTGCATTCCCGAGTCTTCGCTTCGTTTGCTTCTTTTGCAGGAATCTCATGGAGGAGGACTCATGGGACACTTTGGACATGAAAATACATTTGCTACGCTCTCCAAGAACTACTTTTGGCCCAAGATGCTTCGTGACGTCTCACGCCTTACCAACCGATGCTCTACATGTCGCAAAGCTAAGTCAAAAGCTCAATCTCATGGTCTTTACATGCCACTTCCTATTCCATACCACCCATGGGAAGACATAAGCATGGACTTTATACTTGGATTGCCAAGGACTCAAAATGGAAAAGATTCCGTGTTTGTTGTTGTGGATAGATTTTCTAAAATGGCTCATTTCATTCCTTGTAACAAGATCGACGATGCTTCACATGTTGCAAATCTCTTTTGTAGGGAAATCATTCGTCTACATGGAGTACCCAAGACGATCGTGTCGGACCGGGACGTCAAGTTCTTGAGCTACTTTTGGAAGACTCTATGCGTTAAACTAGGCATCAAGCTCCTCTTCTCTTCGGCATATCATCCACAAACCGACGGCCAAATGGAGGTGAAGAACCGCACACTTTCGACGCTTCTTCGCATGTTGATCAAGAAGAACATCAAGGAATGGGAGCAATGCTTGCCCATCGCCGAGTACGCCTACAACCGCGCAAGACATTCGACTACCGGCAAGTCCCCTTCGTGGTCGTCTACGGCTTCAACCCGTTGTCCCCATTGGACATCCTACCTCTACCTCTACAAGAACGCATCAACATGGACGCAAGTGCACGAGCAAGCTATCTCAAGAGGGTGCACGAAGATACAAGGGCAACGATCGAGCGACAAGTACAACGCATAGCCACCAAGCGCAACGTTGACAAGGCACCAATGGTGTTCCAACCGGGCGATCTTGTTTGGCTTCATCTTCACAAGGACCGCTTTCCACACGAGCGCAATTCCAAACTACTACCTCGCGTCGACGGACCTTTCAAGGTGTTAGCACGCTACAACAACAATGCCTGCAGGATCGACATTCCACGAGACAAGTACAACGTGAGCAATACCTTCAACATCAAGGATCTATCTCCTTTCCATGGTGATGAAGATTTCGATCCGAGGTCGGATCTTTCCCAAGGGAGGGGAGATGATGCGGAGCATCCCAAGGTCATCCCCATGGACATACCGTCGACTCACCAAGTGCCCAAAGGACCAAGACACGAGCCCGTGCAAGAGCTCTCAAAGCCAAGGTGAACTCGCTCCTTTATCAATTTCCTCTCGAGTCGCATGGGACATGGCTTCTACCCTCATCAGAGACTGTATGCATACTCGGGGTACTTGGATGAAGGCCATGGGACAGCTCTGCACAGTGGACAAGGCGGCGGGATCGACAAGTGCTTGGAACAAGAAGAAGTGCGGCTGAAGACGCTACACGCACCGGACGTCCGGCCCCTACCGGACGACCGGTCACCTCCAGGCACCAGACGTCCGACGATCACCGGACGACCGGCGACTCCCAGACGACCGGACGACCGGAGGCCACCGGATGTCCGTGACACCGACCACAGAACGTAATTAGCAGAAATCCAAGGATTATCGTACGTCCGGTCCCTCCCGAGCCACCGGACGTCCGGTGACCCAGCAGACGTCCGACCCGATTGCGTCACCCCATGTAATATATATACTCGTTGACTTCCTTCGTCCTAGTTAGCTTTTGGATAGCTCATCTAAAAACTTAGTGGTTCCTCTCCTACGAGACCGTGGCCTCCTTGGAGAAGATCCACCGGATTCAAGACCTCCTTTACGGAGAAGAACATCAAGGCCTCCTCACGGAGATGACTACCGCCACTTGTATCGTCCTTAGTTGACCGTGTATCGTGTATCGCACTTTGTGTACCCGGATCTAGCATTTATCTGACCTAAACATGTTGATTTGAGTGTTTCTTCCTGTCCCTCTTGTGTTTTCCCTTGTGCCTCACGTGTTCATCCTTGGGATCCCTCCTTTTCGTGAAAGATCGGCCACTTAGGGTTACACCCTACATCAACTAGTTCCTGCCGGAACCCGGACAGCCTTTTGGCTCTACGAAACTATTTCGCTGGGAGGGAGAGAGAAGCCAGATCAAGCACGACACTTGTTTGTGAGAAGGGATCGGTGTGGAGGGCTGCCCCTCCACCTCTATTTATAGGAAATCCCAAGGGGTAGGGTAGTTTAACACAAAAACCCAAAATGCACATGAATGAAGTCCTTCCTCAAGGGCATAATAGTGAAACCAAGGAACAAGAGGGGCTCCAAGGTGGAGCCCCATGTGTGGCCGGCCACACCCCTTGGGGGGCCCTCATGAGGGCCTCCCAATCCATCCATGTCATCCCTAGATCTTTTGAGTAAAGCCGCAAAAGGTGAGTTTTCATAAAATATCCCAAAAAGCACTTTCACTATTCACGACGACATTTTTCAGCGTCCGTTCCAACTGAAAATATGTTTGTGCGCTCAGAACATTTCTAGTACCCACCATAATAATTTTCAACGCGTTATGGAACAATTCCAGTTTAGTGATTTCATCCGCGAAAAGCATCTGAAGCAGTTTCAGAAGCTCTGGAACATTTCCGGTTTTCATCCCGGAAAATTCCCAGAAGTTTCCAGAATGATTTTGGCACCCTCCAAGAATTATCAGGCATGTGCCGAGACCAATTTTACTTCATGGTATCCTCTGAAAAAACTTTTCAGTATCACCGAAACTCATCCGGTCACCTCTCTCATCGAAACTTTTTCGCTGTCTCGGATAACTTTTTCCGGAAACTTGCTCTCAGACTCCCTGTCTAGTATTCAGCAGATAGATGACCCTTAAGCATGTGACCTATAGGTTCGGTGAAGTATAGACATGATTGGAACTCTTTCCGATCAATGATCAACATCGGAGCCGTGGACACCCATATTGACCCCTATACCCACACGAATGAATATTCGAGTGAACCTCCAGTTGCCGTGTGCTATTCCTGTTGCTTCGCGATATGTTACAAATACCCGAGGTGAGACATGTTGGCATTCCCGTGGATCAATAATTAGTCCACTATGCTAGTTACCTCGTTACCGGTATTGTTCTCTTTTATCGTTACCGTGTTCCGGCATCCCTGTGATCAAATCACAAAGTGTCTGGCCAGACGATGATGGATACCGTAACACCGAGAGGGCCGAGAGCTATCTCTCCACCATCGGAGGAGCAAATCCCAATCTCGAGCTATCAAGTTACTTGACATAATTTTCCATGAATCCGTAAGCCGCCATAATAGCCACCCATTTACGGATGACGTTTAACAAACCCCAAAGTTCATGAAGCAAGCATGAAGAAACTCGATACTCTCATGGTCTAAGGAATTATGCAAACATTAACTTCTCTGTGTTATTAAGCATTAACTTGTGACGAATGTATCTCATAGCATAACATCAATTCAGGTCAATTTAACACAAATGTTCCTCTAACATTGTGCCCTCAAAATTGCTGGCATAGACATGCCCATCATCAGGAAAACAGAACCATCATGCAACACTTGAGCTAGTCTTAGAGGCCAGACTAAGAATACATTTTATCGTTTATTATTCCACACGTGCATATGAGTCTTCCTCTGAGCCTCGTTTTATTTGCAGACTCGAGAACCGTAGCAGTTATAGCATGGATGAAAAACCTAATTTTGAACAGGGAGATAATCAATAACATTTATTATTGCCTCTAGGGCATATCTCCTACAGACTCCCACTTGCACTAGAGTCAATATCTAGTCAATGCTAATGCACTTCACACCTGTGGCACATCGGTGTAAATATGCTTCGCTTGTGGTATAACCTGATATCCAATGGATCTGACGACTTCAGCTCCGTGTTTATCTTTGCATATCCTCGCGTTTTTATGCTTTCACAAAATTCATATTTTGTCTGGACTTGGCTTGGTATGTATGCGTTATCACAGGTCGAACCTGGATTCCTCAGACTGAGTTATGGAGCAACTACTTGCAGTAGTGTCCCATTGACAAAAGCCATTTGGAACCATACTAAGTTCATGAATTAACTATATGATTCAACATCTTCTTTGTCGCTTTAAAAGCGGCAACATACTTTGCCTTTGATATAGAATTCGCCACAGTAACTTGTTTGAACAAATTCCAACTAACTGTGCCACCATATTGTGTGTTACACAAAACCCTTAATTCAAATCGAAAAACGCATGGAGAAATGATGAAGACTGTATCGATGTAACCTTTTTACAACGAACTCTTCATGATCTCCACTTGTGAGAAAACATGTCATCGGTGCTACTATAGTACTCAATGACCGTTTTTCACTGTTGTCCCATGATCAGTACCTTTTATCACTTTGGTATCTATACTTGCAACAACTTTGTGAGTATTGGACATATCTGGTTGTTTTACATACCATGGAATACATGATTAATCCAAACACAAGAGTGTCTGGAATCTCCATCATGTATTTTGCTCATCAGTGTTTTGGGACACCGAGTCTTGCAAAAAACTCTTTCCATGTGACTTCGGCAAGAATCACTCCTTGACGTTTTTAATGCTAAAAGGGTTTAGCATTATGTCAATATGTATCTTTTATCATCCCCATTAGGTAAATCTATCTCCATAGATCATCATGCCTAATATAAAGGCTATTTAGCCTAAGCACTTCATCGAAAAACTATTCTCAAATGAAGTCCTAATTCGTGTCAAGAAATTTATTTCCAATTAACAATGTGTCAAGCACACAATGTTTTTAGAAATATTATTACGCTGCCACTTACTTTCATGAATTACAAGCATCTTCGTTACCCATTGATGAAGTCAAACCCCTTTGACCATTTCATCAAAGCACGAAGATTCCAACTCCATTTTGCTCTCTTCTGTCCATCGCTGGAACTCTGAAGTTTGCACCCTTACTAGCATCCTCTGGATAGACAAAATGCCTTGGACTGTAACACATGCAAGTCCTTTGTTTCCTTTCCATCAGATGGAAATCCTATTGTCATCCATGTTTCATATCTCATGATCGAAATATGTATTAATTGCTAGTTCAACCCGAACCGACTTTAAGCATCGCTACGATGAAAACAACCTCATCGTAGTCAACTCTTGAACTTGTTATTTCAACAAGTCGAGCTTTATGCATAAAACATTTTTATCCGTATCAGTTTTAAGTTCATAAATATTCGTTAAACTCCAAGTCTTCCGAAAGGTGTATCAAGGTTTTAATCTTGAATCACTTATATGGAAACTAACTTGGGTTGTATTGGCATTTAGCCAATTCCGGAGTCAGGGCCCATCAACGCTACCTTGTGTATCGTAGGCATAATGTTGTCTAACAACAATATCTCGTTTGCGCATCTGAGAGGTTTGCACGAGCCATGCCTACGTGGTTCAGCTGCAAGTTCTACCGAAGTTCATACATTTTGTAGAGACTTCCGTATCAGTCGCAGTAGGAAACTCTGGAATTACTTCCAAGGTATCTTTCCTTTGATCTGATGATGAAGATACAGTTTATCTCGTCGAGTTGCACTATTCTCCCACTCACCTTTTTGAAAGAACCATTCTCTTTAAAAGCACACTGTTTCGCGGCAAAACTATTTGCCTCGGTATAGTGAGGGAGGAATACCCAACATTTTGGTATAACCTACAAAGTAGCACTTGTGTGATTTGGAATAGGTTTGTAACCTTTTACGCAAGCCCCATATTCCAAATGTTAAGAAAATATATAACATGGTTGGGCGTACCATGCCATGGCTTCATTTCAACAGACCCGATGTAGCTCTTTTCAGTCTAAAAAACCGCAGTCTCTCAAGCATCACTTTAAAGAGATAATGGCAAATTTATTTATGTCATCTTTGACCTTGCCATGTCATAAATGGTTAGATTACATCTCCACGAACTTTCCACTTGCAGTGGGGTTTTGGGAGGTGCAAGTTATGAAACCCCTTTCACAACTCATCAGACATTCGCTAAACATGTAACTCAAATATTCATTTGTGCAATAAAATTGCAGAAACATAATTTTCTTGTTACAATAACTTCTACTTCATTTTTGAAAACCTTTTGAATGATTTCAAAAGATCCAGACTTACGTCTCATCAAGTAAATATCCATATATCTACTTGAGTCATTTCTGAAGATAAATAAATCCACCACTTGCAACAACATTTATTGAACTACACACATCAAAATGTATGATCACCAATAAGTTTGTTGCTCGTTCCTTACGGTCTGTGAACGGTATTTAAGTCACTTCACTTTTCGGAGGAATGTTGCAAGTGTCAGATGATTCAAAATCAAACGACTTCAAAATCCATCACAATGGAATTTTTTCATGCGGGTTTCTCCAATGTGACCAAATGCAGTGCCACACATGTGTGGTATTCTCATAATCTAGCGACATTTAGCGTCAGCATTATGGATGTATCATTTTACCATCAATATTCATAACATACATCCCATCTTGGATGGAAGCATGGGCCTTCATGTTATTCATTATACTGAACAACAATTGTTCTTTTATGAACAATCGTTTTGCAATAAACATTGTGCAATGGGCTAGAGTGTAAGAAACTCTAAAATGAATTATGAAAGTAAACACAGAGGTAATATATTAATATCATTATTCATAGCATACATCTCATTCACAATGAAAGTATGGCCCTTATGTTTATTCATAATACTGAACATCAAAAGTTCTCTCATGAACAACCTTGTTGCAAGATACCTTGTGCAAAGGGCTAGAGTGTAAGAAACTCTAAAATGAATTATGAAAGAAAAATACATAGGTAATACACCAATGGAAGGTATAGTAACTTTTACTATGTTCCCAACATGTATTAAAACCTCATTCCTGGCTAGTCTCTTTAGGCCATAGTAGCTCTTACATTGATTCGCAACAGAATGCAATCGAGCGGGTATCTTTGTGATTAACTCACAATACCCAAGAATTAGTGATTAACATGTTTAACCATAATTCCCAAGAACTATATCTTTGACCAGCCTACTATACATCAAAAACTTGTATGACAATCATACATGAGCTGGATATTCCAGTCATCTTTCTTTCTGCCTTTATACTTCTAACAGTTTAACTTTTAGTATTTCTCCTACTCGCAAAAGAAGCACCCAACTTAAGAGTGGCGTTAGCCCCGTACTTCCTAGGCGTGTAAGTCATACTAACACCCTTTGGACACTTCCTTTCTCTTTAAGTTGTTGTTTTATTCACCTTTCATCATATGTAAGGCGTTCTTCTGGTCCCTCTCTTATCAGTCTAGTGCATAGTAAACACTTTACTAATAATTTGCAAACAAACATTGCTTTGTATATTTCATATCTTTCAGCCTTTGTTTGTATCTAAAAATTATTTTTCAGTTCCATGAATATCACCTAATTATCCCAAACTTTCGAAGTTCGAGTTTCATGGAAGAAAACATATTGCATTTGACCGCAACGGAATTCTAGCTTTTGGATCGATGGACAAGAGTCTCATTATCCATTGCATTTAGCGGGAGTATATGGAAAGCATGCGATAGGACAAAGTCCTTCTCGGCACTTTTGAGGACAATCCTCACATTACGTTACTAATCGTAAAGTTTTAACCAAATATTTAACAGCTATTCAATTTTAACAGGGAAGGTGGAAACGCGAGCCATTATTCTACAACTATTTTGCAAGAAACACTTAGACAGTGTTCATAATTAATTGCACTGAGAATTAAACATGTTAATTCAACAGTGCGCTCCCACTCAAATCAATATCTCTCATAATTGATTTAGGGTGATTCAAGATCCATATTTCTATTCGATGCCATTGACGGGTTCATCACTGATGACACGAATTTCAATCGGTAGGCCAACTTGTCGATCACATCTCTATGTGATTCTTGTTCATCTTTCGATGGGCGTGTTCCGAGCTCAGGACTCTCCTGCCTGAACGTCAAAGACAACCAAGTGATCTTGCTGCGAGGTCTGACCTCACCCGCCTCATTCCTCTTGATTTGTTCGTGCTCATGTGTACATGGCGCACCCCAAAAAGATACGAATTTAAGACGGTGCTACACTTGGGTGAACACTAACTACTTTGATATTATAAGTGAGAGATCACCCTAATAAAAGCCACTACCGCGCAATCAAGAAGGGTGCATTAAGAGGGATAAACATCTCAGGCAATTCATAATAGCATGATATGGTATAGCCTCTTCTGACGGAGAAGTCAAGTATTTCTTCGTCTTCGGCATTCGCGTTGGTGTTCACCTTTGCGAAGATTTCCACCACCTTGTTGATGCACCAGATAATATTGCTATCTCCATAGCGGATAAAATAAATGCATTACTTAAGGTTGACACGCAGGTCATTTAAAGTGGCAATCATATGGCTCCGGCCATCATGCCGAATCATGACACGCAGGTCATGTTAATTACATCATATAGTCATCTCATACATAATCGAATTAATACGAGACTTGCTATACCACATCACATGCAAACCGTCCTGCAAAACCAAGTTAGACGTCTCTAATCAGTTTATGCAAAAATTTATTTTACGTGGCTTCTAAGGTTTTGACTTAAACCGTGGCTACCAACGTTTTATCATCAAGTATGATTATTCAAGTTGCTAGATTAACATCTCGGGGTGTATGAAACACAAGATAATTTAATCTCTAGCCCCATACCAAACTTTGTCATACGCATGACCCCCGTGCAGATCATATCTGCAATGCCCTTTCATCTGTGAATTTCATCTTTCTTTTGACTACGGCAGAACCCAAAGAACTGATATCACTTCCATGATCAATCAGGATCACGGATTGCTAGAACTTTGTCAAATTCCACCATGCTATCTCGAGATTGAGCAAACGCAAATTCTAGGGAAGCAACAAGAACGTCGGGTAACAGATTTCATCTGCCACCCGCACAAATAATTTTTAGTAATAGAACTCATCTACAACCTAATTATATTGTGCAACACCCATACATCTCCATGTATTCTAGATCGCAACCTGCATCTACGCATAGCACAGATCTGATACCACTGTAAGGGAACATGACAGAAAACAAAAAATTTCCGACCTACGCACCAGCCCAGGACCACTATGGAGACTGCATACAAGGTTTGATCATTTTCATTACCAACTCGTACCGCAACGGAAGTAGAGTCGATGACGATCGTCGGTGCAGATCCCCGCAGCTAGGATTTACAACCTCCCAACCGCGAGGATGTACTCCCTCATCTGCCCCTCGGACAGCCCTCCGAGAGGTGGTCGAACAGTCACTCGGACGGTGTCGCGGACAGCCCTTCGGGGGGACCTTCGAAACTCGGACAACACTTCGGGAGGACTCAGAGAACTCGGACTGTCACTTGGACAACCCTTTGGGAGGCACTCTCGAACAGCCCCTCGGGCACTAAGATCGAAACTACGACCTCTCTATAGAGTTGCACACATACGGTGTCATCTATCCGGCAGGGCTTCGCCGTCCAGAACTAGTTCCTGCCGGAACCGAAACAACCTTTTGGCTCTACGAAACTATTTTGTTGGGAAGGAGAGAGAAGCCAGATCATGCATGGAGCTTGTATGTGAAAAGGGATCAGTGTGGAGGGCTTCCCCTCCACCTCTATTTATAGGAAATCCCAAGGGGTAGGGTAGTTTAACACAAAAACCCAAAATGCACATGAATGAAGTCCTTCCTCAAGGGCATAAGAGTGAAACCAAGGAACAAGAGGGGCTCCAAGGAGGAGCCCCAAGTGTGGCCGGCCACACCCCTTGGGGGGCCCCATGAGGGCCTCCCAATGCATCCATGTCATCCCTAGATCTTTTGAGTAAAGCCCCAAAAACCCAAAATGCACATGAATGAAGTCCTTCCTCAAGGGCATAAGAGTGAAACCAAGGAACAAGAGGGGCTCCAAGGTGGAGCCCCAAGTGTGGCCGGCCACACCCCTTGGGGGCCCCATGAGGGCCTCCCAATGCATCCATGTCATCCCTAGATCTTTTGAGTAAAGCCCCAAAAGGTGGCTTTCCATAAAATATCCCAAAAAACACTTTCACTATTCACGACGACATTTTCAGCGTCCGTTCGAACTAAAAATATTTATGTGGGCTTAGTGTCGTGGTTCTAGGTCTGACAGTGAAGGTAGGGGATAGGAATGGAGAGGCAAGGTCCTAGCTATGGCGCAGTTGTACACAGAGTGTTTTGCGAGTTCAGGCCCTTCTCGGAGGAAGTAAAAGCCCTACGTCTCGTGCCCGGAGGCTTGGTCGAATGATGTGTGTATGTATGTGTTACAGAGGTGCGAACCCTTGTTCTGGAGGTGGGGGTGGCTTATATAGTATGCCAAGACCCCAGCCATGCTCCACGTTACCAAGGGCTTAAAGGTACATTAAGGCAGGCGTTACTGATAATGCCTGCAGTAAAGGGTAGTTATGGGGTTTACTACAATGAGTAAATATATGACCGTTGCCGTCTGAGAGGCGTTTAGTCTTCGGGGGTCGAGTGCCTGATTCAGTCGAGTGGAGTTGAGTCGTCCTGGGTACGTGAGTCAGTCGAGTGAAGTGTCACCTTGGACCATCTCAGTCGACCGTCTCCACCGTCGTAGGTCTTGTCTTTTGATCTTCTTAGGATAGTGACCTTGGGAGGGGCCTTTAGGTCAGGCCTATGACCCTACCCTAGGTCTGTAACCTCGTCAGCAGCCCCCGAATGGATCGAGACTTGAGCAAGGGGATGCTGAGGGAAGCTCAGGTACTGACTCGACGTCCTCGAGGCAGATCGCTTTGGATTTTGTTACTCGGGCCCTCAATTGTGTCTTGGTCGCCTCGATCGATTCTGAAGCCATTGGTGAATCAGTTGTCTTCGCGTCGACTAGACGTCTTGCGTCGACTGGGTTTTGCGCCGGGCGTCGGGCGCCACGAGTGCGTGCCGTTTTTGACGGAATCGGTTGCCCTCCGTTCACCAAATTCGGCGGGGCTTTCGAAATTTGGGGAAGCGCGCGGGTCGGGGCGTGCCGCATCAATCGGAGGGGTGTGGTTCGAACGCCTCGATTCCCGCGCCTCCTTTTTCGCCACGTATCACGCCAGCGCCTGTTACGGGATCAGATAAGATCGTCTGGGGCCACCGGTCAGCCACTCGACCGATTCGTAATAAAAGCGCGTTGAGTTTGCTGAGGGGGGTACTGTGTGCCCAGCTTTCCCCCGTTCGCCTTGTCTTCTCCGCAGCATCTTTGCTTCTCTACCGTGTCCCCAATCTTCCCTGCTTCTCTCTGCCGCAACCGCCGTCCCGTGAGCCATGGTTAAGGACAAGACTGCCGCCATGGAGCGCTCCAAGAAGGCGGCGTCGGGGAAGGGCGACGAGCCGGCCGGGTCGGATCATCGTCGAGGTCCGGGCTCCCCTCTGGATGGATCCAGGGTGATTGGATCTGGTCCACCGTCATGGTGGAGGATCTGGAGGAGCTGGAGGAGCAGGGGCTGATCGCCGGCGGCTCCTGGCGGATGCCGGGAGGAGAGCTCGAGCCCCAGCCGCGGGAGGGCGAGTGTGTACTCCACGCCACCCACGTCGACCGAGGTTTTTCGACTCCTCCGCATCCTTTCTTCCGCGCATTTCTGATCTTCTTCGGTGCTCAGCTGCATTATTTCACACCCAACTCCATCGCCTTTCTCTCCGCTTTCGTCTCCATGTGTGAGAACTTCCTCGGTTGCCGACCGCACTGGGGATTGTTCAAACATATCTTCACCTGCCGCTCCCAGACCGTTAAGAGAGCGAACCCGAGTGACGGCAAGACGCACATCCTTCAGGCGTGCGGCGGGCTCGGGATTCAGCTTAGGAACAGGAGTGCCTTCCCCCCCATGAACCTTCCAGATTCGATCAGGGGCTGGCAGTCGACCTGGTTTTACTACAGGGACAGTCCGACTCCGGGTCAGTCGACTGGTCTTCCTCCATTTACCCTAGGTCGAGCTAGTCCGCCTCCTTCGATGGTAGTGAGCAAGGCCGAGAGGGCCGAGGTTGACATGATGATGGAGAGGGTCGTCCAGCTAGTCCGCGAGGGGGTCACGGGGATGGATTTGCTCGAGGTGTATATCTCGTGGAGGATCCAACCGCTCCAAGCCCGGGACCACCCGATGTGGCTGTACTCCGACACTGACGACACGTCGCGAGTCCACCCGGAGGCGGCCGACCCGAAGTACGTAGTGCAGTGCTTGAAGAGCGTCACCGGAAACAAGGACAACCCCAGGGGGTCAGGGAGGATCATCCCATTCGACACTGACCAACTGCCAGACAAGGTTAGCCTTCCGCTTCCGAGTGATGTTTCTGTCGATTGATTCATGATATTTACTGATGATTCCAACTGGTATTTGGTGAACTTCCTTTCTTCGCAGATATATACAGAGATGTACTCGCTGCCCAACGGAGATTTGGGTCAGGAGGTCGAGGAGGGTACGGGAGATGCCGCCGAGTGGAAGTCGGAAGAGGAGACGGAGGGGAGCGAGGAGTACAGCAGCGGGGAGGAGGTCGAGTCGCCTCCCCGTGTCGAGCGCCGGTCCAAGGAGAAGAACGACCCAGGGGCCGCTCGACCTCAGGTGGGTCCCTCGGGGTCCCGGATGCCCAAGCGTACTCGCACGACCACCCCCGAGCCAGCTGAGAAGACGCCCAAGCAGCCCAAAGTCACCACCACCAAGCCCCAGAAGGCCCTGCCAAGGATCAAGTTGGACGTACCCATCGCCTCCGCGTAAGTGTCGCTCTGGCTTGCTTTTCTTTGTTTTTTGGGGGTCGACTGCAGTCTTGGTCGATTCATTTCTTGGCCGAATTTTTTAGGGCCGCCGCTTCCATGACCTTGATGGACATCGACCGGGGTCGAGACGACGAGGAGATTGCGGATGCCGCGACATCCCGAGCAGGTATGGGTCCTGTGAGACTCGTTCTTGTCCTTCTTTTCTTTTGCGGGCGATAGTCGATTGACTTGGTTCCCTGTTTGACTCGAAGCGCCGCGTCTTGTCATAGAGCTGCCGGACGACGACGAGGACGAGGAGCCGCTGAGGCAGGACCACCGGCGCGCAAGGAGGAAGGTCCGGATGGCGCCTTCTGGCTCAGGGGCCCAGCGATCTGAGGACGCGGCTCGAACCGCGGCCTCATTCGTCGTCCCTGTGTCGACGCGCCCGTCGTCGACCTACCGTCTGTGCTGGGCGTCGACCCATCGCCAGCCCCGGTTGTCGACCCATCGTCCGCTCCGGTTGTTGACTCGGCGCCGATCCGCGCCGTCGACTCAGCATCTACGCCTGCGGCCGGCTCGACACCCGCTGCTTCGCTGTCCTTTTCTCCACCTATCGCCTCCCGGAGGACCCTATGGGAGCGGCACAAGAGGCCGTTCGCCAGGCGGAGGTGATGATGGGGCGGACGAAGGCGGCGTATGAGGCCAGCATGGCGGCTTACGACGCCAGCTCTGCTTTGTGGGCCAATGTCCAGGTATGTTGTCGGAGTACTTTCTGATTTCGAGAGCTGCTTGCTTTGTTTTGTGAGGAGTCACACCCGCTGGGTGTTCTTCTTTTCTTGTCTTCCTTGAACTCGCGCCGGACTGATCTCGGCCGAGTGAAACCAGTGGGGGCACGCTCAGTGCACCCACTGGGTGTAGCCCCCGAGACTGTGGTCGACTGATTGCAGTCGGCCATGGTCTTACTATAGAACTTCCATGTTTTTTTGCTCGCGCCAGACTGATCTTGGCCGAGTGAAACCAGTGGGGGCACGCTCAGTGCACCCACTAGGTGTAGTCCTCGAGGCTGCGGTTGAGTGATCTGACTCGACTGTAGTCTTATGATCTTTGCTTTGACTCTTTGATGCAGAAATCTTGCGAGTTCGGGGCCAAGTTTGCGGATCTTGAGAAGAAGCAGATTCAGCTCAATCTTGACTTGCAGTTGGCCCGGGACCATCCGAAGAAGAGGCAAGACGATGCGGCTAGTAACTTACTTTTGTCTCCCGTCGACTGATTTTTCGCTTAGAGTGTTCCTTCATGTTCATCTGTCCAGTGGCGGCCTTGGTAGGTCAACTGCGAGCAGCTTTGGAGCAGAAGGATCTTGACTTGGCGGCGGTGCAGCAGGCGGCCCAAGAGAAGTCGGAGCTGGCGGAGAAGAAGCTGGCTTCTGTGGGCGCACTCGAGGCGGAGATCATCTGACTGAAGGGCTCACTCGACACGGCCAACAAGGAAGTGGCTCGGCTGAAGAAGTCCAGGGCCGACTTGAACGACAAGTATGAGGCTCTGTTTTGGAAGAGGCTTGATCTTGAGGCGTATTTGGGCGACCTCACCAAAAAATGGTACCTCGTGCTCGAAGGTATGTCCTCTTTAGATTGGTTGATAATGGGCTGGTCGACCTGTGTTGCATCTGCTAACTCGACTGTTGTTCTTGATGCAGAGTTCTGCCGTAACTTCGGAGAGGAGACTAGCCGGGTCGAGCCTGGCTTGGACCCCGCCAACTCCATTGTGAAGGACGAGGTTTCCATGAACATACTGAGGCTGGAGTCTCGCCTCACTGCGGCCACCGATTATCTGGGACGACTGAAGGCAGTGATCGCCCGAATCGATGCTGCACTCTGGAGGGGAGTCGTGCAGGAGAATGACCTCGAGTCTTTGATGACTCGACTCATTGAGGTCCCCGACCGAGTGCAGGAATGGAAGAAGTCGGCCGCCCGAGGAGGAGCAGACGTGGCGCTGGCTTTGGTCCGAGTGCACTGCAAGGAGGTGAAGGAGAGGAAGCTTGCTGCGCTGAAGGTCGCGAACACGAAGGAGCTCCAATTCCAGTCCTTCATGGAGACTTACTTGGAGGCTGCCACTCGCATCGCCGACGGGATTGATTTGGAAGAATTTGTCGCGCCTACAAGCCCGCCTCCTCCCGAGTCATAACTTTGATATATTGACTTTATTTGCCGCGGAATGCCGCGTGGATTTGTACTCGTTAAACTCTGGTGGGTCTGTGGCCCAAGTACTCTTGCCCGAACCTTGCGGGGCTTTTTATTTGATTTTGATCCTTCGGTTTGACGCTTTTCTTTTGATTGCTTGGAATCTTTGATTCGACGTCCGTAGCTGGGTCCCTGAGTGGGAAGGTCGCCCTTCGCTCAGAGTAGGTAGTTTAAACTTAGGCGAGTCACGGGGTCGTAGCTAAGCCCCCGAGTGAGAGGGTCGCTCTTCACTCGGAGCGGAATGTTTATAACTTGGGCGATTCCAAGCTACGTTGTACTTGTGGCGGAGTTCGGAGGACCGAACCGCCTTGTATTTGTGACGTAGCTCGGAGGATCGCAGCTAAGCCCCCGAGTGAGAGGGTTGCTCTTCACTCGGAGTAGATAGTTGTAACTTAGGCGAGTCACGGGGTCGCAACTAAGCTCCCGAGTGAGAGGGTCGCTCTTCACTCGGAGTAGAATGTTTATAACTTAGGCGATTCCAAGCTACGTTGTACTTGTGGCGGAGTTCGGAGGACCGAACCGCCTTGTATTTGTGACGTAGCTCGGAGGATCGCAGCTAAGCCCCCGAGTGAGAGGGTTGCTCTTCACTCGGAGTAGATAGTTGTAACTTAGGCGAGTCACGGGGTCGCAGCTAAGCCCCCGAGTGAGAGGGTCGCTCTTCACT
>LR738712.1:132694011-132715815 GCA_902687465.1 Secale cereale
GGCGATTCCAAGCTACGTTGTACTTGTGGCGGAGTTCGGAGGACCGAACCGCCTTGTATTTGTGACGTAGCTCGGAGGATCGCAGCTAAGCCCCCGAGTGAGAGGGTTGCTCTTCACTCGGAGTAGATAGTTGTAACTTAGGCGAGTCACGGGGTCGCAACTAAGCCCCCGAGTGAGAGGGTCGCTCTTCACTCGGAGTAGAATATTTATAACTTAGGCGATTCCAAGCTATGTTGTACTTGTGGCGGAGTTCGGAGGGCCGAACCGCTTTGTACTTGTGACGTAGCTTGGAGGATCGCAGCTAAGCACCCACTGGGCGATTTAGAGGACACCAATTGTTAGGGAATCATTGTTATCTTGCTTTTGAAACAAATTGAGGAATCTTTATTACAACTCGACCGTCGAGTGCTTCAAGTGAAAAAACGGCAGAGTAGGTCCGCATTCCACGAATTAGGTTCGTCTTTCTTCTGGGCTACATTGTAGAGGTGGTAAGCTCCATTGCGCAGCACCTTCGTGATGATGAACGGGCCTTCCCATGCTAGGGCAAGCTTGTGCGGCCGCTTCTGATGCACTCGGAGGACCAGGTCTCCTTCCTGGAACGCTCGACTTCTCACGTTGCGGGCGTGGAATCGACGCAGGTCCTGTTGATAGATGGTCGACCGGATCAGGGTCATCTCTCTTTCCTCTTCTAAAAGGTCGACTGCATCCTGACGAGCTTGCTCTGCCTCGGCTTCAGAGAAGAGTTCTACTCTGGGGGCATTGTGTAATAAGTCACTCGGCAATACAGCTTCGGCCCCATAGACCAGGAAGAAAGGGGTACGGCCAGTCGACCGATTCGGAGTTGTCCTCAGACCCCACAGGACGGAGGGCAGCTCGGTTACCCAAGCCCCGGCGGCATGCTTGAGGTCGCGCATGAGCCGTGTCTTTAAGCCTTGGAGAATCAGCCATTTGCTCTTTCCGCTTGTCCATTCGACTAAGGGTGTGCTACGGAGGCGTAGTCGACTCGCGTCCCTTGAGAAGCGCAGAAAGCTCTGAATTCATCCGAGTCAAAGTTGGAGCCGTTGTCTGTGATGATGCTGTGAGGGACCCCATATCTGAATATTAGTTCCTTAATGAAGCTGATGGCGGTGCTCGACTCGAGGTTCTTGATGGGTTTGGCCTCAATCCACTTGGTGAACTTGTCGACTGCCACCAGAAGCTGAGTGAATCCGCTCATGCCTGTCCTGAAGGGGCCGACCATATCTAAGCCCCAAACAGCGAAGGGCCCGACTAGTGGGATGGTTTTGAGGGCCGATGCTGGCTTGTGCGACATGTTGGAGTAGAACTGGCACCCTGCGCACTTGTCCACAATATCCTTGGCCATCTCATTGGCGCGGGGCCAGTAAAATCCGTCTCGGTATGCTTTGGCCACGATGGTCCGAGAGGAAGCGTGGTGGCCGCAAGTTCCCGAGTGAATCTCGTCCAAGATCAGTCGACCTTCCTCTGGATCAATGCTGCGCTGGGCGACTCCAGTGACGCTTTCTCTGTAGAGCTGACCTTGAATGACTGTGAATGCTTTGGATCGGCGGATGATCTGGCGCGCTTCTTCTTCATCTTCTGGGAGTTCTTGCCTGAGCAGATATGATATGTATGGCACAGTCCAATCAGGTGTGATTACTAGGACATCCATGACCAAGTCGACCACGGCAGGCACTTCGACCTCAGTCGGATCGGTTGCACTGACTGGCTGTGAGGGCTCTTCCGTGAAGGGGTCTTCCTTGAGAGAGGGAGTATGCAGATACAGTCATCCACCGGAATACAGAAGCTTTTACCGGATTTCCGAGACTTACCGGACGTTCGGAACCCCGCGAAGCACCGGACATCCGTCACCCACCGGAATACAGAAGCTTTTACCGGATTTCCGAGACTTACCGGACGTCCGGCGATCGGACGACCGGCGACCTACCGGACGTCGACGAACCCTGACGAAACTGAACTTACTCAGTTTTGTTCCACCTTGTGCAACCACCTACCCTTTCATACATTCACATCTCCCATACCACCACCACCATTGCCTAACCAAAATCACTACGATATTACCTCTTTGTGTCTTGGATCATTTGAGTTGTGGTTTTCCCGTTTCCTTGTGTGTTTCGGCTATCTTGGAACTAAACGACATCGACAAGACCACCTCTCAACCTCGACAAGGACGGTAACATCGACGACGCTTTGTCATTCTACCTTGCAATTGCTTTGTCACTCTATAGACCATTTTGCATCCTTTCCCATCGAGACTAGCCATTTGAGTAGTGCCGGGCCATGACACTCGTGCACATTAGTGATAGTCATACTTATTGCATACTACATCATCATATCTCTGTGTGACACAAGAGTGATCCGCATACACAATAGCTACCTTGATCCGAGAAGCATGCATAAGTGACCAAAGAAAGAGCTCAAAAGCTTTTAAGCAAAAGAGCCACCCAAAGCTTATAAGCAAAAGGAAAATAACATCATACACCTTGCATCAAAAGAGATCATATGGGATAGCAATACATCATCTAGTTCTCAAGCATCGGCACATCATACACTCATAGCATACTTGTGATAGGAAGCATTACGTTTTGCCTCTTATAGGTTGTGCACAAGTGCGTATCCGCCTATTAAGCAATCGGTTAGCGTCTCTCTAGTGTTGTGCAACACGAGCGTTTTCCGTGGATTCCACATTTTCGCTCACCCTTGGTTGCACAACCACATTTATCTATCCGCGTGTGTGTTCCATGTGCTACTTATTGCTTGTGATCTACTTGTTGCATGAGCAAATTGTGAATCATTTTGAACATCATTGAGTCACTTTGACAATTGCATTTAATTTGTGCCACCATCCTAACCAAGCTCCTCTCAAAGCTTTACTTGTGTAGGTGTGAGAATCAACACGAAGTGGTACCAATAGTGCTATTTTCGAGTTACATTATTGAGTGATCATTGATCCATTTTCAACTTCGGTCAAGGTACATTTGGTATTGTCTTCTCCTTTATCCCACTCACATTCTTGCTTACAATGATGGATAGGCCAAGTACATCTTCGAACCCGCTCTTCGATGATCCTCAAGAATTGAACAACTACGTCACCAAACTACATCTCTTCGGCGTCCAACAAGCTCTACATCAAGAAAGTGAAGCTATGCACGAGCACATTGAGCAAGTCGCCGCCGACGCACGACAATTTGAAGCAAGAACAAGAGAGCAATTCGACATCATCAACACCAACATGTCTACTCAATTCGATGAGCTAAGGACTTTGATAGTCAACCGACGTTCTTCTTTGATACGTCTCCAACGTATCTATAATTTTTGATTGTTCCATGCTATTATTTATGAAGTCTTAGCTGTTTAATGGGCTTTATCATTCACTTTTATATCATTTTTGGGACTAACCTACTAACCCAAAGGCCCAGTCCAGATTGCTGTTTTTTTGCCTATTTCAGGGTTTTGCAGAAAAGGAATATCAAACGGAGTCCAAACGGAATGAAACCTTCGTAGGAGATATTTTTGGAGAAAATCACGCGAGATAAACTTCGGGGCCAAGCCAGAGGACAGGGGACCCACCGTCGAGGGTGGGGGGCGCGCCCCCCTGCCTCGAGGGCAGGCCCGGTGGCCCCTGGTGCCCCTCTTCCTCCTATATATGCCTATGTACCCCAGAAACTCCATACGCAGAGAGAAAACCCTAATTCCACCGCCGTAGCTATTGTTCCCGTAGAGATCCCATCTTGGAGCCTGTTCCGGGAGGGGGATCCATCACGGAGACCTTCATCATCATCATCATCATCGCCCTCACCATGAGTTGTGAGTATTTTACCACAGACCTTCGGGTCCATAGCTAGTATCTAGATGGCTTCTTCTCTCTCTCCGGATCTCAATACAAAGTTCTCCTCGGTCTTCGAGGAGATCTATTCGATGTAATCTCTTTTTGCAGTGTATTTCTCGAGATCCGATGAATTGTGAGTTTATGATCAAGGTTATCTATGAAATATATTTGGTTCTTCTCTGAACTTTTTATGTGTGCTCATAATATCCTTGCAAGTCTCTTCAAATTATTGGTTTGGTTTGGCCTACTAGATCTATAGTTCTTGCAATGGGAGAAGTGCTTGGCTTTGGGTTCAATCTTGCGGTGTCCTTTCCCAGTGACAGTAGGGGCAGCAAGGCACGTATTGTATTGTTGCCATCGAGGATAAAAAGATGGGGTTTTCATCATATTGCTTGAGTTTATCCCTCTACATCATGTCATCTTGCTTAAGGCATTACTCTGTTCGTATGAACTCAATACACTAGATGCATGCTGGATAGCGGTCGATGTGTGGAGTAATAGTAGTAGATGCAGGCAGGAGTCGGTATACTTGTCTCGGATGTGATGCCTATATACAATGATCATGCCTAGATAGTCTTATAATTATTCGCTTTTCTATCAATTGCTCGACAATAATTTGTTTACCCGCCGTAGAATATCGCTATCATGATAGAAGCCACTAGATAAAACTATGGCCCCCGGGTCTATCTTTATCATATTACTTTCCCGTCAATTTCTATCTCCGTAGTTTATTTGTTGTTTTATTAAACTAAAAAATACCAAAAATATTGTCTACCATCTCTATCAGATCTCACTATCGTAAGTGACCGTAAAGGGATTGACAACCCTTTATCGTGTTGGCTGCAAAGTTCTTATTTGTTTGTGCAGGTGCGAGGGACTGGCGCGTGGTCTCCTACTGGATTGATACCTTGGTTCTCAAAAACTGAGGGAAATACTTACGCTACTGTGCTGCATCTCCCTTTCCTCTTCGAGGGAATACAACACAAGCTCAAGAGGTAGCATTCTTCCACATCTTCTCAAAGACGAAGCCGCTCAAGTCGCCATACCGACTCCACGGAAGGATCAAGTACACATACATCAAACACTCTTCGTCAAGCCACAAGTCAAGCTCGACATGATAACCGGAATCCACTTCATGACAAGAGCTCCCAAGACCTACTCAACGAGCAAGAAAGTCGACATTGTCAAAACCAAGCTACACTTGAACAAGCGCAGGAACGGCAACGACTACGCCAACAATAATAAGAGCGACCACGTGGACATCAAGACGAATAAGATGCCGAGGCTAATCGTCAAGCACAACAACGCCGAGAAGCTCAAGCTCTTGAGGCGCAACGAGCATTACGTGATTCACATCGCAATGTGGCAACTCGCAATCGACATACTCGTCAAGAAGAGGATTTCCTTCGTGATGAGATGCAAGAGAGGCGACACCAAGCACGAATGCAAGAAGAAGTTCCTCCTCACGCACGACAAGAGCAACAACTTCAACAAGAACTACAAGCTCGGCAAGTACACCATGACAATGGACATCTACTCCGCCAAGAGCAACATGAGATTGACAATCATCCAAATCACGAACGCCCTCCCAATAGGCAAGCCAACAATGAAGAACATCTCTATGGCAAGCTTAAGTTCACCATGCCAAAGTTTTCCGGAAGCATTGATCCCGAAGACTACCTCTCATGGGCATTGAAGGTTAACAAGATCTTCCGCTTACACAACTTTGATGAAGAGAAGAAAATTGCAATGGCCTCCCTTGAGTTCCAAGACTATGTTCTCATTTGGTGGGAGAAAATCATCGAGAGAAGAGAAGCAAAAGGTGAACCTCCTATCACTACTTGGGCTCAAATGAAGGAAGTCATGAGAGCATGCTTCGTGCCAACACACTACAACCGTGACTTGTTCAAGAAGCTACAACTACTCAAGCAAGGTACCAAGTCCGTTGATGAGTACTACAAGGAGATGGAGATTGCCATGATAAGAGCCAACATCACGGAAGATGAAGAGCAAACAATGGCGAGATTCTTGAATGGACTCAACTATCCTATCAAGAAGATTGCGGACTTTCAACCCTACACGACACTCCTCGAGCTAGTACACCAAGCAACCTAAGCGGAGCGACAAGTTCAAGAGGACTACAAGCACTCCAAGTTCACATCCAAGAACTTCGGCTCCTACAACCAAGCTTCAACGACTTCGGCTACTCCTACCTCTACCAAGCCATCTACAAACTTCGGTGACAAGTCAAGCTACAAGAATGTGACTACATCAAGTCGTCCACCTACTACGAGCAACTTCAAGCCAAGAACTTCATCTTCTACAACCCCAACCGAGGACAACTCCAAGACGAGTTCCATCAAATGTTTCAAGTGCCAAGGGCGCGGCTACAAGTCATTTGAGTGCAAGACCGTTCAAACAATGATCATCAATGATGACGGATCCTATGACTCAATGAGCGATGATGAGATGGAAGCCCTTGAACATGTAGCTATGCATCGACAAGTGAATGAAGATGAAGACCATCAAGTGTTTTGCGACAATGACTCAAGTCCCAATCTCATTGTCTCCAAGGTCTTGACACTCCAACATCAACAAGATGACGACCAACGATGTCACATTTTCCATACCAAGGCCAGCATCAAAGGACGTTCCGTCAAGGTTATCATCGATGGAGGAAGTTGTCATAACTTGGCAAGCGAAGAGCTATGCGACAAGCTATAATTGGTCAAGACGAAGCACCCTCATCTCTACAAGGTCCAATGGCTTAACGACGTTGGAATTCTTCGAGTCGAGCACACCGTGCAAGTCTCCTTCAAGATAGGCGCCTACGAGGACACACTTGAGTGTGTTGTGGTCCCTATGTCCGTGTGCCACCTTCTACTTGGACGACCTTGGCAATACGATCGTGGAGTCACACACAATGGACGGACCAACCACTATAGCTTCAAGATGAAGGGCAAGGGATTCGTGCTACGTCCAATGTCACCAAGTCAAGTAGCCGCCGACAAACACTTACCTACCAACCATCATGGAGAGAATGGTGAGAGAGTGAGCCACCAAAAGGAGAGTGAGAGCCACAAGCCAAATATGAGCGACTCCACGATGAGCGACAAGAAGCAACTAGTGCTATTTGCCACCAAAAGTGAGATGAGAGAAGTGTGTGAGAACCCATCGAGTGTCTTTCACCTTGTGCTCTTATGCAAAGGGGAAGCCAAAAGTACTAACACTTCACCACCTCTACCTTTGGTGTTGTCTCAATTGTTGCAGGAATTCTCAGACGTCTTTCCTGATGAGCTACCTCCGGGTCTACCTCCACTTCGCGGAATCGAACACCGCATCGACCTCATTCCTGGTGCACCACTTCCAAACAAGGCTCCTTACCGCGTCAACCCCGAGGAAACCAAGGAGATACAACGGCAAGTACAACAACTCATCGACAAAGGTCATGTACGTGAAAGCTTGAGCCCTTGTGCCGTTCCGGTTATTCTCGTACCTAAGAAAGAGGGAAGTTTTCGCATGTGTTCCGATTGTCGTCCGATAAATGCTATCACTGTTAGATACCGTCACCCTATCCCAAGCTTAGACGACATGCTTGATGAATTGTGTGGTGCCACCATCTTTTCGAAAATTGATCTTAAAAGTGGTTATTACCAAATTTGCATTCAAGAGGGTGATGAGTGGAAAACGGCTTTCAAAACCAAATTTGGGTTATATGAGTGGCTTGTCATGCCAATGGGTTTATCGGAAGCACCCGGCTCATTTATGCGTCTCATGCCTTTCGTTCTTCGACCCTAGATAGGCGTCTTTGTAGTGGTTTATTTCGATGACATCCTCGTTTTTAGCAAGTCGCTTGAGGACCATCTGACACACATCCGTATGGTTTTACAAACCCTTCGGAAAGAGCGCTTATATGCTAACATGGATAAATGCACTTTTGGCGTTGACAAGGTCGTTTTCTTAGGATTTGTCGTTTCTTCCCAAGGTGTTCACGTTGATGAAACTAAAATTGAAGCAATTAAAACTTGGCCACAACCAACGAATCTCCAACAAGTGCGCAGCTTTCTTGGTTTAGCCGGTTTCTATCGATGTTTTGTGAAGGACTTTAGCACCATTGCTATGCCTCTACACGCCTTGAGCAAGAAGAACACACCCTTCATTTGGGGTTCTTCGCATGACACCGCATTCAATGAGCTAATAAGCTTGCTTACCCACGCACCACTTCTTGCCCTACCAAACTTTGAAAAACCTTTTGAGATTCATTGTGACGCTAGCGGTACCGACATAGGTGGCGTGCTAATGCAAGAAAAACGCCCAATTGCGTACTTTAGCGAGAAGCTATCCGGAGCGCAACTTAACTACCCCATATATGATAAAGAGCTCTATGCCTTGGTGAGAGTTTTGCGTGTTTGGGAACATTATCTTAGACCTCATGAATTCATTCTTCATACGGACCATGAGACACTCAAGTATCTCAAAGGTCAAACTAAGTTGAACAAGCGTCATGCTAAGTGGAGTGAGTTCATTGAGTCTTTTCCCTATGTCATCAAATACATCAAGGGCAAAGAGAATGTTGTGGCAGATGCGCTTTCCCGCAAATGCATGCTTGTTACACAACTTGAGTTGAATGTTATTGGCTTTGATCACATAAAAGATTTATATGCGCATGATCATTTCTTTGCACATCCGTATGCTAAGTGTTTGACTCACACTTCTTGGGAACGATACTACATAAAGGATGGATATCTTATGAGAGCTAACAAACTTTGCATTCCCTAGTCTTCGCTTCGTTTGCTTCTTTTGCAGGAATCTCATGGAGGAGGACTCATGGGACACTTTGGACACGAAAAGACATTTGCTACGCTCTCCAAGAACTACTTTTGGCCCAAGATGCTTCGTGACGTCTCACGCCTTACCAACCGATGCTCTACATGTCGCAAAGCTAAGTCAAAAGCTCAATCTCATGGTCTTTACATGCCACTTCCTATTCCATACCACCCATGGGAAGACATAAGCATGGACTTTATACTTGGATTGCCAAGGACTCAAAATGGAAAAGATTCCGTGTTTGTTGTTGTGGATAGATTTTCTAAAATGGCTCATTTCATTCCTTGTAACAAGATCGACGATGCTTCACATGTTGCAAATCTCTTTTGTAGGGAAATCATTCGTCTACATGGAGTACCCAAGACGATCGTGTCGGACCGGGACGTCAAGTTCTTGAGCTACTTTTGGAAGACTCTATGCGCTAAACTCGGCATCAAGCTCCTCTTATCTTCGGCATATTATCCACAAACCGACGGCCAAACAGAGGTGAAGAACCGCACACTTTCGACGCTTCTTCGCATGTTGATCAGGAAGAACATCAAGGAATGGGAGCAATGCTTGCCCATCGCCGAGTACGCCTACAACCGCGCAAGACATTCGACTACCGGCAAGTCCCCTTCGAGGTCGTCTACGGCTTCAACCCGTTGTCCCCATTGGACATCCTACCTCTACCTCTACAAGAACGCATCAACATAGACGCAAGTGCACGAGCAAGCTATCTCAAGAGGGTGCACGAAGATACAAGGGCAACGATCGAGCGACAAGTACAACGCATAGCCACCAAGCGCAACGTTGACAAGGCACCAATGGTGTTCCAACCGGGCGATCTTGTTTGGATTCATCTTCACAAGGACCGCTTTCCACACGAGCGCAATTCCAAACTACTACCTCGCGCCGACGGACCTTTCAAGGTGTTAGCACGCTACAACAACAATGCCTGTAGGATCGACATTCCACGAGACAAGTACAACGTGAGCAATACCTTCAACATCAAGGATCTATCTCCTTTCCATGGTGATGAAGATTTCGATCTGAGGTCGGATCTTTCCCAAGGGAGGGGAGATGATGCGGAGCATCCCAAGGTCATCCCCATGGACATACCGTCGACTCACCAAGTGCCCAAAGGACCAATGACATGAGCCCGTGCAAGAGCTCTCGAAGCCAAGGTGAACTCGCTCCTTTATCAATTTCCTCTCGAGTCGCATGGGACATGGCTTCTACCCTCATCAGAGACTCTACGCATACTCAGGTACTTGGATGAAGGCCATGGGACAGCTCTGCACAGTGGACAAGGCGGCGGGATCGACAAGTGCTTGGAACAAGAAGAAGTGCGGCTGAAGACGCTACACGCACCGGACGTCCGGCCCCTACCGGACGACCGGTCACCTCCAGGCACCAGACGTCCGACGATCACCGGACGACCGGCGAATCCCAGATGACCGGACGACCGGAGGCCACCAGATGTCCGTGACACCGACCACAGAACGTAATTAGCGGAAATCCAAGGATCACCGTACGTCCGGTCCCTCCCGAGCCACCGGACGTCCGGTGACCCAGCGGACGTCTGACCCAATTGCGTCACCCCATGTAATATATATACTCGTTGACTTCCTTCGTCCTAGTTAGCTTTGGGATAGCTCATCTAAAAACTTAGTGGTTCCTCTCCTACGAGACTGTGGCCTCCTTGGAGAAGATCCACCGGATTCAAGACCTCCTTTACGGAGAAGAACATCAAGGCCTCCTCACGGAGATGACTACCGCCACTTGTATCGTCCTTAGTTGACCGTGTATCGTGTATCGCACTTTGTGTACCCGGATCTAGCATTTGTCTGACCTAAACATGTTGATTTGAGTGTTTTCTTCTTGTCCCTCTTGTGTTTTCCCTTGTGCCTCACGTGTTCATCCTTGGGATCCCTCCTTTTCGTGAAAGATCGGCCACTTAGGGTTACACCCTACATCAACTAGTTCCTGCCGGAACCCAGACAGCCTTTTGGCTCTACGAAACTATTTCGCTGGGAGGGAGAGAGAAGCCAGATCATGCACGACACTTGTATGTGAGAAGGGATCAGTGTGGAGGGCTGCCCCTCCACCTCTATTTATAGGAAATCCCAAGGGGTAGGGTAGTTTAACACAAAAACCGAAAATGCACATGAATGAAGTCCTTCCTCAAGGGCATAATAGTGAAACCAAGGAACAAGAGGGGATCCAAGGTGGAGCCCCAAGTGTGGCCGGCCACACCCCTTGGGGGGCCCTCATGAGGGCCTCCCAATCCATCCATGTCATCCCTAGATCTTTTGAGTAAAGCCCCAAAAGGTGACTTTTCATAAAATATCCCAAAAAGCACTTTCACTATTCACGACAACAATTTTTTAGCGTCCGGTCGAACTGAAAATATTTTTGTGGGCTTAGAACATTTCCAGTACCCACCATAATAATTTTCAACGCGTTCTGGAACAATTCCAGTTTAGTGATTTCATCTGCGAAAAGCATCTGAAGCAGTTTCAGCAGCTCTGGAACATTTCCGGTTTTCATCCCGGAAAATTCCCAGAAGTTTCCAGAATGATTTTGGCACCCTCCAAGAATTATCAGGCATGTGCCGAGACCAACTTTACTTCATGGTATCCTCTGAAACAACTTTTCAGTATCACCGAAACTCATCCGGTCACCTCTCTCATCGAAACTTTTTCGCTGTCTCTGATAACTTTTTCCGGAAACTTTCTCTCACACTCCTTGTCTAGTATTCAGTAGATAGATGACCCTTAAGCGTGTGACCTATAGGTTCGGTGAAGTATAGACATGATTGGAACTCTTTCCGATCAATGATCAACATCGGAGCCGTGGACACCCATATTGACTCGTATACCCACACGAATGAATATTCGAGTGAACCTCCAGTTGTCGTGTGCTATTCCTGTTGCTTCGCGATATGTTACAAATACCCGAGGTGAGACATGTTGGCATTCCCGTGGATCAATAATTAGTCCACTATGCTAGTTACCTCGTTACCGGTATTGTTCTCTTTTATCGTTACCGTGTTCCGGCATCCCTGTGATCAAATCACAAAGTGTCTGGCCAGACGATTATGGATACCGTAACACCGAGAGGGCCCAGAGCTATCTCTCCACCATCGGAGGAGCAAATCCCAATCTCGAGCTATCAAGTTACTTGACATAATTTTCCATGAATCCGTAAGCCGCCATAATAGCCACCCATTTACGGATGACGTTTAACAAACCCCAAAGTTCATGAAGCAAGCATGAAGAAACTCGATATTCTCATGGTCTAAGGAATTATGCAAACATTAACTTCTCTGTGTTTTTAAGCATTAACTTGTGACGAATTTATCTCATAGCATAACATCAATTCAGGTCGATTCAACACAAATGTTCCTCTAACATTGTGCCCTCAAAATTGCTGGCATAGACATGCCCATCATCAGGAAAACAGAACCATCATGCAACACTTGAGCTAGTCTTAGAGGCCAGACTAAGAATACATTTTATCGTTTATTATTCCACACGTGCATATGAGTCTTCATCCGAGATTCGTTTTCTTTGCAGACTCGAGAACCATAGCAGTTATAGCATGGAACAAAAACCTAATTTTGAACAGGGAGATAATCAATAACATTTATTATTACCTCTAGGGAATATCTCCTACAGACTCCCTGTTGGAAATATGCCCTAGAGGCAATAATAAATTGGTTATTATTATATTTCCTTGTTCATGATAATTGTTTATTATCCATGCTAGAATTGTACTGATAGGAAACTCAGATACATGTGTGGATACATAGACAAACACCATGTCCCTAGTAAGCCTCTAGATGACTAGCTCGTTGATCAATAGATGGTTACGGTTTCCTGACCATGGACATTGGATGTCGTTGATAACGGGATCACATCATTAGGAGAATGATGTGATGGACAAGACCCAATCCTAAGCCTAGCACAGATCGTGTAGTTCGTATGCTAAAGCTTTTCTATATGTCAAGTATCTTTTCCTTAGACCATGAGATTGTGCAACTCCCAGATACCGTAGGAATGCTTTGGGTGTACCAAACGTCACAACATAACTGGGTGGCTATAAAGGTGCACTACAGGTATCTCCGAAAGTGTCTGTTGGGTTGGCACGAATCGAGACTGGGATTTGTCACTCCGTATGACGGAGAGGTATCTCTGGGCCCACTCGGTAGGACATCATCATAATGTGCACAATATGTGATCAAGGAGTTGATCACGGGATGATGTGTTATGGAACGAGTAAATAGACTTGCCGGTAACGAGATTGAGCAAGGTATCGGTATACCGACGATCGAATCTCGGGCAAGTGCTATACCGATAGACAAAGGGAATCGTATACGGGATTGATTGAATCCTTGACATCGTGGTTCATCCGATGAGATCATCGTGGAACATGTGGGAGCCAACATGGGTATCCAGATCCCGCTGTTGGTTATTGACCAGAGAGTCGTCTCGGTCATGTCTGCGTGTCTCCCGAACCTGTAGGGTCTACACACTTAAGGTTCGGTGACACTAGGGTTGTAGAGATATAAGTATGTGGAAACCCGAAAGTTGTTCGGAGTCCCGGATGAGATCCCGGACGTCACGAGGACTTCCAGAATGGTCCGGAGGTAAAGATTTATATATAGGAAGTCCTATTTTGGCCACCGGAAAATGTTCGGGATTTTTCGGTATTGTACCGGGAAGGTTCTAGAAGGTTCCGAAGTGGGACCCACCTGCATGGGGGGACCCTCATGAACGTGGGTAGTGGGGGCAAGGCCCCACACCCCTGGTCAAGGCGCACCAAGATCCCCCCTTAGAAGGAATAAGATCATATCCCGAAGGGATAAGATCAAGATCCCTAAAAAGGGGGGATAACAATCGGTGGGGAAAGGAAATGATGAGATTTCTTTCCCCCACCTTTGCCAATGCCCCAATGGACTTGGAGGGCAAGAAACCAGCCCCCTCCACCCCTATATATAGTGGGGAGGCGCATGGGAGCAGCACCCCAAGCCCTGGCGCCTCCCTCTCCCTCCCGTGACACATCTCCCTCCTCCCGCAGCGCTTGGCGAAGCCCTGCTGGAATCCCGCTACTTCCACCACCACGCCGTCGTGCTGCTGGATCTCCATCAACCTCTCCTCCCCCCTTGCTGGATCAAGAAGGAGGAGACGTCCCCACTCCGTACGTGTGTTGAACACGGAGGTGCCGTCCGTTCGGCGCTAGGATCATCGGTGATTTGGATCACGACGAGTACGACTCCATCATCCCCGTTCTCTTGAACGCTTCCGCTCGCAATCTACAAGGGTATGTAGATGCACTCACTCTCCTTTATGCTCGTTGCTAGATTACTCCATAGATAGATCTTGGTGACGCGTAGGAAAATTTTTGATCTTCTGCTACGATCCCCAACAGTGGCATCATGAGCTAGGTCTATGCGTAGTATCTTGCACGAGTAGAACACAAAGTAGTTGTGGGCGTAGATCATGTCAATTCTCTTGCCGTTACTAGTCTTATCTTGATTCGGCGGCATCGTGGGATGAAGCGGCCCGGACCGACCTTACACGTACTCTTACGTGAGACAGGTTCCACCGACTGACATGCACTAGTTGCATAAGGTGGCTAGCGGGTGTCTGTCTCTCCCACTTTAGTCGGATCGGATTCGATGAAAAGGGTCCTTATGAAGGGTAAATAGAAATTGGCATATCACGTTGTGGTTTTGGCGTAGGTAAGAAACGTTCTTGCTAGAAACCTATAGCAGCCACGTAAAAACTTGCAACAACAATTAGAGGACGTCTAACTTGTTCTTGCAGCATGTGCCGTGTGATGTGATATGGCCAAAAGGATGTGATGAATGATATATATGTGATGTATGAGATTGATCATGTTCTTGTAATAGGAATCACGACTTGCATGTCGATGAGAATGACAACCGGCAGGAGCCATAGGAGTTGTCTTATTTATTGTATGACCTGCGTGTCACTGAAAAGCGCCATGTAATTACTTTACTTTATTGCTAACTGTTAGCCATAGTAGTAGAAGTAATGTTTGGCGAGACAACTTCATGAAGACACGATGATGGAGATCATGATGATGGAGATCATGGTGTCATGCCGGTGACGATGATTATCATGGAGCCCCGAAGATGAAGATCAAAGGAGCAAGATGATATTGGCCATATCATGTCACTAGTTGATTGCATGTGATGTTTATCATGTTTTACATCTTATTTGCTTAGAACGACGGTAGTGAATAAGATGATCTCTCACTAAAATCTCAAGAATTGTGTTCCCCCTAACTGTGCACCGTTGCTAAGGTTCGTTGTTCCGAAGCGCCACGTGATGATCGGGTGTGATAGGTTCTAACGTTCGCATACAACGGGTGTAAGCCAGATTTACACACGCGATACACTTAGGGTTCACTTGACGAGCCTAGCATGTACAGACATGGCCTCGGAACACGGAAGACCGAAAGGTCGAACTTGAGTCGTATAGAAGATACGATCAACATGAAGATGTTCACCGTTGATGACTAGTCCGTCTCACGTGATGATCGGACACGGCCTAGTCGATTCGGATCATGTATCACTTAGATGACTAGAGAGATGTCTATGTGAGTGGGAGTTCATTAGATGAACTTCATTGTCATGAACACTAGTCTAAGTTGTGTTCGCAAATTATGTTGTAGACCAATAACTGCGTTGTAGCTCCCTGTTTAATACGATCCTAGAGAAAGACTAAGTTGAAAGATATTGTAAGCAAGGATGCGGACTGGGTTCGTAGTCCGAGGAGTGTCCTCACTGCTGCACAGAAAGCTTACGTCTTTGATGCACCGCTCGATGTGCAAACCCCTACAACGTTGTCTGTGGATGTTGTGAACACCTGAGAGACACGTCCTGATGACTACTTGATACCAATGACGTTTTGAACGTCATAGAACATATGAGATGTTCTGAGAGCTGAAATTGGGATTTCAGGCTCATGCCCGTGTTGAGAGGTATGAGACCTCTCACAAGTTCTTTTGCCAAAAAGATGGAGGAGAATAGCTCAACTAGTGAGCGTGTGCTCAGAATGTCTGGGTGCTAAAATCACTTGAACCAAGTGGGAGTTAATCTCCCAGGTGAGATAATGGTTGACAAAATTCTCTAGACTCTATCACCAAGCTACTAGAACTTCGTGATGAACTATGACATGCAAAGGATGGAGATGATCCCGGAGCTATTAGCGGTTCTTAAGACCGCGAAAGTAGAAATCAAGAAGGAGCATCAAGTGTTGATGGTTTAACAAGACCATTGGTTTCAAAAGGGGCAAGGGCTAGAAGGGAAACTTCATGAATGGCAAACCAGTTGTCGCTCTAATGAGGGAACCCAAGGTTGCACCCAAACCTCGAGACTAAGTGCTTCGATTGTAAGGGGAACGGTCACATGGTAGCGGAACTACCCCAAATACATGGTAGATAAGAAAAGCTGGCAACTTCAACGAAGTATATTTGATATACGTGTTATTGATGTGTACCTTACTAGTACTCCTTGTAGCACATGGGTATTGGATACCGGTTCAGTTGCTATTATTAGTGACTTGAAGCAAAAGCTACGGACTGAATGGAGACTAGCTAAGGGCGAGGTGACGATGTGTGTTGGAAGTGTTTCCAAGGTTGATAAGATCACCATCGCACGCTCCCTCTATTTTCGAGATTAGTGTTGAACCTAGATAAATGTTATCAGGTGTCTACGTTGAGCATGAATATGATTAGATCATGTTCATTGCAATACAGTTATTCATTTAAGTTAGAGAATAATGGTTATTCTGTTTACATGAATAATACCTTTATGGTCTTGCACCCAATGGTTCGTTGAATCTCGATCATAGTAATACACATGATGATAATATTAAAGCCAAAAGATGTAGAGTTAATGATGATAGTACCACTTTCTTGTGGCACTGCCACTTAGGTCATTTTGGCATAAAATGCATGAAGAAACTCCATGCTGATGGATGTTTGGAGTCACTTGATTTTGAATCGCTTGACACATGCGAGCCATGCCTCTTGGGCAGGATGACTAAGATCCCGTTTTCAGGTAAAATAAAACGGGCAAGTGACTTGTTGGAAATCATACATGCTGATGTATGTGATCCAATGAGGATTAAGGCGCGTAGTGGATATCGTTATTTTCTCATCTTCACTGACGATTTGAGTAGATATGGTATATTTATTTAATGAAGCAAAAGTCTGAAACGTTTGAAAGGTTCAAAAATTTCAGAGTGAAGATTAAGAATCATCATAACAAGAAGATCATGTTCCTACGATCTGATCAAGTGAATATTATCTAAATTATGAGTTTGGCAATCACTTAAGGCATTGTGGAAATGTTTCACAGTTGAAGCCACCTGGAACACCACAGCGTAATGGTGTGTCCAGACATCGTAATCGAACCTTATGAGATATGGTGCGATCTATGATGTATCTTACCAATCTACCGCTATTATTTTGAGGTTATGCATTAGAGACAGCTGCATTCACTTTATATAGGGCACCATCTAAGTCCGTTGAGACAACGCCGTATGAACTAAGGTTTGGCAAGAAACCAAAGTTGTCGTTTCTCAATGTTTGGGGCTGCGATGCTTACGGCTTCAGCCGGGAAAAGCTCGAACCCAAAGCGGACAAATACATCTTCATAGGATACCCAAAGGTAACAGTTGGGTATACCTCCTATCTCAGATCCAAGGGCAAAAAATGTTTGTCCCTAAGAATGGGTCCTTTCTCGAGAAGGAGTTTCTCTCGAAAGAATTGAGTGGGAGGAGGATAGAACTTGATGAGGTTGTCGAACCCTCACTTCAACCAGAGAGTAGTGCAACACAGAAAGATGTTTCTGTAGAACCTACGACAGTTGAAGAGGAAACTAATGATAGTGATCATGAAGTTTCGGATCAAGTTACTATCAAACCTCGTAGGTCGACAAGGATAAGTACTACTCCTGAGTGGTACGGTGATCCTGTCTTAGATGTCATGTTGTTGGACAACAATGAACCTACGAACTATGGAGAAGCGATGGTGGGCCCATATTCCGACAAATGGTTAGAAGCCGATAAATCCGAGATAGGATCCATGTATCAAAACAAAGTATGGACTTTGGTGGACTAGCCCTATGATCGGCAAGCCATTGAGACAAATGGATCTTTAAGACTAAGACGGACGTGGACGGTAATGTCACCGTCTATGAAGCTCGACTTGTGGCGAAGAGTTTTCCACAAGTTCAAGGAGTTGACTACGATGAGATTTTCTCACCCGTAGCGATGCTTAAGTCCGTCGGAATCATATTAGCATAAGCTGCATTTATGAAATTTGGCAGATGGATGACAAAACAAGCTTCCTTACCAGTTTTCGTAAGGAAAGGTTGTATGTGATACAATCAGAAAGGTTTTGTCGATCCTAAGGATGCTAAAAGGTATGCTAGCTCCAGCGATCCTTCCATGGACTGGAGCAAGCATCTCGGTGTCGGAATATATGCTTTGATGGAGTGATCAAAGTTCTTGGGTATACAAAGTTTGTTAGAAACTTGTATTTACAATAAAGTGAGTGGGAGCACTACAACATTTCTGATAAGTATATGTGAATGACATATGGTTGATCCGAAATGATGTTGAATTTCTGGAAAGCGTAAAGGGTTGTTTTGAAAGGAGTTTTTCAAAGGAAGACCTGGATAAAGCTGCTTACATATTGGGCATCAAGATCTATAGAGATAGATCAAGACGCCTGATGATACTTTCAAAAGGAACACACACCTTTGACATGATTTTGAAGGAGTTCAAAATAGGTCAATTAAAGAAGGAATTCTTACCTGAGTTATAAGGTGTGAAGTTGAGTAAGACTCAAAACTTGACCACGACAGAAGAAAGAGGAAGGACGAAGGTCGTCCCCTATGCTTTTGTCATAGGCTCTATACGGTATGCCATGATGAGTACCGCACCTGATGTGTGCCTTGCCACATGTCTGGCAAGAGGGTCCAAAGGTGATCCAGGAGTGGATCACTAGATAGTGGTCAAAATTATCCTTAGAGGAATAAGGAAATGTTTCTCGGTTATGGAGGTGATAAAGAGTTCTACGTAAACAGCTACGTCGATGCAAGCTTAACACATATCCGGATAACTCTAAGTGGAGATACCGGATACGTATGATGGAGCAACAGTTTGGAATATCTCCAAGTGGAACGTGGTAGCAGCATCTACGATATGACATAAAGTTTTGCGAAGTACATAGGGATCTGAATGTTGCAGACTCGTTGACTACAACCTCTCTCACGAGCATAACATGATCAAACCCAGAACTCATTGAGTGTTAATCACATATTGATGTGAACTAGATTACTGACTCTAGTGAACTCTTTGGATGTTAGTCACATGGTGATGTGACCTATGAGTGTTAATCACATGGCGATGTGAACTAGATTATTGACTCTAGTGCAAGTGGGAGACTGTTGGAAATATGCCCTAGAGGCAATAATAAATTGGTTATTATTATATTTCCTTGTTCATGATAATTGTTTATTATCCATGCTAGAATTGTATTGATAGGAAACTCAGATACATGTGTGGATACATAGACAAACACCATGTCCCTAGTAAGCCTCTAGACGACTAGCTCGTTGATCAATAGATGGTTACGGTTTCCTAACCATGGACATTGGATGTCGTTGATAACGGGATCACATCATTAGGAGAATGATGTGATGGACAAGACCCAATCCTAAGCCTAGCACAGATCGTGTAGTTCGTATGCTAAAGCTTTTCTATATGTCAAGTATCTTTTCCTTAGACCATGAGATTGTGCAACTCCCGGATACCGTAGGAATGCTTTGGGTGTACCAAACGTCACAACGTAACTGGGTGGCTATAAAGGTGCACTACAGGTATCTCCGAAAGTGTCTGTTAGGTTGGCGCGAATCGAGACTGGGATTTGTCACTCCGTATGACGGAGAGGTATCTCTGGGCCCACTCGGTAGGACATCATCATAATGTGCACAATATGTGATCAAGGAGTTGATCACGGGATGATGTGTTACGGAACGAGTAAAGAGACTTGCCGGTAACGAGATTGAGCAAGGTATCGGTATACCGACGATCGAATCTCGGGCAAGTGCTATACCGATAGACAAAGGGAATCGTATACGGGATTGATTGAATCCTTGACATCGTGGTTCATCCGATGAGATCATCGTGGAACATGTGGGAGCCAACATGGGTATCCAGATCCCGCTGTTGGTTATTGACCAGAGAGTCGTCTCGGTCATGTCTGCGTGTCTCCCGAACCCGTAGGGTCTACACACTTAAGGTTCGGTGACGCTAGGGTTGTAGAGATATAAGTATGCGGAAACCCGAAAGTTGTTCGGAGTCCCGGATGAGATCCCGGACGTCACGAGGACTTCCGGAATGGTCCGGAGGTAAAGATTTATATATAGGAAGTCCTATTTTGGCCACCGGAAAATGTTCGGGATTTTTCGGTATTGTACCGGGAAGGTTCTAGAAGGTTCCGAAGTGGGGCCCACCTGCATGGGGGGACCCTCATGAACGTGGGTAGTGGGGGCAAGGCCCCACACCCCTGGTCAAGGCGCACCAAGATCCCCCCTTAGAAGGAATAAGATCATATCCCGAAGGGATAAGATCAAGATCCCTAAAAAGGGGGGATAACAATCGGTGGGGAAAGGAAATGATGAGATTTCTTTCCCCCACCTTTGCCAACGCCCCAATGGACTTGGAGGGCAAGAAACCAGCCCCCTCCACCCCTATATATAGTGGGGAGGCGCATGGGAGCAGCACCCCAAGCCCTGGCGCCTCCCTCTCCCTCCCGTGACACATCTCCCTCCTCCCGCAGCGCTTGGCGAAGCCCTGCTGGAATCCCGCTACTTCCACCACCACGCCGTCGTGCTGCTGGATCTCCATCAACCTCTCCTCCCCCCTTGCTGGATCAAGAAGGAGGAGACGTCCCCACTCCGTACGTGTGTTGAACACGGAGGTGCCGTCCGTTCGGCGCTAGGATCATCGGTGATTTGGATCACGACGAGTACAACTCCATCATCCCCGTTCTCTTGAACGCTTCCGCTCGCAATCTACAAGGGTATGTAGATGCACTCACTCTCCTTTATGCTCGTTGCTAGATTACTCCATAGATAGATCTTGGTGACGCGTAGGAAAATTTTTGATCTTCTGCTACGATCCCCAACACTCCCACTTGCACTAGAGTCAATATCTAGTCAATGCTAATGCACTTCACACCTGTGGCACATCGGTGTAAATATGCTTCGCTTGTGGTATAACCTGATATCCAATGGATCTGACGACTTCAGCTCCGTGTTTATCTTTGCATATCCTCGTGTTTTTATGCTTTCACAAAATTCATATTTTGTCTGGACTTGGCTTGGTATGTATGCGTTATCACAGGTCGAACCTGGATTCCTCAGACTGAGTTATGGAGCAACTACTTGCAGTAGTGTCCCATTGACAAAAGCCATCTTGGAACCATACTAAGTTCATGAATTAACTATATCATTCAACATCTTCTTTGTCGCTTTAAAAGCGGCAACATACTTTGCCTTTGATATAGAATTATGTAATGCCCCGGATGTAATACTTTCCCTTTTGGGCATATAATATATCTCCGGCTTCATCTATTCCATTTCGGGTTCTTTGTCTTTCGGGTGTTCGTCGTTTTGTTGTGTGCGTGTGTGGCATTCATTCATATCATGTAGACATGTGCATCGCATTGCATTTGTGTTGTCAGTTGCATCCGGTTCCACGCGTTCCTTCCCGTTGTCCGTTTCGCGTTCCGGAGCTCCCTCACGTGTCCATGGCGTCCCGTAGGCCTACTTTGGTGTTTGGCCGTGTAACGTTACCGGTGTGGCGCGAGACTTGTCGTGTGTTGTTGTTTTGTTGTGTGTAACCCGCCTGTCAAATCTCGTCGCGTTTGGAGTCCGTTTGCTATCCCAACAGTTATTCGTGTGGGCCCAAAGTGCCTCCACTTTGTGGCCCAAGACATCCCTCCAACAGCCCACTAGCCTCCCCTAGGCCCATCCTAACTCCCCTCGCGATCGGATCCGTCGGATCGCGATCGGAGGGCTCTAAAACCCTCAAAACCCC